>OY856409.1:594228690-594828690 GCA_963693085.1 Alisma plantago-aquatica
CGATCACGGAATACTAGCACAAGGGTGGCTACGTTAACCATGGACAGCCCTTTCCAACATGCATGGATTGTATGGCTCAAGACTGGCATGCCACATGCCGATGCGGGCCCCACCTACTAGAGGGGAATTGGCACCGATACCAATTGTAACGACCTCACTTTCCGGTAACCCCCAATTAAGAAAAACCAAGAAGACAAAGCTGCTATCCCTAAACAAGATCAATGGTTTTGCAAATAATCAAAATAAATATTAAATTCTACCAAAGACTAAGGTTAAATAGAATAAAAATTTTCTTTTGACATACCTTGATAAATATAGGATTTGAGGGACTTTCCCCAGATAAGAAACTATCTATCTACAATCCTCGAATTATTTATTGAGCTTTATTCATTCACCATCACTTTAAGGGAATATCCACTTTCTGATAAACCTAAAATGCAGACAAACAAAATGGCGGTCAACATAATGAATTATACCGGTATGTGGGGGAACTAAAATCTTGCATCTATTTGTATCAACATAATGAAACTAAATTATTGTTTAATAGATCAAACTTTATGTATTAAACATAGCTACTCAATCCCTACATATCCTTTCATCTGTGTTGTCCCTACAATGGACATGGATACTATGTCTCTCAAATGGTAGATCTCAAATAGTCCCTATGATCCTACCTTACAGGTAGACCATGACTGTAAGGACCCTGACCTTCATTTTGGGCTTATCCTATTTGCTTTTCCTAAACCTTGTGTTTAGTTGCTTTCTAGTCACCTCTAGTGGTGATTAGGGTTTGTTTGTACTTTGTTGAGAGTTGGAGGTGCTACTTGAAAATGACCCATGTTTTAGGGTTGATATGCAAGTTTGTCACCTTGAGAGATGTTTCTCTCTCTCCTTGCATCCTCTAGGGTTGAGAGGATGGGTTGGTCTTTTTGTTTGAGTAGCCTTGGGCTTTGTTTTCCCTTTTTGAGCCTTGTTTAGGCTTTGCCTTGCTTTGATGGGCCTTGTGTCGGGCAAGACCTTGGTGTATCGGCTAAGGCATGGTGGTTGTATCAGCCAAGGAGGTTGTGTCGGCCAAGGGTGAGTGGGTTTCCATCTTGGGTGACACACCTCTCCCTTCTAGCATCATTTATGTCACCCCCTTGTAGACACTTGGTGCTTGTCGCTTGCATGTAGAAAATTCTTTGGACATGTGGTGGTGGCAAGCTAGTAGGTGGCTTTACCCCATGGACAAGTGTCCCTAGGTTGGGCGACACCTTGCCTTAGTTTCCTCTTCACCCTCTTCTATATATGTCTCTCCTTTCTCTTTCTTAGGATCCCTTTAGTTCCTTAGTTGCTTCCCTTCTTCCTTGGTGACCGATACATCACCTTGGTGAGCTTGGTGGCCGATACACTTGGTAGACCAAGCTTGGTGGCTGATCTTCTTGGATTCTTCTTCTTCCTCTAGTGGTGGCCAAACCCTAGAGTGTGTCTTGCTTCTCTTCTTGTGGTGAGCATCTCCCCCTCTTTCCTTAGCACCTTCCTCTCCTTCTTGCTTGTTCTTCGGCCATGGTGGTTATAAGCTTTGTTTTTCTTCTTGAGGTGGCCGAAGGTGGTGTTTGGAGCTTGGTGATAGGAGCTTATAGCTTGCTTAAGGCGGGTTTCATAACTCCTAACCCTAGCTATACTACTTCCTTTTCTTGTTGCATGTTTATGTTTCATCTTGATCAGCCATGCATCCTGTTAGATATGTTTCTTACCCTAGTTTGTACCTTTAATCTTGTTGAATATATGATGGATATGTTGTTGATGTGTTCTTAGACCTTGTGTCCGAACCTTGAGTTTAGGGTTTCTTGGGAAAACCCATTTCTCTTCCATTTGGTTCAGAGAAGTGAGTTTGAGCTCTAGTGGTGTAGGCAAAACCCCTCGCACTTGGTTGTTGAGAGGTGAGTCTATACTCTAGTTGCTTGGGCAATACCCTTATCTCACCATGGATTTGAGAGGTGAGCCTTGGTTGGACGTTGACCTAGGTTGGGATCTTGACCGATGTGGGGATGATCCACCATGTTGCCCGAGATGTGATGGAGGTTGTGCAAAACCCCTCTCTCTTGGTTGTTGAGAGGTGAGCCAACTCTCTTGATCTATTAGGGTTTTATGATGGTGATCTTGAGGTTGGTGATAAACAAAATGATATGGACCTTGTTCCTTGCACGATACCCCTTTGTGATGAGTTGCCTGATACCCCTCTTCTAGGGTTTTGGCTTGGACGATATGATAAGTTGAGTTATGTTGGCTTTGTTGCCCAATATGACCCCTTAACCTTGCTAGTGTCCTAGGTGATATGCCTTGACTGAGGTGTACCTTTGCCTTAGTTGGTGTTGTGCCTTTGGCCGACATGGTGCTTAGTAGATACCTCTGTTTTGTACCTTGGGTGACATAGGCTAGTTTTGTTGTTGCCTGATATGATGCTTGGGTAGTGAAACCCTAATAGGTGCCTTAGTGGTGATCGAGATGTAGTGCCTAACCCAGTTGGGTGACATGCCACCTTGTGGTGCCTTGGTGTCGTTTGTTGTAGTAAGCTGTTGGGTGACACAGTGTTGAGCTTGGGTGCCATGGCCTTGGCCGTTATGGCTTTGGCCGATATGGTGAAGAAGGCTGCCCAATGTGAACCCTAACCCTAATGGGCGATAGGGTCTTGGTCGTTAGGGCTAGTTGTGTTGCCCGACACACCCTTGCTCATTGGTTGTACGGTATGAGATGCATGATATCACCCCTATTTCCTTATCTGCACAATACACAACTTCTGGACTAGTTGCATGATACACATCATCTCTGTTTGCCCGATATCCCTTGTGCATGGATGCACCCCATCGTTGACAGATATGTGTGGCTAAGTGCCCTATCCGATAGGCTTTTAGTGAGGGATGTTACCTTGCCGAATATCCCTTTTTGGGTGAGGGATGAGCTGCCTGCCACACCTATAGTGAGGGTAGGCGTTATCTTTGGTAAGGGTTGCTCCTAGCTTAGAAACCCTAGTTTTGGTGAGTCGTTATCTTGTAACCACACCTTTGTGGATGATGAGTTATGAATGATAGGTTGTAACCAATGATATGTTTGATACTTAAAGATGATGCTACATAAGATGATAAGACACATGATAATGTTTATAAGATAAAGGCATAGTGGATGCTCATAGTTTGATAACAATAATGTAATTAATACAACTTTGTGCTTCATGTAGCTATGATCATGGATGTTATTCCAATCACGTACCTTCAAACCTAATAGCATGATAATCATAAAGATCTATGTTTAGTGATTCAGTTATCTCTCTTAATATACATACTAACCATGCAGGTGAATCAAGTGAATTCATAGCCAGGTAAGAGCTATGAGGTGTATATGTTTTGTATAACACTCAATGATGATAATCCTTGTTGATAAGATAACATGTATCACCAGTATGATGTGAAAGGTCTGTTGACCTGATGAAGGCTGAGTGCCTAGTTGAGGTGTTATCCTCTAATGTTAAGATAAGGGATTGCTCTCCCATGGTGATGATGTAAGCCTTGAGAGGCAGTGGAATTCTGTGATGAGGGATTGAGATCCCATGGTAATAATGAAACTCAATTCTATTTATGTTTTACAACTTGGTTTCCTCAACAATCCACTTAAAATATATTAATTAATTACAGTGGAACATATAATGTAGTTTGCCCTGGCCATAGATCTATCATCGTCAATAGTTTGTGATGGTGAAATGGTTTCTCCTACGGGTTAACCTGGAAACGCATATTGTTGAATATGTGTGGTTGCTCCTAGACAAAAATAGGAGGATTAGAGTGCAACTTCAGTTCTAGACTCCAGAGCACGGTTTCAGGCCCGTGGCTCAATATGATAGGGCATGGTGAACAAGCCCATGGCTCAGGATGTGTAATAAGAGCATGGTGAACAGGCCAATGGCTTAATGATTATGGATCACGGTGAACAGGCCCGTGGCTCAGTTTCACTAGTGTCGATACCTGTCCAAGGTGGGCTAGGCAGAGGGTAGCCTGACCCTGTGGTTGCGGCCACCTAAACATGAGACTGCGGTCCTACTTGATTAGCACTCATGCACTGACCACAAGGTGGTGAGGTCGTGGAGTCCGACTCTTCCATTGACCTTGTATGGAACTGGCTTGGGCTTCGTAGTTGATGGTTGGATTTGAGCGGTACGGCTCACTTCCTCAGGGCATGATAATACATAATCCAGCCGAATAGTATATTCTGATTAGTGAAAAAACACGGAACATTGATTGAGGCCTTTCTTGTGTAGTTGATCTAGTTATACCTTGCAGTTATTTGTACGATCCTTATATTTTGTGTTCTCATAAAGCCTATCTTGTCAATCATGTTCCATAATAATATCTAGATATATGCCTCCTGGATACCTTGGTAAGTTTATTAATAAAATAAGTCATGCTCACTATGTTGCTCATATTATCTGCTTTATCTACTTTAGTTTTTCTGAAGTTTTATAGTTTCGGTGGGGAGTTATGTTTCTCGCTGGGACTGGGTGTCTCACCATGTTTATTTACAACCTTTTTAGGTGATTGCGCTATACGTGGTAGTGGTCGTGAAGTTGCGGCCGAGCAGCAAGAACAGTAGTAGAAGGCAAGAGATAGATATGATGTTGTTTTGGTTGTTTTGTAATAGAGTCCTAGAGTCATCCCTGTACTCTCAGGTCCTCGGAGGTGTTTGGACGATGTTTTATTATGTATAGCTGTTGTAGCTTTGTATATTCTGCTGCTGGCCTGATATGGCTCGTTATGTATAAACAGGTGATGAACTCTTGTGCTGATAGGACAGTTGGTCCATATAAATTGTGGACATATATCCATGCTTGAGCATATTTTTATAACATGTTTGCTTGCAGGATGAGGATCTGTATGTAGTGTTATCTTTTATCTATTTTTCGAAATCAATTTTAATTAACCCGTGTTTTCAGTAATATGTGGTTTATGGTGTTTCCGCGTGTTTTCACATGGCATCTCGTTGTCTGTGTGATGGCGGGATGTTGTTAGAATGACCTAGGGTTGTGTAGTCGTATGATCCTACCTAAGGTTAGACCAACACATCGAAACATGATAACATGATGATCCTACCCCAAGGTAGACCATGTACTAGGTCATCCATCTCATCATCATCAAAGCTACAATGGAGGACCAAAATTCGAGCTAGTCATGCACATGTATTTACGGTGATAGTCATAGTCACTTTACAGTTGCATGAAATAAAAGTCAACCAAGCAGTTAATTTCAAACAACCGATAAAACCTTGGAAATCACTATGAAACTATAGTGATTAGCCATAAGAGTAACCTCATACGTGATTTGGAGATCTCAAACAAGCAATATATCCAAATCCAATTAGATGTCCAATCAAGAAAGACAATCAATCAATCAAGCAAACATTGATCCTGAAAACATGTATAATGTCAATTGTCACAATCATATCCCAAACAACTCCTTATTGACTTGGGGCACCTTCCCAAGGTTTCTAAGTCTCATTAGGATTCATTAGGGTTTCTTAGATCAGTTTCTCAACCTTATCCTTTTTAGTTCAACAAACCCTAAAACAACTTTTATACTCATAAAAACCCTAATTACTCAAATTATCCATATTAAGGGTCCTTTGCACTCAAATTGGCATTTGAACATCACATCTCTGTCTTATACATGAATTTTCGTAATTAAAACCATTAAAAATCATAATTATCAAAATTAGAGTTTCTAAGCCCATTAGTGCACTTTATACATATGATGACAGATATATATGAGTAGAAAGAGGTATATACCTACTAGAAGAGAGTGGAACCAAGGCTGGAAGCACATTTTAGACCTAGGATAGAAAGGTTATACCTAATAGTTTATGAGATAGGCATGCAAAGCTTTGGATGATCTTAGCTGGACATAGGTTTTGATGGTATGTTTCACCCAGGTGAGGATAGGCTTGTATCCTTAATATCTTGACCCATCTTCTGAGAGAGAACCTCCAGTGGTAGGACTTGTTATAGGGTTAGCTCTAGAGAGAGAGCGAGCGAGACCCAATGAAAAAGGTTGGAGATCTTAACTCCGAGCCATGAGGAATCATGAGAAATTGGGTATAACATGGCCTAGAATAGAAGACCCTGAGTAGATATATGTGTTTGCCTCATGCATGATCCTTGGAGGTTTATCGCACCTTAGATGCCTTTAGAGGAACCAAACCTTATAAGAGAGAAAGAGGCCTTGCGAACAAATGCACTGGTGATAATGCCTATCTTGTAGGTGTAGGAAGGAGAGTTCCATAGACCCTGAAGGGGTATAGTAACAAGTTATGAGGCCTCACACCCAGTTGGTTTTCCTGGTGTAGGACTCTAAAAGTTGTTCATGTGGAAGAGTGTTAGGATGTATATGCTCTATCTGGTATAGGTTCGGTTCATGGTTGAACAACTGCGAATGCAGTTAGATAGCATATGCATATGAGGTGAACCTGGGGATCCTAGACCAAAGAGGGGAAGTAGTAGTACCTGGTGCACATGATGCTCATGAGGCTGATTAGTTCATAGTATTTGAGTATGGCACCCCTCCCCCATGTATTAGAACAAAAGGAAACCCTAATTGAATGGAAATATATGTTTGATGAACCACTCTCATAGGTTGGTGACAGATCCATGTATGATAATAGTTCGACCTTGAGGAATGATGAACAAGTATGACGTACCAAGGAACTTAACATGGTTTAATAGGTTGTCTTCTTTCTAGATACATGCATAAGTATCATGTTAGGAGCTAAGCATATACATGATGATGTAAAACTTGTAGGTAAGAACATTTTGTAAACTTTGTTACTATCAAGTGGTAGTCTTATCAAGCAAGAAGCTCATGATTTTAAGTACACCATACACCCTAGTATTACCAAGATGGTTGAGGTTTGTAGTGATACTTTGAAGGTCTGGAATGAAGAAGGATATAGAGGTGCATGTTTCCATTTTCCATACATGCCAGCGGGTGAAGGATGAACACCAGTAACCCAATGAGTTGCTACAGATACCGAGGAGTCCCCAAGAGGGAATGGGAGCAGATCACCATGGATATTGTGGTGGGTGTCCCCTGGACCAAGAGAGGTCAGGATGCAATATGGGTTATGGCAGATCACCTTACCAAGTTGGCACTTTCCGTTTCCTAAGAGGGCACTTCCAGTGTGATAGATTTTGTTGAAAATATATATAATTATGAGAGAGATAGTGCAACTAAGCAGTGATATGAGTTTTAATATCTTGAGTATGACCTCAAGTTCACTTCCATGTTGAGGAAGTAGGTACATGAAGAGGTTGATACTAGAATAAAGTTTAGTATAACATATCACCCCCTAACTAATGGACAGTCAAGAGAGTATGATCTAGTCTTTAGAAGGTCTGATGAGAACATATGTTCTTGTTTGGGGTGATTCATGGGAGAAATTCCTACCCCTAGTAGAGTTTACTAGTTATGACAACCACCATAACCACTATTAGGATGTATGAAGCTCTATAAGGGAGGCCATGTTAGTCATCGCTTCACTAGGGTGATGTTAGTGAGAGGACCTTGTGAGGGTCATAGAAACCACAGTGTATGCAGATGAAGCTTCTTTGATTGAGAAATGGATGAGAAATCCCAAGATCGATAGGAGTCATGTGCTGATGTGAAGTAGACTGACATGCAGTTCAATGTGAGTGGACATCTCCTATGAAAACTCAACCTCTCTGAGCTGTAGCTAAGAAAGTTGAGTCCCTGATACATGGGTCCATTTGAGATGGATTGGTGGAGTTGCATATGTTTTTACTTACCCCTCAGGATAATATAATGTATGATGTGTTCCATGTGTCCAATCTAGAGCACTATGTGATGTACTCAAGCCATGTACTAAGCATTGAACCTATTGCATTCCAAGGGAGGCTGACCTATCCTGAGTCACCTGTAAGGATTCTAGATACCAAGGTGAAACAACTCAGATGTAAGAATATAATATGATAAAGGTTCTTTGGAAGCACCATGGAGAGGATGAAGCCACATGGGAGCCAATGATGGACATGGGAAAGTCTTATCTTGACTGTTTGTATGTTTGGTGGAATTTTGAGGGAAAAATTCCTATAAGAGGGGAAGGATGTTACATCCCCAATTGTTGGGCTTATATGGTTCCAAATGCAATTTCTCCAATACATGTATGATTATGAAAATTGTATGATTTATGTGTAATGAATGGATTTATTCAATAATGTTTCCTTAAAATATATGATTTTGTGGACCTTATTGTGTTAGTGAGTCCAATGTGGTAAAAAGGAAAGAAATGTTGAAGGAAATCTAATAATGGATAAAAAGGAAAAGAAATTGAGATAATAATGAAAATATAAGAAATATGTGGAAATATGTAAGATTGATCATCATGGATGAGATTTCAAGTCCACATGGTTTCTAATAGTAAAAGGAATCCAAATAAAGGAAGTAAAAGGATATGAGAGAGAACATATGCAAAAAATATGCCTTATTGAGAGATAACTTGCATATGAAGAAAAGTCTCTCATACTTTCAAATTTGAGTCCCAAACTTTGCACAAAGTAGTATAAGTCATCATGGACTATCCTTTAAAATTTGGGTTTAAAAGGATAAACGGATTAAGAGAGATGAATTTTGTAAGTTTTCCTAAAGTGTGAAGGATAACATTAAATGTCACAATTCATTTCTGACTTTTGTTCTTATGTGTGGCCTGACAGTCGTTGGATCCTTGATCCAACAGTGGCCTCACTTCATTTAAGATTAGGAAAGGAACAGTTGTTGCACTTCGTTTTAGATTAGGAAAGGGGAACAATAGAAAGAGTTTTCATAATCAATTTCCTTTGCGTACAATCCATGTGCGAATCTGGAAGTTGTTCCTTTGAATTTGGGAAGGAGAAATGAGCCTCCCAATCCTAAACTTTCCCTATTTCTATACATTGTTGGGGTTTCTCCAATTAACCAATAGGGGAGGTTTCCATGGAAACTGATGGGTACTCCCCATGCTATCCCTATCTATATAAGGGGGGATCAGAAGTCCCTTTGGGAAACAAGAAGCAAACCAATACCCCTACTTGCTCCTTTGTTCTTCGGTTTTTCGCTTTGGATGTCGGTGATAGGTCGGGTTTTCCCCTCTGTATCCCTACCCTTTTCAATAGGGTCATCGCTTCCCATGGTTCTAGTGGGCTACAAAGAGGGGCTCTAATCATCTTGCTAACTCCCTAGACTCCTCGTTGATGTTGGCGTCGACCAACCCTGGACAACTACTCACGAAGGATAGTAGGAGAAAATGCCTAGTTTACTCAGTGGAATAAGGGACCATGTGTTGGTATGTATGCCCTGAGAGACAATGATGGGATGATTGGCGGGATACATTAAAATTTATTTGATAAACATCAACGACAAGCTTCCAATTCTTTCTGGTTCAGTCATATGAGATAGTGATAGAACAGATTGAATGTCTAGAGAATGACAGTACTCAATGACATATGCCTTCAGGTTGAGGACCTGAACGATGAGATCATACAGATGCTAAGAATTTGTACATTCTTGTTATGTCCCTAGTCAGATGTCATTGTGGAAGGTAGATAGACATCAATGACACACAATACTAGATTGTGGTGTTGGTTGATGACAGAATTTCATTAGTCATGATATAGAGATATCAAACCAAACACATAGGTACTTTTTAGAGAACAAGTGTACCGGACATACCCACCGTGAGTTTGACACATGGAACCATGACATGATAGTCACAGTCAGTACTCACAGTGATGGTGGTGAGTGTGATTCTTTGACCTGAAATCACTACACTCAACACATGTCATTGGGCACACTTTGACATCATCAAACGCAGTCCTGAAACATGGGTTGTTATAAAGGTGATGATTGGGTGGCTTTGACACATGGGGCTTTTGAGGGGTGAGTGATAGATATGGGATTTGTCCCTCCTAAGGGAGTTTGATATCCATGGTCGCTTGATGAGTAGGATTGAGAAAGGCGTGCACGCATGTGCAAATCAGTATGTAATATTGATGTCATACATATCTCTTTCAATCTACTCTGAGATCAAGAAAGTGAATGAACGTTGACAGGATGACTGTTCCATGCCTCGAGTTCATTCGGGATATCAGTGACAAAGGAATTATACATTCACTGTAACATCATTCACAGATTGTAGGATTGAAAGTTGTTCTCCAACTTTCTATTTCACTTGGGTAGCACTGATGTGTGACTAGGCACCGCTCGTTTCTTGTGAAGTCATAAGTGTTATGGACTTTCACTACCAATGTGAAATGGACCTGTAGGGTTACACACATAGGATTTAACCTGGGAAAAGTCACACCCTCCTGTCAGCGTACTAGTCACTGACACACTCTCCTTCCACCAATGGCTTTCTGCAGTTGTCTTTCCCTTGTTGTGCCTCCCTTATCGGGTAGCACTTGCTCGGGCTTTCTCGGTTACCAAAACTAGAGAGAACGACAACTTTACAGACTGCTCTATACTTTAGGATTATCGATGTGATCGATTTTGGTTTGTCGCCTTTATTTATTTCATACCATGCGAATAAAATTGGCTTTATAGATGTCCAATCCTAAATCCACAAATCTCAATATACATATATGATATGTAATATTAATGCACTCGATACATGTTGCCCTTAAATGAGTTTTGTGATCGATGTATAGCGTGGTTATGGATAATAAACCCTATCTGTGTATGGTTGTATGTAGTTGCTTGCATCTCGATCTGCGCATCAATCTTCCTTCTCCTATTCCAGATGTAACTCAAAATAATTCGAGATTTCTTTCCTACATTTGCTGCCCTCGAATGTAACTCGAGGTTTCTCTTTTTACAATGTAAAATATGATAGATTTTTGTTTCCTGTTATGTCGAAGAACGGAGGACATCCTGACGACAGCTGAGATGATCGATTCAAGGAGTGAATCGATCGGTTGACGTTCGAGACGATCGGTTCAAGGAGTGAGCCGATCGGTTGATGACCGATTCGAGGAGCGAGACGAGCGGGTGGAAGCCATGATGAGATGCACGACGAACAGGCGAACCGATCGGTTGGAGGAGCCAACCGATCGGCTGGTGGCACCCAGCCGACCGGCCTGATGGCGAGCCGATCAGTCATGTGATGAGTTGATCAAACCCAGAAAGGCAAATCACAGAGTTCATCTTGTAAAGGTTGCATGTGATGTTGACCTAGATGACTGTGATTCCTCTTGACTCAAGGAATCACATTAGGATGGCCATAATCATCGCTTTTATCGTTTTGCATGTTTTATGTGGGATATAGCATGTATATGATACGTACTATGTATTGTGGTGATTGGATATGTATATGTATATAAAAATCAAATCCTTCATTAAAATATTAAGTCTTATATGCCTTCCATTAGCGGCACACATGAAAAACTCGATTGACCAAGCCTAGGTTACGCCAAAGCATGGTGTGCCATCTATCTTGTGGAAGTGTGAAGGGTAGACATGTAGGTTCTGCCAAAGCAGGGTGCATGTTTACCGTGTTGTCTTTTGGGTTAGACTTAACTGGTGATTCTTAGAGCGTCTAAGCCCAGAGGCTAGGAATGTTCATGGCAAGGTGTTGCACATGTTCATTCGTCAAGAGTTGCATATGATGCAATTGGTATGATGGCCTACCTAAATAGTCAAGATTGTGGGCGATCAGCCAAAGATGACTCATGACTTAATGAAATATGGATCTTGCCCACTAGAAGGTTGTATGCTGCAATCTTCCAAATTGATGGTGAGGGCTATCAATTTGAACTAAAATAGTGGGAGTGATAATTAATTAAAGGCCTAATTATATCGTCATCTTTTCAAATCAATCAAATAAGTAAAAAATGAGTTTTGGACTAAAATTGCATATATTTCCTTTTGTAGAATAAATGGTTGATCAACAATAATCACTTATTTGCGATCAGTCTTTGAGACCAACAAATTAAATGGGAATTTTTCCATGACTGGTTAGGACATTGAGAAGTGTTCTCAATCATAGAGTGAAAGCTCTAAGTCCTAGTTATACAAGAACAGATGAACTCGATCCCACCATATCAATGGCTGAAAGTATGCTTATGGAAGCATACTGAGGAAGACATTGATGAGGAGTGCTTGATGTTGTGTTCTCTGAACTATGAGTTACAGAGACAACATGAGACATATGATGTCTCCATGACACTGTCTTAGTATGTCATGACAGAAGGAGATTCAGTAAGGTATTCACATAATCAATGTGATTGGGTATGTGGAAAACCTGACTAAGAAGGATTCCCTCTGAGCCAAGAGTTGGCTATTGGTATGATACTGCAAATGTTGCGAGAATCATACAATTCATGATAAGCTACAACATGAACAACTTTGACAACCGTTGACAGAGTTGTTGGACATGTTGAGGATAGTAGAGGCAAAGATGAAGAAAGACAAACCATAATCTTTGATGTGATCAAAGAAAAGGTAATTCTTAAGGGAAAGGACAAGGGCAAAGCAAAGAAGTGTTCTGATGCTAGCCAGCAATCCAAGCAGTCTTCAGCCTCAAGGCACATGAGGAAAGAGTGTATGAGGGATTGCCCTCTATATCTGGAAGAGCAAAAGAAGATGAAGGAGGGGATGGAGATCTCCACCTAAGGTATCATGAAATGAACCGCTTCTTTATCTGAGTTATATGATACCAAGATATGGATATGTCGTATATGATATGCAATATCCACAAAGAAGTGATGGCCTTTGTGAAAGGACCAAGAAAGGAGTACCCATCATTGGAGCAAGTGTTGCTGTCATAGATAGGAGTACCTTTCAGTTTATTTCAACCTAAAGGGCACGAAATAGAGTTGAGAACTACTATTTCATATTTGCCAATAGATAGAAACACTTTATTTTTTGCATATTGTATGACAACGATGGCAATCAATAAAGAGATGTTTCAATTTCTAAAGATATGATCTTTGTGGCAATGCCTTGTTTATCTTGTGGTATTTGATATGAATAAGATAAAATGATACCTAAAAGTTATAGACAACTCAAACAATCAAATTAGCATCAATCATGAGAAATTCATTTCTAGTTTCCATTTGATGGATAAATCTAGACTCTTTTGGTTAGAGAACCAGTAAGAGACATGAATATCTTGGATATGATTAATCAATCTTCACTAAAGGTAGTGGGAGAATGATTATCCTATTAGGTATGATACATGTGATGTATTTACATACCTATTGGAACAAATGCTAATAATTCAAATGGTGTTTAGAGAAATACCAATATGAATATCTTGAAGTGTTCAAGATTATCATAGATGAAGTGCAAATTTGGTAAAGTGTTAATTCTTGATGAGATCAATGAATGAAATACTTGGACCAAATGTTTGAGTTATCTCTAAACTAGAAATGAATTTCTAATGAATTTCTCATCAAAATGAGGTATTTGATATGCATAAGATAAAATGATACCTAAAAGTTATAGATAAATCAAACAATCAAATTAACATCAATCATGAGAAATTTCTCATGAAAATGAGGTATTGTCGCCGAGAAAGCCTCGGGACAAGGTATGATTCCACAAACCATCCTTTCCTATTGTATAGACGTTGACGCGTTTCCTTGTTCTGGGTTTGGGGAGGAGAATTTTTTTGTTTCCGCTGCCTTCTCTGCCTCCCCTAAAACCCAACACCATGCACGTGGGGTAGAGTCTCGCAAAGGAGACAAGGGGCGAGCGGGTTCAGGTGATTGGGTAGCTGGATCCAAGGCGGGATTTGTGAGCTAGGAGAAGAATAGAAAGAAAAGAAAATGAAAGGTACACGTAGCGGCTTCCCATTGGCCAAAGGTACTTAATCTTGCGAATATTCTAGAAATTTAATGGTAACTCAGATCGAGATAAACTATACATGAAAATTGATTAAAAAATGCAAGGAATCTATTACAAATATAATTGAAGTCTAATTCTACTTGCAATTTGAAAGGTACTTAAGGTTGTCACCGTTAGTGGTGTTATCAATGAAAAATCCTGATTTTGATATTAAAGAGATTGAGTAAAGTATTAAGGCCGATTTGAGATGATGTTAACATGTTAATAAAAAGGATGTTTGAGATTTAAAAATAGGTCTTTGGGCTTAATTGGCTAATTTAGGGTTCCTATATGGTCACCACTAACATTCTCAATGAGGGAGCTATCCCTCACCCTTAACAGGCATGAACCACCCAAAGTCAGGTCACCAAAAGGCACTAGGGACAAACAACCACTCATAGTATAGGGTTCTCATGCGTTCACCACTAACATTCTCAATGAGGGAGCTATCCCTCACCCTTAACAGGCATGAACCACCCAAAGTCAGGTCACCAAAAGGCACTAGGGACAAACAACCACTCATAGTGTAGGGTTCTCATGCGTACTCAACCCTCTATATAAAGCATGCATGTCAAACCCATGTACATATATGTAGGTTCAACTATTATATCCAACTCACCGTGTCTTCTCTTTTCCCTATCCACCGCTTAAGGTTTTGGGTTGAGGATTATCCTCAGAAGATGCATCATGTATCTTCCCAGAGCCTTCTTCCTCCAAGGCTATCCCTCTCCTCCTCATTCTACAAGAAGGTCCAACCTCAGATCTCTCTTGAAGGCATGACAACATAGGCCATGCAACCTAAGCATGTACTAAACTCAGTATGAGTTCTAATTATCAAAACTTATGCCCATGGCATCTTTCTTACATCCTTTTTATTATTTGGTGGAGGATGCCTTAATACTTATTATACCTACCCTAAACTTAGGAGGGTGGTGGAGAGAGAGAAACCCTAATATTTTGAAGGTATTCAATGAATGGGGTAGAGAAAGATTGAAGACATATAAGAGAAGACCTAGAGGTATCTTATTTCGAGTGAAATCCTATGATTTCGGCCCAACAGTCACACAGAATCCAGGATTCATCATAGACCAACTAGTGGGGCAGAGGATAATCTTTCCATCCCTTAGATCGCGATCCTTTTCTAGACACGTCCATCATTAGAAAATACTCTAATAACTCCCTTGGGTTCTAAAGAGTTTGTAAAATTTAATAATTATTAAAGATTAAATGGAAAACCATGTTCTGATACCATTTGTAACACCCGAGCCCACTGCCCAAGACTTCAGCTAAGTTTCAGGAATGACGAATGGCCCCACAACCCACCACTAGCCTTGAATGCGTGCTTTTTCCTCACTCACGCGCAAGCCGAAGGCAAATTCCCAACTGGTCACCCATCCTAGTACTACTCCAAGTTGATCATGCTTAACTATGGAGTTCTTTAGTGATGGGCTCCCAGAAAAGGAGGTGCATCTTGGTGATATGGGTAGTCCAATAATTTCTTTTAAGATCGTTTTATCTGAGGCCTCAAATCCTAGGTCGTTAAAATACCTTTATTTGGTTTTATAGTTAACACTTGAGGTACCATTTTATTAATGACATATTTTGTAACCAATTATACTCAACATTAAACCTATTGATCTATGATCTATACCAAAAATGTGCATCATGTGCTTGATGAGACTTCATTTTGATCTATATTAATATTAACATTTATTTTTTAAATGACTATCTAGTTGTTTATGGAAAGATATTAATTTATTATGAAGTTTTCATTAAATTTGGTATTCAAAGACAAATATAGTTTGGATATAGAAGATAAAGTAGTTTGTAGTGGGTTTGAAACAACTTTATCGATGGACATTGCACTATTTTTTGAAGTCTACTTGATGTAAATTAAAAGTCTTATGGGGTTTTCTTTAAAATAGAGAACTAGTGTAGGTTTTCTCATATATGATTTAATGCATCCATATTATCATCATTGATTAATGGTCAAAAAGAATGGATTAAACTATAAAATGATCCATTTCATTCAAAATCATTTGTGGATTATATTTCTAATTTGTAAGTATGTATTTCATCGTGATTCCTCAACTAAATATTTAAGAAGAATTTATGATATTTACAATAGGTTAGATTTATAAGAATTTACTGAACTTGATGCCACACATAGAAGAAATCCTAGGGTCTTTTTTGGTAGTGAATCATTTGTGTTGTCAATGTTTTAAAGATAATTTAAAATAGCAACAATGGACATATTCAATATTTTCCATAATAGATTGAAAATGTATTATTGTGTGTTTAACATGCATGTTAAAGTAAGTGAGGGGCTTCGAGTTGGTTCAAAATGACTCATGAATGAGTGACTTAGGATTTACCATTTTCTAAGCACAACCTGAATTTTACCTCCATGTTTCACATCTATCCACTTTTTTGTTCATCACAACAAAAGGTCACCCTTTTGTTGCATAATGTTTTTGGAATTCCAGGTCAAATGTTGAAAAAACTCATAGAAGGGGAATCAAAGCCATGAAATTATCCCTTCATATGTTTGTTTGCTTCATTATCTCAATATTAGGATCATGGTATGGTAAAACATATGAATGGTCATCTAGAAACATTCAACATAGAATTGTCCCTTCTTCTATATCAAGTTTAGTATATGTAATGAATAAGCAAGCACATTTGATCTGTTACAAAAATATCATATTGGGAAATTTGATTTCTTAAAACTAAGGTGTATTTAAAATTACCTACTGTTATATGTGTATTTCATTATGATTCAACAACCCATGTATTTCATTTAATAAGTTGTGAAATAGCCCATTTGGTTGAAAACCATTTGATGATTATATTTCTAACTTAAAAGCTTGTCCATAACATGAATATTATATTCGGAAGATAAATTACTTAGTTTTCAATATCAAATGCATTGTTTTGGTCTTAAAAATGTCTTGTCCTATTGTTATCCAAATTGTATGTGAAACATAGATCTCATTTAAGTCGTCCAATACTTTAGTATGTGGATATTTCCAGGGATTTGTTTATCTAAAAGGATTATTCCTATAACATCTTAGATTTTTATGCGTCAGATAAAATGATCTTAAAGAGATGATTGGACAACCCATATCACCAAAGTACCTCCTTTTCAGGGTGTCCATCACTAAGAACTCCATAGTTAAGTGTTCTCATATTGGAGTAGTACTAGGATGGGTGACCAGTTGGGTAGTTGACCCTGAGTTTTGCATGAGTGAGGAAAAAGTGCACAGTCAAGGTCAATGGTAGTCTGTGGGGCCAGTCATCATTTGTGAAACTCTACTAGAACCTTAGTCAGTTGGTCTAGGCCTTACAAAATTTTAACGTCCTAGTATATGAGGCCTTAGATAAAATAATCTCGAAAGGAATGATTGGACTACCCATATCATTTAGATGAACCTCTTTTTTAGGGAGTCCATCCCTAAGAACTCCAAGGTTAAGCATGTTCAACATGGAGGGGTACTAGGATTGATGATCAGTTAGGAAGTTTATCTCAACTTATGCCTACGTGAGGACAAATAGCACACTTAATCCTAGTGGTAATCTGTGAGGCTGTCATCATTCTTGAAACTCTACTAGATCCTTGGGTAGTGGGACCAAGCATAAAAATGGTATCAAATCCATAACCCCTCCAGTAGGTGAGGCCCACATGGATATGTGGAATCTCACTCTTGAGTCATATGGCTTAGGCATGTTGGAAATGTATGTATATGGTGATGTATTCGCTCTAACGCTAGCATATTTGAATAGAAGTAGGGTGTCCATGGGCCACTTTGGGTTTGCACTAAAATAGGAAAATATTACAAGGTCATATGGTTGAGCCTTGATGAGTATGTCAAGAGTCCAAGTGGAGAATATGGTAATATCTCGGGATTTGAGGCCTCAGATAAAATGATCAAAAAAGGAATGATTGGATTACCCATATCGCCAAGGTACAACTCCTTTTTAGGGATCCATCACTAAGAACCCCACAGTGTGCTTAGCTTGGTGTAGTACTAGGATGAGTGACCAATCGAGAAGTTGTGTGTGTGAGTGAGAATAAAGCGCACAGTTAAGGCTATTGGTGGTATGTGGGGCCACTCATCATTCCTAAAACTCTACTAGAGCATTGGGCAGTTGGCTCGAGCATTACAGTTTCAATATTAACAACATCCTATGATCACATAGTCTTAAAAGTGGCAATGTACTGCTACAAAATTCAAAGATTCAGTTGTTTTTGCAAATTGATGATCATTGTGTATTATTAATAAGTGGTTTATAAGTATAATATTATCGAATGATCTAATGATATCACTATTTATTGGATATTATTATGACTTTTATATCAATACATAATAAATTTTAAAATAAGTAAGTTTAGATACACCTTAGCTTGTGATATGTGAGTTCAAATTATTAATGTTATGGAAAAGCTTATTAAATATGGGCTACTCTACTTTATCCTTCACCTATGAAAATAAATCTACATTTTCTATCTTACAAGGGATCCCCTACCTCCAGTACCCCAACTAGGATGAACTCCCACTACTAGAGTGCCCTCCAAACACGAAGGAAATTCATCCAAATGTGAATATAGTGAAACATTGTCATGTCTAATTATTGAAAATGTAAAAAAATCAAAACAATCTACATGTGGAATGGGAGTCATACATGAATTTTCTCTAGAAAGTTTTGAAAATCTTCATGTTGGAAAGGAAAATGGATAAAGTAGAGAAGTATATGTATATCAAATACAATCCTCCCATGAAAGAAAAACTACATTGAGACTAGCATGTATCTTCATCACAATTCTTTGTAAAATTTACTCAATTTATT
Organism: Alisma plantago-aquatica; assembly: GCA_963693085.1. Taxonomy (NCBI): domain Eukaryota; kingdom Viridiplantae; phylum Streptophyta; class Magnoliopsida; order Alismatales; family Alismataceae; genus Alisma; species Alisma plantago-aquatica. The sequence continues at coordinate 594,247,434 of OY856409.1, forward strand.
CATCTACATTCCTCATTGGGCATGTTGATTTAAAAAAGGATTAAATATAGGAGACGAACACGCAAAGTTTTTCTACATAAGGAACAAAATAAGACAAGCATTATATAAAATATTGGTTTAAGTACTTATGAAGTGAATTAAACAACATGAAATAGATTTTGTTTATTAAAAAGAGTAACTAGCTTAATAATGTATTTTTCTATATTATAACCTATGACATAAATGATGTGGTTTTATTAAATTTACATACACTTAATATTTATTAGTAAAAAGTATATTAGTGGAAATATTTTTTTTCTAATGCATGACATGCGCCGTAATCCAAATCAAGTATGTAAAAGTTGTTTTCTTAAATGAGCTCACAAAAATGTTAAATCTTATTAGATCACAAATACTTCTACCATTCATATAATAAAAAAATCTTGTATATGATGAAATTATCGAGGGTATTAGGAAAATTATGGTAGTGTATTCTACTCATACAAATGTAATGAACATTGTAAATACTATGAAATATGAATTTATCCACAAAATGAAAAATGTGTATCAACTTTGCATTCATACTTATCTGTGTACCTCTTTAAGTGTCCAAGCTTGTAATTATCCTCTTTAAGCTCAATTGGGGTTTGTATGATTTTCTTGTTTTTGTAATTTGGAGCCATTATTTGTCTTTTGTAGTAGGTATCACTTAAAAATTCTAAGATTAAAGTTTTTTTTTAATATTTTTCCCATACATGTAATATTAAAATGTTATATATCCTCTAGATTAAGGTTTACATACAATACAAATAGTTTAATGTAATTTCACATAACTCACCAAAAAGACTCAAAACATGTTTGATGATACTAGATTAAATGGGTCATATGAATTCCAGATTACTTTACCAAATCCTATAGCATTCCTTTTTGGTTGTCAACCTACCAATTTTACTAGGTCCTTGGTCAATAACTCATAGCTCTCAAGGTTAACTTAATATTCCTATTTGAGTAGTTTGGCAAGTTCATTATTTCTTACTTTGATGTAACTTTCTTGTCATGTTTAGGCTTCATTGACCTATTTATCCTCTCAGCCTATTCTTTTAACTTATCTTCTTGCACAAGGATGTTATTCCACATGTGGTAGTGGTAAACTAAAGTACATTTAAGTAGAACATATGATTTTTTATCCAGGTGAAAATATTTTGATGTTTCATAGTGAAGGAAATATGATTCTCCTTTACATGGTTGGTTGCCTCATAAATGATTGGTAACTTGTGCAAAATTTATGGGTGGAGGAATATGAGAATATTATATTTAATTTAATAGGTGAGAGGGGATTATTAAGCATACTGGTTGACTTGTATCTGACATCAACATATTTTACTATATCAAAATCCAACTTTTATGGTTTTGTATTTGGAGGGTGTATGTGTGCACGACCATCTTCCAAATGTCATTTTCAATCCCTTGGAAGTAGAACTACATTTTTATCTTTTAGTAGGTACACTTTGACCCTTTGATGTGTGGTGCTATATTGTGTTGTGCTCAATATAGGTTGAGTTGGCTAAGAGTGCCAACCTTATTCTTCAAGTCTATCTAAGGTTCTATGAAATTTTAATCTTTTCCAATTGTGAGTATCTATAGGGTGAATAAAAACTATGTTTATTAATATTAGTTTACTAATCAAGGTAACTTGTTGTATTGTAAAATACCAATTCAACAAGAAATGAAAGAAACAAAGAAATAAAAGTAAAAGAACAATAGATATATAGTTGTTCGGAAGCAATATCCCACTTGATATCCATTATCTCACACCACTAGGATTTACAAAATGAACTTCACTAATCGCCAAGAAGTTACAAAAATTTATGGCTGGTGTGTTTCTCAAAAAGTAGACAAGTAAACTGGAAAAAGACTATGTTGAAGGGTAGAGTCAACACCACAACTACTAGGTATGTATGGCACATTTTATCCCCGACAATGGTGCCAGAAAGCTTGGTGCATTCTTTCTAACCTTGGGTTACACCTAACCAATTGGAATTGGTTAGATGCAACCCTGGGCTCGAACACACTTGGATCTTTCAAACTTAAAAGGAGGCCTTGTCCTAACACTTTCACATAGTCCACAATATATCACCCGCAAGCATGCAAGATTGTATTGTAGTATAGGTGAGTGGAAAGTGAGGGGTCAATCCATAGGCATAGAGGGTGCACTAGAGCTTAGTTAGTGTGGGCTACGTTCCTAAAGTAGAGATTAACGCTTTTAGGGTTTGACATTGGTTTTGGTTTATTACACTAAGATGCAAGCACTTGAACAAGAAAGGAAGAAAGACAAGCAAAAACCCTAACTTAACCCTAAACAAGTAATTCTAATTAACAAAGAAGGAAACTACTTAATCAAGATTTCAAGACGACACTAGACTAGCAATTAAAGCACTAAAGAAATTATAACTCTAGGCTACCACGAGCTCGATTAAACAAGCACGAAGAAGCAATAGCTATACTAGCAAGGATTAACTACCAATACTAAGCAATTAATCTAAGAAGCAATTTAATTAAGCAACTAAGCAAGCATGAACTAGCAAGAAAACAAGACAAGTTTGAAGTAGGTTAATGGGGAGAGTGGACCGTTTGGGGAATGATACTAAGATTTTAGTTGGGGGAAACATCTCATGAAAAACCTAACCATTAATTTTATTTTGCTTAACCAAACAAGTAGTCAAATGCAAGGAAATTACCCTAGATATTGGTTAGCCATGGATAGAATAGTGCGTGGAAAGGGGAACTACAGCCTTGTACGCCCTATCTAGCCTTACGAGGCTCGTTTGGACCAATGTTAGGTGATATTTTAATTGGATTTGAATAATCTAGGTTTCTAGGATAGGAATGTTTAATGTAATTGGGAGCCAAAGGTAGGAATGGGAGCAGAGGTAATGGTATTTCACCTCACATTACTCACCATCTAGCTTTTAGAAAACTCCTAGGCAATTACACTAAGAAATCCTATACTAGCTACTTAGATCTCAGACCTAGGAGTAGGAGAACGACTATATGTGTGGGAAGATGGTGTGAAAGCTAGGGATCATACTAGTTGGACCTAGGAGAAAATCTCAAAATAGCCTCACATATGTTATCTTCTCCTAGACTTAGGTGGTTTCAAGCATAAAGAGATAACAAATTCATATTTTTAGGCACAAACCATAAGTAAAATCATGGGAAGCAAGATAGAAATAGAAAGAAGACATCATGGAATGAGAAGATAGAGCTTTACAAGATAAGCTCCTTAACATGGTATCAAAGTATCATTTTACCCCCAAATAGCCCACCAAGCGGGGCTTAGTTAGGCATAAAACAAGAAAAAGAAGAGAAAGATGTGACGAACAAACCGATCTTAACCAATGAAATAAGATTAACTAATGCGGAAGTGATTACTAACAGCAGAATTACTGAAAATCACTAAAAATTAAAACTTTTTATAAAAAGATCCATTACCAGAAAAACTCTTTAAACAAGAACCAAAGCATTATATATTTACACACTAGTTCACAGAGTACATCCACTTTGCTATCTCTTCTCGAGGAATATATATACATCATTGCTTTGCTAAAAAGCACAAGTAACAAATTCCTTGAGGCAGTTAAAACAAAATCTCATATCGATTATAAAAAACACTATGCACCGACTCCTAGGACCTGAGAGTACAAAGACGACATATAGGACTTTATATACAAGCTTAACAGCTAGTATCCCCACCTGGGATATCACTGTTGTCCCTATTGTTGTTGATGTTGTTCTTCCCCTACTATAGAGTTTCTGCCTCTTTGTCTGCGTCTACCTAAAAACGTTGGATCCCACGGGGGTGAGACAATTTGTTAATTGCCCCAACGAGAGATATAACTCTCCGCCAAAAACATTATTATTTCAGTTTAATAGAAATAAACTGACAGTGGAATCATACACTTCAATAGCAGATAAATCAATATCTATGAAGATTAGAGCAACATTCCTATTCAAGTATTTCAGCTATAACTTGATAAAGCAGCATGTCTCTTATTCAATACGAAATTAAAGAACATAAGTAACATTTATGTACCAGGGACATGATAAGAAAGATATCATCAACCAGTGATTCTCATATTTCCATCTTATGAGAATACGCTACACGACTGATTACGTTTTATAAACATACTTAAGCTCTGAGGAGATGAGATATACTGCTCATACTCGAACCGAACATTGCGAAATCAAAATTGGTACCATACAAAGTCAATGGAACAACCGGCTTCCATGACTTCCCACATCTCGGTCAGTGCGAGATTACATGCAGGACATCTTGTGTCACTGCTACATAGCTTTCCAGGGTATAGTGGCATATTCGCTATATAGTTACATCGGTGGCTGTACTCTCTTCGCAATCGAGAGGTTTCATGTTTACCTCCATCAATTCGGCATTAACATCATCGAGAGATTAGTGATACATCCATCCCGACACATATAATGAAGGATTGAGAGGATTAATGTTTACCTTCTATCAATTCCCCCATTAGGACGTATGGGTATTTTCACCCATTGACCCCCACATATTCAAAAATATGCAAAATCCAGGAGATCCCGTAGGAAAACTTGTTTCACCATCACCAACTTCTGACGATGATGGATCTACGGTTAGAGCACTACATGAAAAGATTTCACTTGATTAATTAAGTACATTATCATATTATTTTAGCATCATTCAAGTTTTCAAACATAACTTATTCGGGCAAATGCTATAAAGAAACATGTACTATTTTCATCAGTTACTTCTCAGTCTTTATAAGAAATTAGGATTTCAGTCCCTCATCTCAATACTGGGAATACTCATCCCTTCACAAACTCAATGCCATAAACACATGGTTCTGGGTATTCAAACCCTTAACTCATCCTTGAGCATTGTTACCACTTTTTTCAGGTAACTATCACCTTTAGGTCATTTGACCAAGGTAAACATGATACTTGTTACAGAAACATCTCTTATGGAACTTAAGGCTCATTAATTCTCTTATTACCTCTTACTAGGCAATAAGGCATATTATTGCATATAAGGCCCAATAAACAATTTCAATGCATAAAACATCATAGCTCATACCCGGCTATGTTCATCATCTCATGATACCTGCATGGTTAGTACAAATGATAACAGTTACATCAATTTCATATCATCACTATGCAAAACAATATATAACATCACTATTTAAGGGTAACACCACTATTCCCTTACCAGGGTTAGGGTTTCCCATTCATGTCAATCAGGGTTACACATCCCCTTTGTTCAATTAGGACCAGTGATTCATCATTTCATTGTCTAAGATCAGGGTTTCATGCTATAGAGTATAACCCAAAATTAGGGTTTCACACACCTTCACTCTATTTAGAAATTAGAGTTTACTATTCACATCACATCAACCCAGATTAGGGTTTATACTCAATAACTCACAATTAGGGTTTACTATTCATCCCAATTAGGGTTTCATATTCAATTACCCATAATTAAGGATTACTATTCATCTAAATTAGGGTTTTACATTTCATAACCCTAACTTATGATTACTCATGTCTCAATTAGGGTATCACTATTACCCTAGATTAGGGTTTCACTTAGAATTGCTCTGAATTAGGGTTTGCGTTCATCAATCAACTCAATTAGGGTTTTAAGATCTCGTTATCTAGGATAATACCCTAAATTATATACTACACTTATTTCTAATGTGTTAGACTTGATTGCTACATGATTATCTTTCATGTATGAATCTCTCTCTCTCTCTCTCTCTCATCCTATTCAGGATGTCCACTACTCAATTCTTGACTAGATTGAGCCTACTGTTTATTCAATTACATGCATTTTGGGTTAACATGATGTATTGAATTATTGCATCATTATGCATCAATGATTAAGCCGACTAAGGGTATCAACCATCTAATTACCATAGGTGTCCAAAAGATTTGATCAATTGAACCTTCGATTGCATGAGGTATCCAAATGAATTGACCAATTGAACCTTCAATTACATTGGGTGTCCAAGTGGATTAACCAATTGAGTCTTCAATTACTTTAGATATCCAAATGGTTTAACCATGTTAAACCTCAAATGGTTTTGATTACTTAGACCGTAAACAATCTTGGTTTCTCAGAATTCAAACGGTTTGAAACCGTTTGGACAAATTTCCCTTGAAACTATTTAAGTAAGAAATTTGTTGAAACCGAATGGACTTGGGTCTGCAAACAGTTTGAGACGGTTTGGACCCAAATGGTCTTCATACCATTTGGACCCAAACTGTCTAGAGACCATTTGGACCAAACCTTCTCAAAACCAAAACTTTGTCCCTAAACGGTCTTGGTCTCTCAGAATTCAAATGGTTTGAAACCGTTTGGACAAATTGTCCTTGAAACCATTTAAGCAAGAAATGTGTTGAAATCAAATGGACTTGGGTCTCCAAATGGTTTGAGACTGTTTGGACCCAAACGGTCTTGAGACCGTTTGGTCCAAAACTTCTCAAAACTGAATGGACCAAAAAGGTCTTTCAACACTTAATCAATTCTAGGTTTCCATCAATGAAGCTCCTATCAATTGAATCCTTGATTCATTCATCAATTGAACTATTGAATCTTCCTTCAATTGGAACATCAATTAGGGTTTTGAACCCAATTGAACTAAGATATATAATCAAGAAACCATCAATAAGGGTTTTGAATTCGAGGAACCATCAATGGTTAACATTGTGGAGCTAATTCAATTGAAATCAACGAAACAGTCTTGAGGTTGTTTGGATGACCTCCAAACAGTATTGAGACCGTTTGCCCCATCCATCATTAAAATTTTGTGAAAATCAATTAGGGTTTGCATCATTGGATTGATCATCGAATTAGCTATTGATTGCATTTCAAATTGATATCTCTGGATCTTCAATTACTCAACCATACTCAACCCTAGACCTCCAAACGGTCTTGGTTGACCTCCAAACGGTATGGAGACCATTTGGTTGATCTCCAAATGGTCTTGAGACCGTTTGGGTTAATCAACCCAAAGTTTTAAATCAACAAATTGAAATTTCAGCACTTAACCCGATTAGGGTTTCTAATTGGAGGATTGTCCATTTATTGAATCAATCAATTAGATCCATTAGATCATCATCCAACACGTACTAGGTTCCTGACCTCAAATGGTCAACCCATCCAAACGGTCAACCCTTCCAAACGGTTTGGGATCCAAACCTCCAAACGGTTTGCAAACTGTTTGGTCTTCAAACGGTTTGGTGAAACTGTTTGGACCAAGGTCTTAAAACTGTTTGCAATATAAACTTGTTGGAATGTGTGCCTAAGATGATGTCATCATCACCAAGCCTTATCCCATTGAAAACTACTTCCATTATCATGGTAGTTGCATCAACTAATCAAAGGAATTTGTAAGAAGAGCAATTGAACATAATTGATTGAGAAATTGAATTCAATAACAATGAATAGGAGTTCAAGTATATAAGCCACCTCCAATTGAGCTTCAAAGCTTGGAGCTTCACGTCAACAATGGTGGAATAAGCTTTTTTACACCACAAGGTTCGTTCCTCAATATTTTGAGTGAAAAGGAATGGTTAGAATTGAAGATGGGATCGGGATAAGAAGAAATCATGCATTGATTTGTGATTTCCACCATGAAATCGAGGTGAAAGAAGGTCAAGAAGCTTACCAACAGGTTGGGGGCCGTCCTCTTGTTGCTCCCAGATCCCTTGGTCATTTTTTGCAAGCAAAGATAAGAAGTGGATTCAAAAAAGCCTTTGGTTTGAGTTGTAAAAGGTGTTTTTATAAGAAAAATCAATGAGAGAGAAAATGCCTTATAAAAGTCTTTTAATTCCAAAATTGGTGCCACCTCTTCCCCCTCAATTCCTTGAATGAAAATATATCTTCCTCACCTCCGAATTCCCTTCCATTATCCATGAATTAAGGGAAAAGAAATTAAGCACCTTAATCATATAATAGTATATCCATAAGTTAGTGGATATTTCTTTTTAATTTCTTAATGTGAGTGGGTTCTCCACTCACGTAGATATTTCCTTTGCCTTTACAAGGCACAAGGACGTTCATACTTGAAAAAATCCAACCATCTCGTTTTTGGTTGAAGGCCCTTCAATGATTTTATTTATTTTTGCATTAAATTGAATTAAGGTTTCAATTATGCTTAAATCTTGATTATTTAAATATCAAGATTCTCTCTCCATCAAAGTAGCTCAAATGAGATGCCCCTATCATTTTCTTGCCTCTATAAGAAGCCAAGAATATTAGGGACCTTATTTAAGTGGAACTTTGCATATTGACCCCTGGGTTTTGGGTAAATTGCACATTACACCAAAACTAGATTTTAATGCACAAACATTGCTTTATCATTTCGTTCTTGGTACTTAGGCCACTACAAGCCATACCTCTGCATCATCTTCATTATCATGATGCTTCAACACATGAGGAACATATTATCATGCATAATTTGCAATTTAACCCCTCAACTTGGGTAATTTGCACTTTAGTCCACAACAAGCAAAACATTATTTTCAACATTATTCAAAATGGACTAAAATTAAAATATAAGTTGCTCTTGAGCCTTAATTACTTTTCAAAATATAATATCAAGCATATAATTATCTTTATTAAACAAAATACCTAGGGTTAAAGCATAACCTAGGTCAGGGATGTTACAAGTTATCCACCCCTTACAAGGATTTCGTCCCTAAAATCGCTAAGAGAAAATAGTAGGGTACTTCATCCTCATCTCATCCTCTAGCTCCCACGTAACTTATTCAATGCCATGATGATGCCATAGAACTTTCACAAGACATATGCCTTTCTTTTTCAGCTTTTTAATTCTTCTGTTAAGAACCAACACAGGTCCTTCAACATAAGATATATCGTCATTTAGTTCTACCTCCACAGGTTGCAGAACTAATTCTGTGTCAGGATGACACTTTCTCAGCATAGAGATATGGAACACTGGATGCAATCTGTGCAGCTCAGGTGGTAACTCTAGCTTATAGGCTACTTTTCCCATCCTTTCAATGATCGGATAAGGCCCCATAAATCTAGGAGCTAACTTCCCCTTCTTTCAAAATCTCAGGATACCTTTCCAAGGTGAGACCTTGAGGTATACTCTGTCTCCAACTTGGAATTCTAAGCATCTACGACGTTTATCAACATAAGATTTCTATCTATCCTGGGAAACTTTCAACTGTTGTTGTTTGACTTTAATCTTCTCAGTTGTTTGTTGTACTAGATCAGGACCCAAAAGTTGATATTCTCCTATTTCATACCAACATAAAGGAGATCTACAACATCTACCATACAATGCCTCATATGGTGCCATCTCAATATTATGCTGATAGCTATTATTATAAGCAAATTCTATCAAGCTCAGGTGTAGATCCCAACTTCCTACAAACTGAAGGACACATGCTCTAAGCAAGTCCTCCAAGGTTTGTATGGTCCTCTCAGATTGTCCGTCTGTCTGTGGGTGAAAGGTTGTCCTAAACCTTAACTACATACCCAAAGATTTATGAAGTCGTTCCCAAAAACGACTAGTAAACGGGGGACCTCTATCAGAAACAATTGTAGCTGGAACCCCGTGCAACCGCACTATCTCATCTATGTATATTTGTGCAAGATTCTCAGTAGTGTAGGTTGTTTTGACAGGAACCAAATGTGTTGTCTTTGTCAACCTATCAACTATCACCCATATGCAATCATGACTTTTGGTTGTTCTAGGCAAACCAACCACAAAGTCCATGGTTACATGATCCCATTTCCACTGCAGTATAGGCGAAGGTTGCATTGTTCCCGTGGGTTTCTGGTGTTCATCTTTAACCTACTGACACACCGGACATCACATAACAAACTCAGCTACATCTTTCTTCAATCGAGGCCACCAATACATATCTTTTAAGTTATGATACATCTTGGTTCTCCCTGGATGCATCACATACATTGAAGAATGAGCTTCTTCCAGAACTAACTTTCTTAAGTTATCAGCATCATGTACTACCATCCTACCATGGTAACAAACTACCTGATCATCTGAATCATGGAAACCATCTCATTTCTCACTACCATACTCTGACCTGATCTGCTAAATCACAATATCAGCTTGTTGTGCTTCCTTAATATGTACTTTAGAGTAGGTTTTACTTGCATCTCAGCTAACAACCTGGCTAAAAATGATACTTTAAGTTGTACATTGTCTTTCCTTAAGGAGATAAGCATATCTCTCTTAGAGCAAACTAAGGAGTTTAACTGTGCTTTATCTAAGGGTGGTGATGATGATTTTCTACTCAGTGCATCAACCACTACATTAGCCTTCCCTGGATGATAATCAATTGTACAATCGTAGTCCTTGATTAATTCCATCCAGCGTCGCTGTCTCATGTTCAACTCATGGTGTGAGAAGATATACTTTAGATTCTTATGGTCTATGAAAATATGGAATGTCTCTCCATAGAGATAATGTCTCCATATCTTCAAAGCATGGACCACAGTAGCTAGTTCTAGATCATGTGCTGGATAATTCTCCTTGTGCTTATTAAGTTGTCGAGAAGCAAAAGAAATCACTTGTTTATCCTGCATCAACACACATCCTAGAGCGTTCTTGGATGCATCACATAAAACTATATACCCCTTTCCCTGCTCAGGTAACACCAACATAGGTGCACTAGTTAACCTTTCCTTCAACAACTGGAATGATTTTTTGGCACTTGTCATTCCAGAGAAAAGGAACCTCCTTTCTAGTTAACTTGGTTAGGGGTAAAGCTATAGAACTGAAGTTCTTAATGAACCTCCTGTAATAGCCTGCTAGTCCTAGGAAACTGCATATCTCCATTGGTGACTTAGGTTGTTCCCATTGTAGGACATATTCTACCTTCTTAGGATCAACATGAACACCTAAGGTAGATATTATTTGTCCTAGAAAAGAAACTTCTGGTAACCAGAACTCACATTTGCTAAACTTAGCATACAACTTATGCTCTCTTAGCAAAGTCAAAGCCTGACAGAGGTGCTGCTCATGCTGTTGAGCATCTCTACTATAGATCAAGATGTCATCTATGAAGACTACTATGAACTGATCAAGAAAGGGCCGAAAGATTCTATTCATGAGTTCCATGAATGCAGCTGGTGCGTTAGTTAGTCCAAACGACATAACTATGAACTCATAGTGACCATACCTTATCCTAAAGGCAGACTTAGGTATGTCACTCTCCTTAATATGCAACTGATGGTATCCCGACCTCAGATCTATTTTAGAAAAGATAGTTGCACCTCACAACTGATCAAACAATTCATCAATCCTTGGCAGAGGATACTTGTTCTTTATTGTTACTTTATTTAACTATATGTAGTCAATGCATAACTGCATCGACCCATCCTTCTTTTTAACAAAGAGAACCGCAACACCCCATGGTGAAGTACTCGGTCGGATAAAACCCTTCTTAAGCAACTCCTGTAGTTGTTTCTTGAGCTCTGCCATCTCAGCAGATGCCATTCTGTACGGTGCTTGTGTTATTTGTTGTGTACCCAGGATTAGATTAATTTCAAAATCAATCTCTCGGGACGGAGGAACACCTGGAAGTTCCTCAGGGAATACATCTTCAAATTCGCTAACAATCAGAACTTAAAAAGGATGAGGTCTCTCCATTGTGGTATCTACCACATCAGCCAAGAATGCAAAGCATCCTTGTTCATAAACTTCTCAGCTACCATAGCTGACACAAAACAAGCTGGAAGAATCTTTCTGTCTCCCTAAAAGATCCATGTGTCACCATTGTCTGTGAACACAACCTGCTTGGAACCACAATCCAAGACAACCTTATACTTCTCTAAGGTGTCCATCCCAAGGATTATATCAAAACCCTGCATCCCAAGTGGTATAAGATCCACTTGAATGCGATGTTCAGAAAAGGAAAGATTATAGGGAGAACATACCTCTAGCAACACTACAGATCCCAGCAAAGGGGTTTCTAGCATCAAAGTATCTACGCTCTGATTGACAATCATGTTGCAGTCATGAATCACTTCTCGAGTGATAAAGGAATGTGTAGCACCCAGATCAATTAACACAGATACGAAGTAGGACAAAGACATATCAAAATAAAATAGTTTCATCTAACCTATCACAACCCGAGGGTTGACTACTTCTTTGGGATGATTCATGGCATAGAATCTAGCTGTTGCTTGCTGTTGACCCTATGCTTGGTTGTTGGGTGTCGACGATCCAACTTGGGATGCTTGTCCACATCCTCTAGAATTATTACTAAATTGTCGCCTCTGTGGGCCTTGATGACTCTACCTCTGGGGTTGAGTTACAGTTCAGACTTTCTCAAGACAATCTCTCTTCAAGTGTCCTGACTTCCCACAGTAGTAGTTGTAACTTCCCAAACTCTTCCTAGGTGGTCCTGTCACTGATGTTGATGTTGTAATGGGGGATCTACTTGGAGGAAAACTATAGCCTCTACCCCTACTTGATGTCCACTGCATCAAGGTATTAAACCTTGGTGGTGGTAGTGGTGCAGAGAACCTCGACTTCTTGAAACTCTCGGACCTCTGTCCTTGAAACTAAGGATACACTTCTTATTACTGGTCTGTCACTTTTTGATCACATACCTCTCTATCCGCCTAACGGATTCCACAAAAGTGGCAAATCTCTCCCTGTTCTCCAGAGTAGACATAAGAGTGGTCAATTCAGCGTTCAACCCCTTCTCGAAATGTCGGATCCTCTCTTCATCAGTAGCTACCATGTGCGGATAGAACCATAAAAGCTCCATGAATATAGCTTCATACTCGCTAATATTCATCTTTCCTTACCTCAACCTCTAAAATTGAGAGATCTTCTCATCTAGATACGTCTCGGGAAAGTGTCTAGCAACAAATTCACGTCCAAATTCATCCCATCCAACTTCAACACCTGGTCTTTTTCCTTCCTCTATGGTCCACCAATGATTAGCACTCCCTTTCAATAGGTAGATGACATGTCTCACCTTCTCTACTTCAGGGATGTTAAGGATTCTAAAAGCTTTCTCCAGCTCCGTCAACCACAAATCTGCATCAGTTGGGTCAGCTGTACCAGCATAGTCTGTGGCTCCCACCCGACGAAGCCATTCAAAGGTCTTGTCGGCTCCATGTCCTTCATTATGGACTGGTGCCCTCTATGCAGGTGGTGGTATCCTATCTGCCATATGCATCATAGTTGCCATAAACTGCCCGAACAAAGTATGGAAGGCTGGATTCTCTAATGCAACTTGATCAAGATGAGGAATCTCAGGCACGAGTTCCTCCCTAGCTTGATTCCTTGCACTTCCTCCTGTTGTAGCAAAGCTACTCTCAGCAGCATGTTCATCATGTGATCCAAACATCTTCAAGTTCTTCTCCTCCTATATGAGTAGAAGACACTATCAAATAAACTGGAAGACACTAGAACAGACTCAACAACCATAATCCTATGTCTCTGTACACACAGTGAACCTAGAGCTCTGATACCACTAATTTATGATGAACAAATCGGTCTTAACCAATGAAACAAGATTAACTAATGCGAAAGCAATTACTAACATCGGAATTATTGAAAATCACTAAAAATAAAACTTTTTATAAAAAGATCCATTACCAGAAAAACTCTTTAAACAAGAACCACATCATTATATATTTACACACTGGTTCACAAAGTACATCCACTGTGTTATCTCTTCTCGAGGAATATATATACATCATTTCTTTACTAAAAAGCACAAGTAACAAATTCCTCAAGGTAGTCAAACCAAAATCTCAGATCGATTATAAAAAACACTATCCACCGACTCCTAGGAAATGAGAGTACAGAGATGACATATATGACTTTATATACAAGCTTAACAGCCAATATCCCCACTTGGGATATCACTGTTGTCCCTGTTGTTGCTACTGCTGTTCTTCCCATGCTACAGAGTTTCTGCCTCTTTGACTGCTTCTACCTAAAAATGTTGGATCCCACAGGGGTGAGACAATTTGTTAATTTCCCCAGTGAAAGATACAACTATCCATTGAAAACATTATTATTGCAGTTTAATAGAAATAATCTGAACAGTGGAATCATATATTTCAATAGTAGAAAAATTAATATCTATGCAGATTAGAGCAACATTCATATTCAAGTATTTCATCTATAACTTGATAAAGTAGCATGTCTCTTATTCAATATGGAATTAAAGAACATAAGTAACATTTATGTACTAGAGACATGCTAAGAAAGATATCATCAACCAGTGATTCTTGTATTTCAATCTTATGCAAATATGCTACAAGCTAATTACATTTTACAAACATACTTAAGCTTTGTGGAGATGAGATATACCGCTCATACTCCAACCGACAATTGCGAAATAGAAATTGGTACCATACAAAGTCAATGGAAGAGCCGGCTTCCATGAATTCCCACATCTCGGTCAGTGCGAGATTACATGCAGGACAACTTGTGTCTCTACTACATAGCTTGCCAGGGTATAGTGGCATCTTCTCTATAGAGTTACAGCGACGGCTATATTCTCTTCGCAATCGAGAGATTTCATGTTTACCTCCATCGATTCAGCATTAAAATCATCGGGAAATTAGTGATACATCCATCCTGTCACATATAATGAAGGATTGAGAGGTTTCATGTTTACCTTCCATCAATTCCCCCATTAGGACGTACATATATTTTCGCCCATTGACCCGCACATATTCAAAAATATGTGAACTCCAGGAGATCCCGTAGGAAAACCTGTTTCACCATCACCATCTTCTTACGATGATGGATCTATGGTCAGAGCACTACATGAAAAGATTTCACTTGATTAATTAAGTACATTATCATAGTCTTTTAGCATCTGTCAAGTTTTCAAACATAACTTATTAGGACAAATGCTACAAAGAAACATGTACTATTTTCATCAGTTACTTCTCAGTCTTTATAAGACATTGGGATCTGAGTCCCTCATCTCAATACTGGGAATACTCATCCCTTCACAAACTCAATTCCATAAACATATGGTTCTGGGTATTCAAACCCTTAACTCATCCCTGAGCATTGTTACCACGTTTTTCAGGTAACTATCACCTTTAGGTCATCTGACCAAGGTAAACATGATACTTGTTACACAAGCATCTCTTATGGCACTTAAGGTTCATTAATTTTCTTATTACCTCTTATTAGGCAACAAGGCATATTATTGCACATAAGGTCCAATAAACAATTTCAATGCATAAAACGTCATAGCTCATACCCGACTATGTTCATCAATTTCATACCTGCATGGTTAGTATAGATGATAATAGTTACATAAATTTCATATAAGCACCATGAAAAATAATATATAACATCACTATTCAAGGGTAACACCACTATTCCCTTACCAGGGTTAGGGTTTCCCATTCATGTCAATCAGGGTTACACATCCCCTTTGTTCAATTAGGACCAATGATTCATAATTTCATTGTCCAAGATTAGGGTTTCATGCTATATAGTATAACCCAGAATTAGGGTTTCACACACCTTCACTCTATTTAGAAATTAGAGATTACTATTCACATCACATCACCCCATATTAGGGTTTATATTCAATAACTCACAATTAGGGTTTACTATTCATCCCAATTAGGGTTTCATATTAAATTACCCATAATTAAGGATTACTATTCATCTAAATTAGGGTTTTACATTTTATAACCCTAACTTAGTATTACTCATGTCTTCACCCTCAATTAGGGTATCACTATTACCCTAGATTATGGTTTCACTCATAATTGCCCTGAATTAGGGTTTGAATTCATCAATCAACTCAATTAGGGTTTTACGATCTCTTTATCTAGGATCATACCCTAAATTATATACAACACTTATTTAGAATGTGTTAGACTTTATTGCTACATGATTATCTTTCATCTATGAATCTCTCTCTCTCATCCTATTCAGGATGTCCACTACTCAATTCTTGACTAGATTGAGCCTACTCTTTATTCAATTTACATGCATTTTGGGTTAACATGATGTATTGAATTATTGCATCATTATGCATCAAAGATAAATCCACTAAGGGTATCAACCATCTAATTACCTTAGGTGTCCAAAAGATTTGATCAATTGAACATTCGATTACATGAGGTATCCAAATGAGTTGACCAATTGAACCTTCAATTACATTGGGTGTCCAAGTGGATTAACCAATTGAGTCTTCAATTACATTATATATACAAATGGATTAACCATGTTGAACCTCAAATGGTTTTGATTACATAGACCATAAACGGTCTTCGTCTCTCAGAATTCAAACGGTTTGTAACCGTTTGGACAAATTGCCCTTGAAACCATTTAAGCAAGAAATGTGTTGAAACTGAATGGACTTGGGTCTCCAAACGGTTTGAGACCATTTGGACCCAAATGGTCTTGAGACTTTTTGGACCCAAATGGTCTTAAGACCGTTTTGTCCAAACCTTCTCAAAATCGAATGGACCAAAAAGGTCTTTTAACACTTAATCAATTCAAGGTTTCCATCAATGAACTACCTATCAATTGAATCCTTGATTCATTCATCAATTGAACTATTGAATCATCCTCCAATTGGACAATCAATTAGGGTTTTGAACCCAATTGAACTAGGATATATAATCAAGAAACCATCAATTAGGGTTTTGAATTCGAGGAACCATCAATGGTTAACATTGTGGAGCTAATTAAATTGAAATCAATGAATCATCATCAAATTATGATATGACCTGACTCAAACGGTCTTGAGGTCATTTGGATGACCTCCAAATGGTCTTGCGACCATTTTCCCCATCAATCATTAAAATTTTGTGAAAATCAATTAGGGTTTGCATCATTGGATTGATCATCGAATTAGCTATTGATTGCATTTCAATTTGATATCTCTGGATCTTCAATTACTCAAGCATGCTCAACCCTAGACCTTAAAATGGTCTTGGTTGGCCTCTAAAAGGTCTTGAGACCGTGTGGGTGATCTCCAAATAGTCTTGAGACCGTTTGGGTTAATCAACCCAAAGTTTAAATCAACCAATTGAAATTTCAGCACTTTACCCGATTAGGGTTTGTAATTGGAGGATTGTCCATATATTGAATCAATAAATTAGAGCCATTAGATCATCATCCAACATGTACTAGGGTCCAAACCTCAAATGGTCAACCCATCCAAATGGTCAAACCCTTCCAAATGGTTTGGGATCCAAACCTCCAAACGGTTTGCAAACTGTTTGGTCTTCAAACGGTTTGGTGAAACCGTTTGGACCAAGGTCTTAAAACCGTTTGGAATAGAAACTTGTTGGAATGTGTGCCTAAGATGATGTCATCATCATCAATCCTTAGCCCATCAAAAACTACTACCATTAGCATGGTAGTTGCATCAACTAATCAAAGGAATATGTAAGAAGAGCAATTGAACATAATTGATTGAGAAATTGAATTAAAAAACAATGAATAGGGATTCAAGTTATATAACCCGCCTTCAATTGAGCTTAAAAGATTGGAGATTCACGTAAACAATAGTGGAAGAAGCTTTTTCACACCACAAGGTTCATTCCTCAAGCTTTGGAGTGAAAAGAATGGTTAGAATTGAAGATGGGATCGAGATAAGAAGAAATCATGCATTGATTTGTGGTTTCCACCATGAAATCGAGGTGAAAGAAGGTCAAGAAGCTTACCAACAGGTTGGGGGTCTTCCCACTATTTCTCCCAGCTCCCTTGGTCGTTTTTTGGAAGCAAAGAGAAGAAGTGGATTCGAAAAAGCCTTTGGTTTGAGTTGTAAAAGGTGTTTTTATAAGAAAAATCAATGAGAGAGAAAATGCCTTATAAAAGTCTTTTAATTCCAAAATTGGTGCCACCTCTTCCCCCTCAATTCCTTTCATGCAAATATATCTTCCTCACCTCCGAATTCCCTTCCATTATTCATGAATTAAGGGAAAAGAAATTAAGCACCTTAATCATATAATAGTAATATCCATAAGTTAGTGGATATTTCTTTTTAATTTCTTAATGTGAGTGGGTTCTCCACTCACGTAGATATTTCCTTTGCTTTTGCAAGGCACAAGGACGTTCATACATGAGAATATCCAACCACCTCGTTTTTGGTTGGAGGCCCTTCAATTATTTTATTTATTTTTGCATTAAATTGAATTAAGGTTTCAATTATGCTTAAATCTTGATTATTTAAATATCAAGATTCTCTCTCCATCAAAGTAGATCAAATGAGATGCCCCTCTCATTTTATTGCCTCTACAAGACGCCAAGAATATTAGGGACCTTATTGAAGTGAAAATTAGCATTTTGACCCCTGGGTTTTGGGTAAATTGCACATTACACCAAAACTAGGTTTTAATGCACAAACATTGCTTTATCAGCTCTTTTTTGGTACTCAGGCTACCACAAGCCATACCTCTGGATGATATTCATTCTCATGATGCTTCAACACATGAGGAACATATTATCATTCATAATTTGCAATTTAACCCCTCAACTTGGGTAATTTGCACATTAGTCCACAACAAGCAAAACATTATTTTCAACATTATTCAAAATGGACTAAAATTGAAATATAAGTTCCTCTTGAGCCTTAATTATTTTCAAAAGATAATATTAAGCATATAATTATCTTTCTTAAACAAAACACCTAGGGTTAAAGCATAACCCAGGTCAGAGATGTTACAAAAGAGGAGTAGAGGAGTGTAGGGCCATAGAACGTGGTGAAGACACATGCTTATTCATCTCCTAGCTGATGTAGCACGAGCTCCCTCCTCCAAGGTGGATGTATGGCATGGAAGTATGGTGTTTTGTGATGGAATCCCTAGAAAACAAGAGGGTTGTTGGGTAGTGGAAGGTGGAAACAGAGCAAGGGGTGGATGAAGGTAGGTGAGATCTCTTAAATGCTAAGGAGGGCTCTAGGATGCTAACCTTCATGATAGAGCTACCACCTACGTATATATAGGTGTTGGGAAGCACTAGGGTAAGTGGGGGGAAAATGGGGAAAATAGTGTAGAACAAGTAGGGTTTTGGGTGGCCGAACGGTCATGTTGGGCACCATGACCATGGTGGGTGAGGTGTAGAATGGATGTGGTGGTAGGGAACAGGAATGCTGGATGGAGGTAAAGTTACATTGTAAATGTGGGGGAATGGAGATGGTAGAATGACCATGATGGGAAGCATGACCTTGATGGGAGCTACGATGGATGGTCGTTATAGGTAGCACGACCATGTTAGGCTACTTGGCTAGAGGTCATTCTCTTCAACTCACATGTTCTAATCTTTGGATGCACATCTGTGCTGGATGGAATGACTATTTTGGGGGATCCTTGGCACATTCATCCTAGCTAGCATAGTTGTTCGGATGAGGTTGTTGTAGCTTGTCAAAAGTTGTGATGATATTCTGATTTTGGCATTTTTCAGCATGATCGTTCCTTGGCACCATGGATGTGTTGGGGTCTTCAACAACACTTTGTACTTCATTCTTTGAGATCCATGGACTTATTTGCTTGGGTTGACTCTTGGCCACCAGGGTAGGCTAAGGGATCTTTGGGGCCTTCTTTGGACCCCTCCATGGGCCGAGGAATCCTAGAACACCTTCCTTCTCTCTCGTCTATCCAAGGTATGGTCCAAGTACCTAAAAACATGTAAAGAATGTCCATAAGTGCATTTCATTTGAAATTGCATATTGGGGGAACTAACTTTAATTCTAACATGTTTATATGTGATAAAAGTTCAAAAAGACACAAGATGAATCCATAAAAGGGATGCATCACCACTCCAAACTTAAAACATACTTCTCCTCAAGTATGCTCCAACATAAAAAACACTAGAGGGGGGGGGGGTGAATAGAGTTTTAAAACAATTTTAACAATTATTGAACTCAAACAACCAACCACAAAATATTGGACAAGGGGACAAGGATTTAGAGTGGTTCCAACTTTAGCAAATACTAAAGGTGTCAGTCCACTACCCGGTTGCTTACCCAACCGGGATTTGGAAAGAATTTAATTTTATTACCTCACAAGGACTTTACATAAATTACAATTCTCTCCCTAAACCCTTCAAGCAGCCTTCACCTAGAAGTAATCAAACCAACCTTGAAGCAGCCTTCACTAGAAGTAATTGCACCAACCTTGAAGCAGCCTTCCTCCTGAAGTAGCTTCCCGTTGCAATAGCCTTCTTGAAGTAGCTTCCCGTTGCGATAGCCTTCTTGAAGTAGCTTGAAGTCCACCTTCTCCTCCGAGAAGAACCTTCTCCAATCCACAGCCTCCAACCCTAGGAGTAGCAAGGAGAATACAAAGAATAAAAGGAACAAGAAGGAAAATGGAAATTACAACTTATCCTTTTAAGCACAAGGCTTGACTTGCCTATATCAAGCGTATTGATCTCCTAACCAATGAGTGTAGAAGTGTAAGTGCTGTGGAAAGGAGATGCTAGCCTATAGGACACGAAAATTAGAGCAAGTAGAGGAATCGCCAATGCAAGTGTTGCTCAATTTCTCAAAACAGATTGCCAATTGTAAGTGTATGTTCAAGTGTATCACACGTGTAGCTTGGGTATCTTTAGGTGTCCTAAGGCATGTCCTATTTATAGGAATGACCTACAAGTGCTTAAGGACGTTCTAGACACTTTCTAGGGGGTTCTAAGTGCTTAACTAGCCGTTAGGTATAAGTTAGGTGCATTAGTAACGGCTAGTTGCTTTATTCTATAGTTTCTGTCAGAGTCCATCTCGGTCGACAAATTGTCGACCGAGATACCTACTCGGTCGAAGTTTTGTCGACCGACAGGCTCTCTGGATCAACGTTCAACTACCAACTACCTTGTCAGCTGTGTCTAACGGCTACTTGGGTCTTTCTCGGTCAAGAAGTTTGTCGACCGAGAGTGTCTCGGTCGAGGAGTTTATTGACCGAGATTGACCCTGTTTCAATCTTTCAATTAAGGCACTAAGTGTGTGTACGAGTATGCATATGTGACACTATTGAAGGGGATGACATGACTAAGTGTGGTGTTTAGCTAGGGAAGATCTAACGCTTGATTTACATGAAGTCTAAGTACTTGTACATTATATATTTGTACAAGTTTACAATTGATTACATTTCATGACATTTACAATCATTCAAGCATATAGATTCCCTAGAGCTTTGTCATCCACCTTATTCCTGCAAAACTCAAGTAGCGCGTTAGATCAACAAGAATGAAATGTTTGTCATCATCGAAACAAAGGGATTTATCATAATGTCCAATTTATCCAACAATCTCCCCCTTTTTGAAGATGACAAACATTTCCTAAATATGAAATAAGGAAATATAAAGCATGTGAGTTTCATACCTGAAGATTACCTTTTGTAGCCATTCTTGTTTTGCAAGTGTGTGCTTGGCCATCAAGATGAAACTCATTTATATTTTTGATTTTATATTCTTTCTCCCCCTTTGACATTTCTAAAAGATATCCAGGATGAATATTTTATATTTCTTCTCCCCTTAATTTTATACTATGCTCCCCCTTAAATAGATATTCTATTAGGAACATGGATTTAATATCATTTTTGTCTAATTTAGCCACAATTTGTTTCTCAATCATTTGCAAAGGATGTTAAGCTTTGAAATGATATGAGATTCCCTTAAGCTTATGATGAATGTATATTGATTTCTCACCCATTTTATAAGGGATGTTAAGCCCTAAAAATGAAATGAGAATCCTTCAATCTTAAAGTACATAAAAATGTCTCCAACCAAATGCATGGGATGTTAAGCCCTGATTTGTTTAGAGAGTTCCTTTAAGAACAAGATATATCATTTTTATGAATTTCATAGATTTCGTCATAACCAAGAGTAAAAGTACTAAGGTCTTAATAAGCTTCAAATGATGATTACAATGTTTTTGTAAGCTTCTTAAGCAAATAATCAAATTTGTTTATATGAGCTCCCCCTTAATCTTACAATTAAAGCAATTTAAAGCTTCTAAGGTCACAGATGATTTTAAATTTTGATTTTGACCTTTATCAAAAGTATACTAAGATAAAATGATGTCCAAATAAGCATTTTTGTCAAAGCTTATTTTAGGTCGACCTTGACTTCGACCATAGAGCCCCTTGGTCAAATTTTATTTCAACCAAGAGGCAAAAATTGCAGATTTCCAATTTAAGCATTCATATGTGAAGTACTTGATTAGATATCAATTTTGAAGCATGTTTAGTGATACTCAATATGAAAACATCCTCTTAAAAATGAAAGCACGATTAATATCTCAAGCCTTTTAAAGATGCCAATTGAGAAATTTTTATCTTATGTGTTGCAAGCATTTCTAAGAGAGATTGAATTATTTTGCTTGCCTATGTGTCATCAAGGATCCATGCATACAATTATCATTATCTATTCTTGCTAACACAGCATCATCATGATGAAAATGATAATTCCATGATTGTAATCACATGATTTCTATATGGGTAGACCATAAAATACTTTAGGAAACATCATGTGAATAATGATAAAATAGAAATTTCCTTTTTATTAAGCTAAGCATAATTTCAGTTTTAACTTAAATCAAACCAAATTAATCTCATATAAGTTTTCAGGGATGATTTCCAATATCTACAGTCATTAATCACAAATAGATAGCAATTTGATCAATTTCAAAAAGAATTCAGCAATTTTACAACAGACTGGAAATCAGTGACATGCTCAGTCGACAATTTCTCGACCGAGGTTCACTCGGTCGACAGATTCTCGACCGACAAAGTTTCTGGAATATTTTCAGAACTGTTAATTTATTCCAAGCAAAATAAGATTATACAAGTTAGAGCTCGATTGTGTTGAGATATGACATTTGTATATTAAGAATCAGTTTAGGTCAAATCTCAACTAGTTAATTTTAAGCTACTAAGTTTTAGGAATCCAAGCTAAATCATCATTCTTTTTCTTATATGGGCATGAAAATGAATAATGTCCAAGACGCATGCAATAATGACAGCTAATAGAGTCAACGTCATTTCTCTTTCTAGGAATTGTGTTCCTAGGTACAAACATAATCTTAGTCTTGGATGCTTTAACTCTTTTGGGTTTATTTCTCCTTGGATCATATCCTAATCCTTTTCTTCCATTATAACTAGAGGAAATTTTTAGAATATTTTCAAGCATGTCATTTCCTCTTAACTCATTTACATTTCTTTGTAACTTAGCAATATCATTCATCTTCTTGTTTGTATCTTTCTTTGCTTGATCTAAATCAGATACTAGAGAGTTTCTTTCTTTGACAACCTCATCATAATCTAAATGTGAACATAGAACAGGTTGTTTCTGAAGATCATTCACTTGAGTTTGCAAGTTTAACTTTTCTAAGGAAAGAAGATTGCAATTAGCTTCTACCGATTTTAACTTAAGATCATAATCTTCATTTTCCTTTTTTAGATTTTCATTTTCGGATACAAGAGCAAGAAGTTTAACATTTAAATCATCACTTACTTTATTTGATTTCTTAAGTTTCTTCTTGCACTCAATATATTTCTCATGAGTATCTTGAAGACTAGCAATTAGATCTTCTTTTGGTAGATCATAAAGACTTACCTCTTCTTCGTCTTCATTTGTTGTAGCAATGAGGAATTCTACTTCTTCTTTTCCATCATCACTATCATCACTTGAATCATCCCATGCAGCTTTATATGCTCTTTCTTTCTTTTTGTGAGATGATTTCTTCCCTTTCTTGAGTTTTGGACAATCACCTTTCATGTGTCCCTTTTTGCCACATTCAAAGCACCTGGAAGAAGAAACACTAGAAGTTTTATTAGTTTTAAAACTTTTATATTGCTTACCATTTACAATGAGAGTTTCTTCTTCACTATCATCTTCACTTGTGTCATGAGTGTCCTTGGTTGATGCTTTGAATGCAATGTCCTTCTTTTTGCCTTGTTGACGTTCACGTTCTCTTCTTTCTTCCTCTTCTAAAGTTGCCTCATGAGCTTCTAGATTGCCAATGAGTTGCTCCATTTTCAGTTTAGTGAGATCATTAGCTTCTTCAATGGCTGTCACCTTGGGCTTGTATTTGGGAGGAAGTGATCGAAGTACTTTTGATACCTGGTCTTCTTCAAGAACGGTTTTTCCTAAGGCATTCAAACCATTAACAATAGAAGAGAATTTTGCAAACATTTCACTAATGGATTCATTTGGATCCATACGAAAGTGTTCAAACTTCTGTTTAAGCATACTAATCTTAGAATTCTTAACTTGAACTGTACCTTCATAGGTTATGGACAATCTATGCCATATTTCATAGGCTGTTTCACAATTTGATATTCTATTAAATTCTCCTACTGAAATTGAACAATAAAGAATACTTACAGCCTTTGCATTCATTTGAGCCGATTTTACCGTATTTGCATCCCACTCTGCATATTGCATTTGAGGAAGCTCGTATGGGGTTGAGATCATCCTCCATAAGTCCCAACTTATGCCTTGAAAGTAGAAATGCATCCTTCTCTTCCAATATGTGTAGTTTGTTCCATCAAACACTGGAGGCCTAGCAACAAATGTCCCTTCAAGATTAAGGTTGTTGAGCACCCCGTCACCCATTCTTCAAGACCTTGTTAGGGTTCCTTGAAGCCTTCTCTGATACCAACTGAAAAACACTAGAGGGGGGGGGGTGAATAGAGTTTTAAAACAATTTTAACAATTATTGAACTCAAACAACCAACCACAAAATATTGGACAAGGGGACAAAGATTTAGAGTGGTTCCAACTTTAGCAAATACTAAAGTTGTCAGTCCACTACCCGGTTGCTTACCCAACCGGGATTTGGAAAGAATTTAATTTTATTACCTCGTAAGGACTTTACATAAAATTACAATTCTCTCCCTAAACCCTTCAAGCAGCCTTCACCTAGAAGTAATCGCACCAACCTTGAAGCAGCCTTCACCTAGAAGTAATTGCAACAACCTTGAAGCAGCCTTCCTCCTGAAGTAGCTTCCCGTTGCAATAGCCTTCTTGAAGTATCTTCCCGTTGCGATAGCCTTCTTGAAGTAGCTTGAAGTCCACCTTCTCCTCCGAGAAGAACCTTCTCCAATCCGCAGCCTCCAACCCTAGGAGTAGCAAGGAGAATACAAAGAATAAAAGGAACAAGAAGGAAAACAGAAATTACAACTGAATAAAAGGAACAAGAAGGAAAATGGAAATTACAACTTATCCTTTTAAGCACAAGGCTTGATTTTCCTGTATCAAGCGTATTGATCTCCTAACCAATGAGTGTAGAAGTGTAAGTTCTGTGGAAAGGAGATGCTAGCCTATAGGACACGAAAATTAGAGCAAGTAGAGGAATCGCCAATGCAAGTGTTGCTCAATTTCTCAAAACAGATTGCCAATTGTAAGTGTATGTTCAAGTGTATCACAAGTGTAGCTTGGGTATCTTTAGGTGTCCTAAGGCATGTCCTATTTATAGGAATGACCTACAAGTGCTTAAGGACGTTCTAGACACTTTCTAGGGGGTTCTAAGTGCTTAACTAGCTGTTAGGTATAAGTTAGGTGCATTAGTAACAGCTAGTTGCTTTATTCTGCAGTTTATGTCAGAGTCCATCTCGGTCGACAAATTGTCGACCGAGATACCTACTCAGTCAAAGTTTTGTCGACTGACAGGCTCTCTGGATCAACGTTCCTTTGCAACTGCCAACTACCTTGTCAGCTGTGTCTAACGGCTACTTGGGTCTTTCTCGGTCGAGAAGTTTGTCGACCGAGAGTGTCTCGGTCGAGGAGTTTATCGACCGAGATTGACCCTGTTTCAATCTTTCAATTAAGGCACTAAGTGTGTGTACGAGTGTGCATATGTGACACTATTGAAGGGGATGACATGACTAAGTGTGGTGTTTAGCTAGGGAAGATCTAACACTTGATTTACATGAAGTCTAAGTACTTCTACATTATATATTTGTACAAGTTTACAATTGATTACATTTCATGACATTTACAATCATTCAAGCATATAGATTCCCTAGAGCTTTTTCATCCACCTTATTCCTGCAACACTCAAGTAGCGCGTTAGATCAACAAGAATGAAATGTTTGTCATCATCAAAACAAAGGGATTTATCATAATGTACAATTTATCCAACAAATCTCTCTTCATTTTATTTCAACAAACAAGAATGAAAAATGCATTGCAACATATGATTATTGACTAAATGAGATTAATAGTGACTAAGTAGATGTGTTCCACCTCCCTCCTCTCTACTTTCACAATACAATCATGAAAAGAGCATTGAGCATACAAGCTTCAAATTTAGGGCATTGAACACATAATCAAAGCATATGGCTTTCATGTAGCTCTGGGCAGATGGTTTCATGGTGGAGTTGATCAAAGATGACTAGGAGTGGTATTTCATTTTCATGCATTCGATTTCATACTTCAAACCACACTATGTGACCCACATGGCTATATAAAAAGGGTGAAGTGAGCTAGGTTTCATGTTTACTAGCTCAATGGGTATGAAAATAGAAGAAAGGGTTGTGGTAAGATGTTGAAGTGCTATTAAATAGAGCACTCATCTTTTATTTATTTAGATGTTATTACATAGGATCATCTTTTAGTTCTTTCTTTTTTTTATTTCCGCCATGAATAAGGAGGGAATGTAATGGTGAGAGTGAAGAGGGGAGGTATAGATATTCTCATCCCAAACTTTTAGAGGTGGCCAAGGCTGAATGTATGCACTTTGGCATCCTTTCATGAGGTGGAAGGGTAAGAATCTGATGAAAGAAAAGTCGGGTAAAAGTGGGGTCACTAGTTTGGTTCTCAACATAAGATCTCCTGTATGAAAATTATTCCCACATTTCATCAAATAATATCACACCACAAGAGTGAACAACATGAAAATCATTCTTCTACCAAATGATTCCATAGGCCCTAAGTGTTCATAACTTGCACAAATCATTATTCAACCAAAACATTCACAAACATGAGAGAATTGATTCACATGTAAAAAGTCAACAAATAAGTCCATTTACCAATAGATTGTAAGAATTTCGAATGCATGTGTCATACATCAATACTTTCATTTCAATAAGTAGAGATTTAAGTCAAAACATGTTTTTTAAGAAGTTCCAAATTTGGCCAAAATTGGCCAAAATGGTGCCAACTTACACTCTGTCACATCCAAACCTACTTTAGGAAATTTAAAGAATAAAACAACAAATCCTATCTAAACACACAAGAATTGTAAAAAACTACATGAAAATGCAATGCATGGGATGGAACGACAAAAAGAGCAAAATTTTAAAAAATTACACAAAATACATGAAATTAAATGACATGGTATGCATGAATACAAGAAAAAGAAAATATACACTAGATAGGGTAATGTCATCACAAAATGGGTAGGATAAGGTGAAACAAGTGTAATCAAAATAACCTAAAAGGAAAAGGCATACTGTCCTACCACCCCAAATTTTTGAATCATGTGTCCTCATCATGAAATAAAGCTTAGGAATGATAGGAAAGATGTCACTACTATGATTGTGGTGGATCCTACAGTGGACCCATATATGGTGGAGGGTTCTGGTAGTAGCTACCCCAATGGTTTGCATGTAGGGGTGGGTATGTCTCTTAGTACCTCGACAGTGCTCCCCAGAAGTCTTACCCCCATTGGGGGTTTCTCTGAACCTGCACATGCTGGTAGCATTACATGTGGTTTATCTGGTGATGCATTTGTTGTTGGTCCAACCACATGGCCTACTGTGTTTGTTGTATCCCTTCCAACTGTGCATGAATGTCTAATGTATCATATGAGTTTGTTGGAGGTAGTTGCACCTCAAAATCATCCTCTGACTGATAGCTATGGTGAGGCTTCTCTAGAATGCATTGCTACTCTGGTATGTCTATCTCTCCCTCTCTCTCAGGTAACTTAACTTTTTATTCTTTCTTGCTTTCCATAGGCCATTCCTTTTTCCAATCTGCAACTATTTTTGGAAGGTCTTTTATTGGTTGTCTATCTTTGGTAAGCAGAACAACATGATAGGGCATCTTTAAAGTGACTCCAGGGTACCCAAGGTTTATGTTGTAGATAATCTTTTTGCCTCTAAGGGATATCATTTGGGACTTTGCAACATAGTTCAAATCAACCAACTTGATCCCCTCCACCTTTGTTAGGCCCTCAAGATCACATCCTAGGCCCTTCGCTATGGTTGTCACAATTCCTCCCATAACTAAAGGATTCCTTATGTTTGAAGGGGTTGTTTTTAGGTGGTCAATCATCATTGATCCTAGATTCACAAGACCAACACTTATCATGATATATATCACAAATAAATCCTTTTGGGATAAACATCCTTTGGAAACATATCGTCCAAAGACAGTGTTATCTAGAACCTTCTGAGTGTACCTCAAAGTGGGGTTGAACATTTTGCTTGTTTTTAATTTCCTTGTTGCAAAGGTGTCTTGGCCAATAAACATTTTTCACATGCTTGAATGGTTGCATTTTCCACTTCTATCAAACCTACCCTCATCAACTTTTTGTGCCATTTTCGATGTTGGTGCTAGAATTTTGTTGAGGTTAGAAGACTTCAGTACATATGTGGAATCATTGAGCCTAAAGCAGATAGTGTCGTCACCTTGATATTGTACCTTCTCTCGAGAACAAAAGAACTTATGGGATTTCTCAATATAGGTCTCTTCGATCTTGGTCACTAGCTTGTACAACCCAACACCAGTTACGTAACTTATGAAATAGTTGATACTTCCTAAAGCTTGCATCATATGCACACATCCAACCTAGTAGGAATCATCCATGTTGTCATGCACTCGGGGTGGAGAGGCCTTATGAACACTCTTCTTGATGTCTGTCTTCCATATGTATCCCCTTCTAGATGTTCCTAGTCTACTTCTTTCGGTCTTCTTCCAACTTGGACAAGAAGTATATCGGCTCATCCTCCACCTCTTTGCTCTCCATGTCATCCCCCTTTCCTCTTCATAGTCATTCCACTCCAAAATTGTGTCCAAGTTCAAAGGCACAATGTCAGTTGGTGCATAATCATCTTCTTCTTCAATCAACAATTGGCATCAAGCGGGTAGTGTGCAACATGTGGCTGGGATGAGGATGTGGAGTTCCTCACTAGAGTAGGTCGTGGAGGCAAATGTGAAGACAATGCGGAAGTAGCTTTCTTGGCTCTTCTCTCTCAGCCTGGAGCATCAAATTCAACTGAATCAACTCTATTTTCCATTTCTTCTTCCTCCTCTTCATCTGGGTTGTTGTAGTTTGGATATGATGTGTGGTGTCTGGAGGAGAACTGGGGATGAGAGTCACTCATCAATGTCAAATGCTGATGTGAAATGCAAATAAAATTTGATGGTGATGGTGTAGAGTTGCGCGAGGGTGGGATGACATTAGAGCTCTTCTTTGCATGACTCTTGCCTCCTTAGAGGATCTTCATAATGTTCTCCATCCCCTTCTTGATTTCCTTGTTGATCTTCTTTATCTTTTCACAAATTTCATTGAGAATGGAAGGAGAATAGGCATTTTTCCCTTCCAAAGAGTTGAGGTGAAATCCTCTTGATGGTGAAGAAATAGAGGTGGAGGATGGGTGGAAAGAGGTGTTGTAGGTAGGGGAATGTGATTGGGGGTGAAAGGGTCCTTGAATCTAGAGTGTGGGAAGAGGAGGTGGTGATTTGGGGAGGATTGTAGGCCACCCTAATCGTCACTATCGGTAGAACAGTCGTTCTACTGAGTGGAGATGAAGGGGGTCGTGTTGGAAGAGTAAAATTTGGGAATCTTAGGTGGTGGGTCCAGGCCAACACAGCCATTCTGACTAGTATGGAAATACTGGCGTAGTTCCAAAAAGGATGTGTTGATTAGAATGGTCATGTTGACCAGACCTAATCACTTGAAATTTTACTATAAAAATGACCATGCCAACACGGTAGTGTTGTCTCTTCCAAGTGAAAATTCTTCCATAAATCTCAATTCTCTCAATCATTAATATACCTATCAACAAATTCAATGATATTTGATCAATACTTTGCACTGAATTTTGCCCTTCTTCTCAAGCTTCAACCAATTTCTCTTGTCACAATCAAAAACTAAACAAAAATTATCAAACATAAGTGTACATGTGTGTATTTCTTGGAAAACCAAAAATTGCATTAAATAAGAAGGTTTTTAGAATCTCAAACCACATGGGTTGCCTCCCACTATCACTATGTTTAGATCCTTTAGCTAGGCTTGTTGTTCATTCCACCTCAAGTGTTTACACCAATGGTGTCTCTTTCCTCTTCCATAGTGACCCTTTTTAAAGCTCTGACGACATGGTTTTCATCATTGTATACCTAGCTTTACAACCATGTTGTAGGATATGATACTCACTCTGGAGTTTAAATCTAGAAGTGCATGTTGAACACACTAACATTCGATGTAATAGTCGATATAAGGTATCCCAGGGTCTCCCCTCTTTTCAGGGAAGTATGTACCCAAAATGACATTGACACGTTCTGTAACTACAATTTGATTGGATGGCATCACCATTACATTTCTTTTTGTGATGAAAACATCCTTAAGTAAGAAAATAAAGGTTGTGTTGCTTGTCATTCCTTGTATAAGGTATACTAAGAATCTCCAAGCATAGCCATGCCTAACTTTAGTGAACAGACTACCTAAGGCATCAGAGACAAATTTTCCCTTTCATCAACACCTTATATACTAGCTTTCAGGCCTTAGGGCAACATGAGGATATTTTCCATCATTTTATGTGGAGCTTGGGTTGTCATTAGTTCCCAAGGGGTGGTACATCAAGCATTCTCAGATCAACACTAGAAGGCGTAACTGGTGTAATCTCATCACAGGATGGGGAGATAACTAAACATCTAGTGCCCTCGACAATTCCATTGAATGGTGGGACAACTGGTGTCATTGCCTCATCTGGAGGTGAGACACATGGTATTGTCTTGTCAATCAATGGTAGGCCGCTTGGAGGTATTTCCTCACTACAAGGGAGGGTCACAAGAGCTTCAGTGCACTTGATATTTTCAACCAAAAATGGAATAGAAGAATCTTTGATGCTCTTAGAATTTCTACAAGACTTCTCTGGAAATAGTTCTTCATCACAAACCTTGGTCATGTTATCTTCCCTTTCCATGGATTCCTCATTTGCCTTACTTCCCCATACAGTGGATACCATATTCACTTTCTCTTGGGAAGAAGGGGGAGCTCGTGAGGATGATGGTGGTAGTGTTGGTCCTTGGTGAGGGGGATTTTGGTTTTAGAGAATGAAATTGTGGAGGTTGTTGTCAAGGTGGTTGTTGTGGCTGTTCGTAAGAATGTTGTGGAGGTGGAGTGTATTGGTAGTTGAATGGGGTTTATGGAGGTGGGGGAACATATGGATTAAGGAGTCCTTGGTATTGTTATAGAGCTATGACTTTCCCTTTTGGTGGCATATAGGCACCTTGAGGAGTGCTCATAGAACCACCATCATTGTTTGGGTTGGCCATAGTTTGGGAAGGGAGTCTACCATCCTCACTATTTTAAAGTGAAAGAGAGATTTATTCTAGACTTTTGCATGAGGTGGTTAATCATTTTCCCATGGGAAGACATATCCCTCTTCATGTCATCTAGGTGTTGTGGTCTTCTAAGGATTTCTTCTTCAAACTTTGAACTATTTCTTGGCCCTTGATGTTGTTTTGATTGCCCGTGTCCTTCTTCACCTTGTTGCTTCCAAGAAAAATTCATGTGATTTCTCCATTCTAGAGTGTAAGAGTTAGACATAGGCCCTTGGTTGTTGCGGTTCCCAAAAGATTACAAGGCTTTCACTTCTTAAGAAATAGTCTCTACAAAATTTCTGGAATGGCTATAAGAACCTCCCACTAAGCTCTTCATCAAGTTCATCATGTCAACAAGGACCTTCATCATTTGTGGATTTGTGTCATCTTGAACTAGAGTAGGAGGAGGAGAACCTCAATTCCTATCATAGTGCACTCCCATTCTTCAATCTTGGTGGTGTGAATTCTTAGCTACGTGCTCAAAGAGTGGCCATGACTCTTCGGGGGGCTTGGTCATGAAGGTTCCACCACAAGAGGAATCAACCACCATTTGACCCAGTTCAAACGACCCAACATAGAAGGGTTTCACAAGTTGCCAGATAGGAACCTCGTGGTGGGGGAAATCTTTCAGAAGCTTTTGGAATCTTTCCCAAGTGTCATGAAACAACTAGTTCTCCTTTAGAGTGAATGTGGTGATGTTCCTCCTCATTTGTGTCGGCTTTGATATGGAGTAGAATTTCTTTAAGAACTCATTCTTTGCTTCCATCCAAGTAACCAATTCAGGCTTTGGCATGTACCATTACTTGTCTTTCTCATTGAGTGATAATGGGAAGTGGGTTCTTCTTATCGAATCATCGATTGATGCAGGGGTGCAAAAAGTTGAGCATGTCTCCAGAAAAGCATCAACATGGTGGTATGGGTTTTCATTCTCCATCCCATAGAAGGTGGAAATAGTCTGAGGAGGGCTCATGGACTAGAAAATTGTTGACTCGGTCAACAAGGGTGGAAATGGGTGTGGTGTAGTTCCTTGGAGTGAAGTATTCATAGAGAGGGCGGTTGGGTGGAGGCTGAGCATATTCACCCTCTCAGTGTTGATCATCCATGTCTCCCATTTCAATCTCTTGGTGTTTCTTGTGTTAGTGTTGATGTCTCCTTCTACCTATCTCGGGATCAAAAGCAACCAAGTCAGTAGATGTTGAGTGTCACCCAAGCATGCACAACCGTCACCTACACAAGGCACAAATAGACACAAGAGATAAGTTAGAAGAAAAGAATGCAAAAGTAAACAAAGAATAAAGAACAACAATGGTGAGGGAAGTAGGAAACGTTAAGCTACACTAACTATCTAGGTTGAGCTCCTCTACTCCCTGACAATTTTTCCAGAAAGATTGGTGCATTCTTCCTAACCTTGGGTTACACCTAACCAATTAGACTTAATTAGATGAGACCCTAGGGCTCGACCACACTTGTATCTTTTGAATTTGTAATGGGGTCATGTACTAACATATTCACATAGTCCACAATATATCACCTGCAAGAACATAAGATCATATTGTAGTATATGTGAGTGGCAAGTGAGGGGTCAATCCACAGGGAGAGAGGGGGGCCTTAGAGCTTAGTTAGTGTGGTCTACGTTCCTAAAGTGGAGATTAGGGTTTATAGGGTTTGATGTTGGTGTTTGTTGATTACGATATGATGTAAGAAATTGAACAAGAAAGGAAGAAAGACAAGCAAAAACCCCTAATTTTACCCTAAGTAAGAAATTTTAATTAACAAAGAAGGAAACTACTTAAGAAAGAGTACAAGAATACACTAGACTAGCAATTAAAGCACCAAAGAAATTACAATTCTAAACTACCAGTAACTAGATTGAACAAGCACAAAGAAGCACTAGCTATCCTAGAAAGGATTAACTGTCAAGACTAAGCAATTAATCTAAGAAGCAATTAAACTAAGCAACTAAGCAAGCAAGAAAATAAGATGGGTTTTAATTAGGTTATGGGAATAGTGGGTTGTTTGGGGAATGATACTAAGATATTAGTTGGGGCAACATCACATGCAAAACCTAACCATTCATTCTCGATTGCTAAACCAAACAAGTAGTCAAATGAAAGGAAATCACCCTAAACTATTGGTTGGTCATGGATAGAATAGAGTGTGGGAAGGGGAACTACAACCTTGCACACCCTATCTAGCCTTACGAGGCTCATTTAAACCATGGTTAGTTGGGAATTCAATTGAATCTGACTAATCTAGGTTTTTGGGATAGGAATGCTTAGTGTAATTGGGAGCCAAAGGTAGGAATGTGGATTAGAGGTAAGGGTATTTCACCTCACATTACTCACTATCTAGCTTTTAGCAAACTCCTAGGCAATTACACTAAGCAATCCTATACTAGATACTTAGATGTCACAGCTAGGAGTAGGACAAGCGCTATATATGTGGTAAAATGGGGTGCTAGCTAGGGAACTACTAGTTGGAGCTAGAATAAAATCCCAAAATATCCTCACATATGCTATCTCCTCCTAGACTTAGGTGGTTTCAAGCATAAAATTGCAAGAAATTCATATTTTTTGGCAAAAATCACAGGTAGAATCATGGGAACCTAGATAGAAATTGAAAGAAATCATCATGTAATGAAAATATAGAGTTTTACATGATAAGTTCCCCCAACATGGTATCAAAGTATCATTTTCCCACCAAACAGCCCACCAAGGGGGCTTAGCTTGACATGAAAAAGAAGAGAAAGAAGGAGTAGAGGAGTTTGGGGCCATAGAACATGGTGAAGACTCCTCTTTCTTCACCTCCTTAATGTTGTAGTATGAGATACCTCCTCAAAGGTGGATGGATGGCATGGAAGTATGATGTTTTGTGGTAGAAACCTTAGAAAACTAGGGTTTTGGGGTATTGGAAGGTGGAAATTGAGTAGGGGGTGGATGAAGGTAGGGGAGAGCTCTTGAATGCTAAGGAGGGCTCTAGGAGTGTCTAACCTTCATGCTATAGTTTCCACCTAGGTATATCTTGGTGGTGGGGAAGCACAAGGGTAAGTGGGGGCAAATGGGGAATATAGTGTTGTAAAAGTAGGATTTTGGGTGGCATTACGGTCGTAGTGCGTGAGTTGTAGAACGGGAATGGTGGTAAGGAACAACCATGCAGGATGGAGGTAAAGTTATAGTGTAAATGTGGTGGAATGGAGGCTGGTAGCACAGTCGTGGTGGGGGTGAGGTAGCATGGTTGTGCTGGATAGAACGTCCATGTTGGGTGACTTGGTTGGATGTCATTCTATTCAATTCACCCATTCTAATCTTCGGCAGCATAACCCTACTAGCTGGCATGGCTATTTTGGGGGCTCCATGGGATGGTTGTGTTGGATGGAATGGTTGTTCTACTGAGGTTGTTGTAGATTATCAAAACTTGTGTTCCTACTGTGATTTTGGCTTTTGTTAGCACAACCGTTCCTTGACACCATAGTCATTCTAGGGTCTTCAGCAATGCTTTGTACTTCATTCTTTGAGATCCATGAATTTCTTTGCTTGGTTTAACTCTTATCCACTAGGGGTAGGTTGAGGGATCTTTGGGGCCTTATTTGGACCTCTCCATTGGTAGAGGAATCCTAGAACACTTTCCTTTTCTCTCGTCCAACCAAGGCATGGTCCAAGTACCAAAAAAACATGCAAAGAACGTCCATAAGTGCATTGAACTTGAAATTGCATATTGAGGGAACTAAATTGCATGCTAACATGTTTAGATGTGATAAAAGTGAAAAAAGACACAAGATGAAACCATAAAATAGGGTTGCATCAACGTTGCAATAACATTGCCTTTACATCAGAAATGGAGAGTTCCCATTTAGTCACCTTTACCTCTAGGGATATGGGCAAGGTATAACACCACTTATTTCCCATGAACTGGTTGAGGGAAAATACATGTAACATCCTCAATTTCATAGATATTGTAGGCCTTTAATGAGGGTTTTTTTGCTTAGTGTATGCTAAGGGACCTAATTAACCTAACCATGGCTAGGTATGTAATTAAGTTCACAAAATTTGTAATACAAGTCATATGGCCAACCAATACACACCTAATGGCTTAAACGTGTATGATTGTAGTCAGGTGTAGATGAATATGAATGAATAACTCATGTAAATAGCAATGTGATGAATGAATAATATGATGACTTGAGTTAGTGGTTTGAGCTCTAGACCAACTTAGGTCTCATTATTAAGGAAGTAAAGTAATGTTGACCTAATGTATCATATGAAAGCTTCCATTGAGGGAATATTGATTCATTCTTTAGTTCCATAATCGAGAATAGATAATGGACCTTTTGATAGATTAGGAAGTGGTATAGGGGCCCTAGAACTTTATTCAATCCTGATTGGGCCAATGAGGATTCACATATGGGCCCTTGGAGTATAAATTTGAGAATTTAGGATTTCGTGTTCATAATAAATAATCAATGTAATTTTTATAGATGGATAATTGATATATAAGATCAAGGGAGAAAATTTAGACGTTTTTTTTCTATCAAGTGGCCTAGGTGATTAAATTAGTAATTATCGAGTTTTTATTTAAAATATAGTTTTAGATTGTTTATCCAGTTAGATTCTAACTAGAATCTTTCTCAGGTAAAGATGATGATAATATAGTATTTGTACCAAAATATGGAATCATATGGAGCTATGAGTTAGGTTGTAGAAATATTTCTTTTATTTGGAATTTTATGCAAAAAGAAAGAAAAAAAATAAAAAAGGGGAGGGCGGGAG
The DNA here is from genome assembly GCA_963693085.1 of Alisma plantago-aquatica. NCBI lineage: Eukaryota > Viridiplantae > Streptophyta > Magnoliopsida > Alismatales > Alismataceae > Alisma > Alisma plantago-aquatica. The sequence continues at coordinate 594,283,726 of OY856409.1, forward strand.
GGGAGCGTCTGAGGTGATGGGCTGGAAACACTCTATTTTGAGAGTCTACGCACATGAGAAATCAGATCGGAAGGGGTGAAGCACCATCCCTAGGCCTAGGATACGTGTGAGATGAGGGTCGTCAGATCAGATCTCATTGGCTGATATTGGCCAAGGTTAGGTAAGTTTCAAAAATTCATATCTTGGGATTGGGAACTCATATTTTATCAAATAAGGTACCTATAGAAATCTCATGATGTTTACTATCTTATAAAAATATAGTCAAAGGGTGTTTTGTAAATTTGATATTTATTTTTGTTTGATTGATAAAATATGAAATATTTCTATATTTTGGGCATTAAAAATAACAACTGACTTTATAAATTTATAAATAATTTACAATAATCTTATTTGATGCCTAGTATGATTCTAAAGTCTGATCTTTCTAATTTGATATTTCTATGTCAATTTTGATGCTAACCCTGATAAGGGCATTTTGGGTGTTTTACCCATGATCTGATTATGAAATGACTTGATGTTTTGATACATGATCTTACTACATCGTATGATTACTTTTTTGGAGATTTGATGGAATTTCTTATGTTATTATATTAGTATTTAGTTTTGGAATTGAGTGGCCATTATGTAAGAATAATAGATAATTATCTTGAGACAATAAGTGATATATGTATGCGTAATTAGGCCTGATATTTGTAACGTGATGGTATTCTACTTTGATTTCCTAATTGAGTTAGTAAGTTTAGAATATGTGAGTATGTTTGAGAATTATTTTCATTATATGTAGTATATGTTCATAGTAGTGCATTATTTGAGTATAAATATTATAGTAATTATGTAATAAGAGTTTTTATTTAATTTCAACGCCATGATTTTATGGTAATTTTATAATAAAGATGTATTTAGTCTAAATAAGAACCCTAAGTTGGTATATAAAGTTAGGAATATGGGGTTTTGAGATTTAGAAATAGAAAGAGGGAACATACACATGGACTAATAGAACTATGATGATATCCAGGTTATTAAAGTTATAGAACTTGGAATCATGATTTCCTTATAGATACCCTCAGTACAAGAGGTAAGTGGTTCATGCCCATGAGTATTTAAGTTTATCAAATCTAGTACATTTACATCTCAAATGAGAACTTAATATCCAATGTTCTGATCAGATATGTTTTCTATACTTTATGATTGTGATATTTCATAGGCTCAATGTATTAATTAGAGATGTGTCATGAGATGGTAATGAATTAATAAGGATAGAAGGTTAAATTACTCTCATGTTTCTTAATGTTGTTCTATATGAATGTTCAAGACCACAAGACAAGAAATACAAGTGAAGACTGACATACATCCATGGTAATGAGATATAACCATATGTTAAGATTTTTAAGTATGAACATACTATAGGTTTCCTCACTTTTATACATATTATTGAGTATTAAGATTTCAAGTAGAGACACGTTATCAAGATTTCTTTTATATATAAAGATCTAAGAACTAAGGAGTTAATCAGATTTCATAGAACAACATCTAGAAGCAAAGTACAAAGTGGGATTTGAATGTATTAAGACATGATCTATTTTCAATATAAGGGCCCTACTAGAGTGTATTGTAATTTGAGTTTATGATGATAGATATAATATTATGATGTGTTAAGTTATGTTTAAGTTTCAAGGTACAATTGTATAAGATTCCTATTGTGAGACTTAAGGTTTAATACATAAGTTCATGTGAAGACATTAAGATTTAAGGCAAGATCTATTATAATGAGTTTTGTAGAGATTGAATCATCCTATTAGATGGTATGTTTATAGATATTCTATGCTTGAATTACTCTCACATACTTTATTAAAGTTATTATCTGTATCCTTAGTATATATATTCAGATAAGATCCTGCTTCCTAAGCCTTGAGACTCTGTTGTTATGTTTAGTATCAATGAAGTCATACTATCAAATCAGAGATTCAAAATAAGGTTTATCCAGATGATAATAATAATATTAGATTTAGATTCAGACTTAGACTACCCATGGTGTGAGTAGCCAAATTTTGGATAAAGATACATGATAAGGGTTTTAGACCCAATCTCAATTATGAAGTAATTGAGATCCTTATTTACATCAAGTTGTAGATTCAATTTATCACTTAAGAATAAAAGATTCGGATTCAAATTTAGAATTCAGTATCTTCTTAGTACTCAGTAATCAGTTTTAGATAAGTTTAGTTATCAGAGTTTAGTTTTAATATAAGATAAGTTCATATTCAGAATTTAGTAAAGAAATCAATATTCAACTTCAGTTCAGATTAAGAATTAAGTAAGTTTAGACTTAAGATAAATAAGTTGAAACCTTCACATAAGACACTAGAAGTTCAAGAACTGGCGGCTAGTATACTACCATCATGAAACTGCCTTTTGTTTTTAGTATTCCGATAGGATTTATGTTGGCTTCATATAATAAGTCCTCATTTAGTAGTCCTGGGATGATTTAGAGGCATCTGTTGCCAATTCATAGGAGTGTTTACTCCAATTTATAGGTGTTGTAGCACCAATTTAGTGCGTAGCCACACCAATTCAAGGACACATCGGTGTCATTCATAGGCATGTAGTGCCAATTCAGTGGTACCTTGGTACCAATTCAGCGCATAGATATGCCAATTTAGGAGGACTTATTGTATAATGGTGGCCACAATCAGATAAAAATTGTAAGTAAAAGATACCTTAGGCTAGAGTATACCCATAATCTCATCCATAAGTATGATGAGAGGGAATTAGATAAGATATGTATGACCCATGCACTGTGGTGCATGTCTTGAGATCCATGTACCAGGGTACATGTCTCCAGAGAAAGATAAGAATTTAGATTAAGTAATAAGAGAGAATTTTTTACATATTTTACTCAGAGTTTGATGTTAGTTTCATGTTCATAATATCTAATTTCAATTGTATAGCAATGCATATTTTAGAATATTCATGCCACTTACTCTAACGACTGTTATTTTACCAATGCATGGCTGCGAACGCGATGTCCACATGTTTTGGAGTAATTGAAGAACAAAAGGGCAATCAAAGGACTAGGGGATTTCAAGCTCAGCCTAGTGGGGTGCCATTTACCTAGATGATCTAGAGTTCTGACAATTTTTTTATTATAATCTTATGGATGGACGTGATGTAGTTTTCTGTTGATAGAACTATGTATGAATCATTTTCAAATATATGCAAAAGTGTTTCATTTACTTTAATTTCAATGATAATCATGTTTGTGACACCCCCAGTAAAAAAAATGCTTCCGCTCATGTGATATAAAATTAGGGTGTTACAATACCCACGTGAATTTTGTTCCTAAAGTCCACAGAGAGATGCCTTCTTCCACCAAGAAGATCTTCCATAAAATGTACCACGAATAAGAAAAATTAGGGAAATGGAGATTGTAATTTTTTCTCAAAATGAATGGTTAGTTTATCTCACAAAATGTAGATAGGTTTTACTTGGATGGAGACATTCCACTTAAGGACCTCTAATTTTACTAGAGAAGGTTGATTTCTAATGTTCTTGATTGTTTTTGCTAGAGTTCTTATAGGGTTGTTGTTTATATAAAAGGGTACAATCGTCATATTATCCTTTAAAATCTCTATGTGAAAAGTATCATCCTTATTTATTATCAAATTATAATTGCAATGACTGGAGACTATTTAAGGTAATAAATCGATCAAAATATGAGATTGACCCACTAGTGGTCAAACTCTTAGTTTGACTATAATGTCCTCTGTGAATGAAAATTATTGAATGGTTCTTTCATAGATAAATTAGAAGTTTGGTAAAAAGGTATCATTGTTAAACATGTATCTTGATTGGCAAGTGATCACTATAACTTATACTTGAGTCTTATTTAGACTTGTAATGGATCATTCTTTGTTGAATTCATAGTTTGGTCACAAACAATTGGTTTACCTTATACTTCGACCGACGAAAGTTCTAGATATGATCTACATTTTCTTAAAATACGTGCATTTGAATAGAGATAAGTTATGTAGTGGTTCTATGAGGTGAATATATGTATACATAAAGATATTCAAGGTTCAAGGTCATCCATCACTTGTCCTTAATGAACATAATTTTGTTTCTAATTTCTCATATATTACAAGCTTATATATATAAAGTATATTTCTTGTAACCTAATTTACAAATATACATGTTTTCTTTGTGTCAAGTAACCCCTCACATGCAAGGACACTTTTGACCCACCCATTAGATCAACTCCAAGGACTATGGGTGTGGTGGAAAAACATGTCAATGCCATGGAGTTTTGTCTTAAGATTGGCCCCTAGACAATGCACTTACCATGAGATTTTTGTCCCTAAATTATGTCCCCAATGAGATTCATACCCAGCACCTCATGTTAAATACACATTACCAATTGTAAAAACATTGTATTTCGTAAATCTATGTAGTTATTAAGATTTATAAACCTTCATTGTATCTTAAAACACTTGGGAAACATATCAGGATAAGAAGTTGAACAACATTTAGTCATCAATTAGGTACATAATATGATCATGGTCTCATAGGTAAAAGGCTCTATGTTGTTATATGTTTGACCCCAAATGTTTCATAAAACCATAGATAGAACTTTTTTGAGATACATTCTCAGATTGGTCATGTTAAAGGTTAGAGATTATACCTAACTAATGGAATATTTGTTCTATATTGAGACCACAGTTCTATGTGAACAACATGACTTCAAAGTCCATCAATAAATTGGTAGTTTATTTACTATGAATATTGCAATTTAAAATAAATATTCCTTCAATAGATTGCTAAACAAAAAATGACAACATTTCATTCTCAATACAATTTTCTGACATATATTCTTTATTTTCTATATATCTGTATATGGGTTGGCACTTTTTAAGGATTATATTTATGTGGATGTATAAGAAAGATTAGGTTGTTGTGTAAAAAAATAACAAGAAGGATAATGTTAAACCCTTTCAGTGGCCATGCTTAGATGTATGTCAATATCAAAGAAGAAGAGAAATTCCTCACACCTTGTAGATTTATGCACTTGTAGTGTTTCTGGCATGGCTTTAGGGAAGTTCTAGAGAATAGATGGTACAAAAGTGTATGTTGGAACCCATTGAATGTGGTGTGTACATATAATCCAATAACACCAAGGTTACTCAATTAAGAGAGAAAAAGAGAAGGTTAACATCTATATCCTTATTCCCAAAGCTAGATAACCATATCATAAAGCTTCTATCCTTGCATGGTTTTAGCTATTGTTCCTTTTATCCATTAAGGATGAAAAAGTGACAAAATGAAACCATGTTCAACCTAAATAGGTGAAGGTGAGTTATTATAAGTAGATAACCATATGATATTGGATCAAATACAATGACTGAATTATGAATATCTACCATTCTATAGTCCAAAAGAAAGTTCCTACAAATAATATCACATCTCTTATAAATAATGATGGTTACCCCATTGTGGGTAGTAAGTTGGTTTCCAGGAGGTTTTCATGAACTTAAAAAATATGTAGAACCAACCTTCAAGCCCTTTTTGTTCTACCCGATTCCACATTTGAGCATTACCCATATAATGAACAATAATCCTTTTTAGCAGGTGAGTGAGGAGGAGGTATGGTATTATACTTTCTCCATTAGGACTAAAAAGTTCCATGGACCTGATGGTTTCAATGGGAGATTTTAGGTGTGTTGGCATGTGATCAAAGAGGACATCCATAGAGAGATTAGATGGTTAATGGTGAGGGAACATGGTTAGGGAGGCAGACCATGAGTTTATCAATCTCATCCCTAAAAATTCCCTTGTAAATAATGAGTTAATATAGACTACTATCATGTTTCTTAGTATATAAGATCATTGGAAAAATACATTGTTGCCAATAAAAGGCTTGTCTTCCAAAAATCATCTCAGTTAACCAATGTGTTTTCATTAATAATAGAACCATTTTGGACTGTGCCCTCATAGCCCTAGAGTTTCTGACTTGCTTCAAGATCCAACATTCCATAGCCAAGTATTGTGTTAATTCGAACCTCAAATCTTATGATTATGTTATTTGGGAGGTGACATGGTGTATCATGACACACATGGGGTTTTGTGAAATATGGATACTGTAATCCAATTGTTGTGCAGACCACACCATTCCCCATTCTAGTTAATGGGACACCTATAAGAATGTTTATTATTAAAAATTGTCTATGTCAGGAGGATCCCCTATCCTATTCACTCAGGTTATGAATTGATTTAACTCCCTAATCAATGAGGATGAGGATAACAAAAAAACAAATCATTCAAAATTTGTGGTACCAAGGTGTTGAATCATCTAATCTGTGGGGATGATGTTCGTCTTTTCTTAGTTGGTCATGCGAAAAGACTATCTATATTTATGAAGTTCATGATGATGTTTTGTAAGGTTTTAGGGATGTATATGAGTAATATAGAATCTAGGATCTTTCTCTCCAAATCTTATAATATGAAAATAGGAAGACCTAGAAGAGATGTGGGGCTACAATAGGGAGCCTTACCCACTAGATACTTGGGCATTCCACTGGCTGGTGTAAAATAGTATGATAAGGACTATAGACGTGCCTTGATAAGTTTAGGGTGAAGATTGATGGATGGTCTAGTCTAGTATATTTATGGTGGGTCAGCTAGTCCTTATCAGATCCATTACTCAGACTATGGTAAGGTTCAGAGGAGATCATTGCATGCTTTGTAACCCAAATATAGATACCATTATATGCTAATCAAGCCTATCTTTAGATTTGCAAATGATACGAGGTTGCATTAAGTATAGTACCGGAACAACTAAAACATGGAGGTTTGTGTACCAAAGACAAATTTGAGATCCAAATGTAGTGTGACCTCACGATAATTGACCATATCATGAGGTAAACTCAAGGCATTTGAGCTTCTTGGTTGATATTAAGATACATTATGGACATGGGATGCTCCAATACCATCAAATATCATGATTATTAGGTTTTGAAACAAATGAAAGTGGGGTTGGATGAGGTGAAGAATGTATATTTCCATGTATTGGTGGGATTTTGACCCTTTATGAACCACATACAAGACCTTGAGCACCAACTGTTGGTCATGAGGGTCCCTAGGTTATTATACTATGGGACATGTGGTGTGCCTCAAAATGAAGCATGATGTCCTACATATCTTTACAAGGGAAACTTCTAACCAAAGACATACTAGTGAGTGGGGGTGTTGACATGATGATGATCTACTCATTTTTCAAAGATAAGGATGAGTTCCACACAACACTTTTTCTTCAAATTCAAATGTAAGGTATCCCTTAAATTTTGAAATGGATATTCCTCAAGAATGTTTTGGGTCACACCCCTCCTAGATATTTCTAACCAAAGGGGATAATTTAATACAATTTGTAGTCCTATGTCATATGATCTTTTTCTAAATTATTTGGCAAGAAAGAAACAACACAATCTATGGTAGTTAAGACATTAATGCTTGAACATTATAAGGAAAAAAATTAGATGACAATTATTGGCATGGTCAATACCAAACCTCCTATAGTACCTAACTAAAACCTCTTTTCAATATGATGTTATTCCATCCTCTTTATTGAGTGGGCTTCTTGATCCACCCTCCCTAGCTCAATTAGAAGGTGTCCTTCAACTTCATCAAGTCATAAAACAACATGTTGCCTCCTCCAACAATCCATGATCTTTAGAGGACATGAGAAATCAATAAAAAACTCACTACTTCCATCCTTCCAAGACCTAGAGGATTCAACTTTGTTGAACAAGCTTGTTATCCTCAGTACACTAAAGAATCATGCATCCATGTATGGATATATATATATATATATATATATATATATAAGAAATGTATGCATATGAATATATATGTCTTCTTTTTGTTTAGGACAGTAATAAAATCAAACCTATTATAGTTTCTCAAGGCCCCTTTAATGGTCAGACCCACGACACAAGGCAGTAGTAGAGTTTAGAAATAATAAATGGCCCCATAGGTCCATGCTCACCTCATCTCCAACCTAGTATCTTTCTTCCTTAAGGACAATGATGAAATAGTTTGGATGTCCTTATATCTATATCATGGATCTATGGATCTAATATCATTCCTACCCAAGATTTATTGATGGTATCAAAAACTCTCATATTTTGACATATAAATAGGGTGTCATATAGTCCTCTCTGGTGAATGGTTCACATATTCCTCCTTACCTATCTCTACTTGAAGGTTTCTTCTGCCTTAACCAAGTTGTAGAACATATCTTGTCCTTCACCAATACCCAAAAATCTTTTAAGGACATGAAATGTCAAGAAAAAAGTCATTTATCCTAGCCTCCAATGACCGATAGGGTTTACCTTTATTGAACAAGCATGCTATCATCAATGAAATTAATGAAACATGCATGCATATATACTTGGTTTCCTTTTAGGATAACAAAATAACCCAAGCCTAATCAAATTGTGCAAGGCCCATGTAATTCCCATGCCCACAACCTAAGGAACGGGTAGATTTTTAGAAATTATGATTGTCCCCATAGACCAACATTGTCCTCAGGTATATGCTTTTTCCTTACATACAACAAAGAAAAACTTTTGGATAGGTCGCCCATCCTACTACCACCATGGTTTGATCACACTTAACTATTCAGTGCCTATTGATGGGCTACCTAAAAATAAAGTTATCCTTATTAATATGTGTAGTTTAATCATTCCTTTTGATATCATTTTATCTATGTACTCAAGTAATCTAATGTTACAATCTAGCCTTTAGACTCTTAAAATCATCATCAACAGTCAATAATGTGGCATCATAACCTCTTAACCATTTTATTGCAAACTGAGGAAGTCCAATGCACACAACTGTCCCCTTTATGGATACCAATGCAAGGTTGACTTTGTCTCACATCTATGGATAACCCATTTAATAGTATGGCTCACACAACTCAAGATAGGGATGTATCATGCCTATATGTACCTCACACCTATTAAAGGAGGTAAAACTCTAAACCATCTATCATGGATGAAACACCAATCAGAATACCATTGTAATCCCTTAAATGAATTTGTTTTAAGATAATTTTAGTGCTCCCATCCTTCAATGGTTCAAATACATTCAAACATATGTAATAAATAAACAAATTTCTGATTCCAAAATATTGAACCAACTGTATCACATAGGGACCAATGGAAACTTCCCAAGAAGGATTACATCAACTTGTAAAGAATATTATATTATATAGATAAGAACTATAGAAAATCTCACATTATCAATAAGTTCCTCATGGAGTTATATCTTGATGTATCAGGTCATAGTCCAGTAAATAGTCATATATCTAAATCCTACAAAAAGGAAATAACAATGCAACCCCATTTGTATGATAAAAAAATTAGAAACCATAAGTTTAGGAGAACATATATTTTGTGGTGAGACTTATACGATAAATAAGAGCACAGTCATTCAAAAATTATTTTTCTAAGATTACAATGTTTTTTATTCCATATTTCCATTATACTCTACAACAAGTTTTCCTACTCAACCTCAACACCAAGCTAGTGAACAATTTAAGGCCACATGATCCAATACAATTTCAATACTTATCCAAAGATAGGGAGGCTTTCAAATCATAGGATACTATTTACATCAACACCTAATATGTGTGAGGAAGGGTCTCTGTATCGCATGATTTACTTAACCTAAATGAATCATGACTGAAAGAAATGCTAAAAATTAAAATATCATAAAGTGGATGAATCACATTAATGTTCAAGTTGTATATACATACTTATATGTAAAATCTAAAGTGTGGTTTATAGAGGAACAATATTTCATAGATTTAAAGACATGAAAGCATCAAGTTTTTGTTAGAAAATTAGTATAAACAATGCCTATAGTTTGGGAAATAGGTGGTAAAATGTTCCTTTTAATATGGACAAAGAGTTCATTGTATACACTAGACCCACTTTGCCAAGATGGGGTGATTATGTCTAGTTACACAAAGTGATATTTGATTCACAACAATTTATCTTTTCATTATTTTAATCATCAATATAATATATATTTCTTACATATATTCACATAAGTAAATGATCTATCATTACACACGACTAGACCAATAAAACCATAAAAACAACTAGGAATCATAATCACATATGATATTTGACTAATGTTCAACTTTTAAAGGATTCCAAACTATTATATCTTGATTATTCAAATATATCAGACAATTAAAGTTATGTTTAGGTCTCAAAAGTAAATGTATATGATCCTTAATTTGTATGGACAAAGGTATTTTTCTCATTCATTTAGCAATAGAATATCTTTTTATAAATATATTAGGATGAAATTTTTGTGATCAAGGGTGAAAAATCCTTGTTTGGGAAAAGGTTAGGTTATCAAATGAATAATTAGACATTTATCTCAGGGTTTATGTGGTGGTATGTGTAATCATAGTTGATATTGGCGTAGCATTTTTGGGTTTTTGGATGAAAGTTCTAACAAACTTTGGATGTCTTCTGCACTCAACCTTTACACAAGGACAACGTTGGGCCACAATATAGGAGCTTGCCAACATGAGATTTACCAAGGATAGGAGGCACCTTGTTGTTTCAGAGGGTGACCTATGGACTTTGGCATAGTTATACCAGTAGGAAGGTGGCTTCGATACTCATCTAGGTGAACTAGAGAAAGAAATTTAAAATATGTGGTCTGACATAGTAGTCATAGGTGAAGGAGGTTCTAGAAGAGGTTGACTCAATGGGAAAGGTCACTAGCAAGTATGTGAGGAATCAAGGGAAACACTTGGAGAGGGAAAAGTGTTTTATAGGATATGGGAGAGGATAGGGTTAGGTTTAGTTCAATCTCAGAATGCAAAGTGATATTGGAAAGAAGGGAATATCGAAATATCACTCTCTAGGCCTTAAGTCTAGTCAAATGACCCATGGATGAGTTTAGGTGAGTGAGGTATGGTGATTGACTCACTCAGAATTGGATGAGGACCCAATATATGGTCAAACTGTGTGCATTGACACCTATAGACTATCTAGAGGTTCGTGATGACCCACATCTCTTAGATGGGGGCCACTATCTGTGGGAACCTTGGTGTTATTGATGAGATTAATTTTGTCACTCCTGTGATATTTTAAAATAAAATTACACGATTGCATTGAGGGCATTTCCATATGTACTTCTCTCTTTAATTTCCAACTTAAGAGTACATAACACTAGAAAAACCCAAAATTAATAGGAAAGCCCATAACAACTACAAGGACCCCATCATTAAGGAAAGCAACTAATAATATTATCACTTGTTGTTTTCTTAATATTAACATTATTATTATTATTATTATTATCATAATCATCATCATCATTATCATTATCATTATTATTATTATTATTATTATTATTATTATTATTATTATTATTATTATTATTATTATTATCATCATCATCTTGACATAGTCAAACATTGTCCCTTATTCTATCGTTGCACCAACGTATACACCAGACCAGTTAAGTCTCAACAAATTGCACCCCCAAACACTGCTTTGAACCGAAAAAGGATATAAACATAATGAGGAACAATTAGCAATAGTAACAAAAAGTCATCTTGTAGAATATAGATTTTATTCCTCTCAAATCATAATAATAAAATAATATGATCTTTTTTTATACATAGGTGACTTTCACCATTTTTTACATTTTAACTCAATATCATATTCTAAAATGAAAAACACTGTCAATGATATATTATTGTTGAACAACACATTTAATAAAAAGTAGAATCAATATATCATTGTAATTAAGGTATTTCATTATCTTACATATAAAATGAACTTGAAGAAAACAACTATAATACTTTCATACACAAGATCAACAAGTCAAACTACTTGTTTTTTGTTGGAGAGGAGTAGAAAAAACAACATAGGATGGGTAATACTAATGAAGAACCCTCGTTTGACCATTGTTTCTCTCTCAAAATAAATTTTATCCCATCAAGTAGGTTGAACTATTATATACATACATATACACACACATATTGTGTTTGTGTATTTGTTCATAGAGACATGTATATCGATGCAAAATAAATGTGATTATTGATCAAGATAATGTAGTAAATAAAAATCATGATTAAAATTAATGTATTAGGGATTATCTATCTGAAACCTACATAAGTTATTTCTATGGTTCAACAAGGGGAACTTACTAATAGTAAGTGATGCATATGGGAAGAAAAAAGAATGAAATTATATCAAACAATTATGTGTTGAGTATTAAACTAAATGATATATTGAGAAGTTTAATTATTGATGCAAGTAATGAGAATTAGATATCATAACATAAGCTCAAAGGTCCTAAAAATGGATAATATGAACTAAGAAACAAAATATGAAGAATTATCCCATGACAACCTAATATGATGTCATCATAAATCTCATTATGAACATGCTTTGAACTACCTTAGCTATGTATGACTTTGTGGGATTTGAAGGTGAAAGTATAGATATGAGCTTTATACTTCAAGTTTGTTGATTTAAACACAACTAATAACTTTATTCATATAATATAAAGGTTTTATGGTCATTGTGATCTATTATGTGTAGAGGAATGCATTATGATTATGGTTGTGGTGTTGTGATCTATTTATATGTGATAATCAATGAAGACTAAAATCCTACGACCATTATCTTTATGATAATGATTATGCATTTCATGATATTCTTATCTGATATGATGTTACAAACTTGATATGATACTAGTATATTGATACTATCTTAAACTATGTCATATACAACCTGTAGTGTATAATATGTTGTTATTTTAAATGTTTATAATTATATGATAATTTACTATAAAATTTGTTGAATTCATATAATTTTGAGTATATTATTAAATGTTGTTAATGAACGCTAACATATGAAAATACACCTTTATGAGATATGGACCAGGATTGGATATATTCAGGTCATGTACATGATCTAGATACCAAGGCATCCCTCAAATTGGGATAACTTGATAGAAGTGTAAACAATGGGTTGAATACCTTACTTGTATCAGTGGGTAAGCCTAGATTGGAAGCCCACATTCTCAAGGTCCTCTCACCTACATAAAATCATGATATTCCATTTAAAGAGATATGAATAAGACAACATAAACCAACAAATCAGTACATACAATACATGGTCGGCAAACCTTAGTTAGATAGCTAAACCATGAATGCAAAAATAAGTGTAACCTGCAAGATAGCAAGGATGTATAAAAAATATTAATGATTCAAGAGTATAAGGATTAGAAAAAAGGATAATGTTTAACCTGAATTAATGTGAAAGGATTAATAATCATGAGTATTATGGATTTTTTATGTTTATCTTCATGATATGCTCTATAAATGTTAAGGTAATTTATATACAAATTGTCAAATTTTTATCCTTTGGTTATTTTTGTGATCTGTAAGCCTGTAGTTCTTATAATAAGGTTAATATGGGAGTGACAACTAGCCTCATAGCACCATCTGTACGTAAGTCATGTTTTCCCAAAAGCACTACCCTTGAGTAAGTTTCCAACATTGAGTGATACAAATGATCACCCTTGGAATCAGACACGAGTTCTTGAAAAGGGATACATATCCCCCTTCCACTTGTGTATCCCATCCAAGTTCCCATGTTTCTATTCATTAGTCCATAAACTAATTTATTGTTGTATATATTCTCAGTTGGAGGATAGAAATGTCCTTCAAGTAGTCTAGATACTAGAGGAGGGAGTAAATTCTACATTTTTTTCTATCAAAGATATACTAGATTAGGTTGATTATCATCCTTATTTATAAGATACTTAATGAGGATGGTTATATATTAGATTTCTTTTGATTCTTTAGTAATGCATCATTTATGTATAGGTTTGTGATGAAATAAATCATATTATTACTTCTACAATAATGAATGTCTCTCATGGGCACAACCTTAGTATGGATCTAATGTATAAGTTGTACATTGAAAAAGAAAAGAGTAAGTATTTTATGGATTCACATTGGGATGTTACGATTAATTTTGTAGAATTTGTTTAATCATGTATTTGGCATAAAATTTAGAGAGTTATTTTAACAAGATTGGTATGGTTAATCTAGAGAGTCTTCTCTCTCTTCTCATGTATGTCAATTAAATTACTCCAATGTTTAATCACATTTATTATTCTTTCTTGTTTACCATGGATCATTGTAATTTAGTAAATGTTGAGATGATATTATAATATACGTAATGATCATTGATGGAAGTGTGAGAAGAGGTTAATGTTTCATTATTATGTCACTAGGAACTAGATGATCAGAGATTTCTAAGAACAAACAAATTTTGGGATGTTGGTTGTGGAAATTTGACACATTTTGTGGTATTTCATCAATATTATAAAACTTGGCATAAGTAAGTAGGATCTAGAGGTTTCCCAATCAAACACATCCTTATTAAATGAAATGACCATACAAGAAAGACAAATTATTAATTATTTCATAGTTGTGGGTTGGTGCAAGATTTGTTTGTAATGATTGCATATGACCAATTTAAATGTTCATCATAATGAAATAAAGGGAAAGAATCACCTCACTTAGTCCAAACATGTTGGCTACTATATCTTTACCAAAGCAGTAATCCAAATTATGATTTTTGAATGTTTTGGACTTTGACTTGATAGTTATTTGGGATCATATAGAAATAAGCAAATAAGTGATACTTTGATTAAATAATAAAGTAATAAATATAAAATCATATTATTAGTTAAAAAATTATGAAGGAATCAGTAGTAGGCTTGGTAGATCATAGGTGAACCTAACTACTTCTTGCCAAAATAGTAGTTACAACGGTCAACCTAACCTAATCTATATCAAGTGAAGTTCAAAGCTACAACATTTTTTTAGGGATTTGGTAGGTCCCAAAGTTGTTTTCTTAGTAGCTATACCATACGATTTAAAATACCATTATGGACTCATCTTTTATATCTAGTAATACAAAAAGTGTAGTGCAAACATTGAGCATAGACCCAAATTTTATACAGAACAAGAGAGATATTAAAGCATCTATAGAAATCAATGAAGATAGATGGAGATAGGGGCATATTGGAAGCAATAACTTAAAAAAAATAGTTATCTCTATGTATACATGAGTAGATATTGTCAACAAAAATATATCAGGAAGGAAGGTCTTTGAGATTATACCTTTGTCATGAAGTAGATCTAGAAATAGATCTCATAAGAATAAGGGTGGAGGAATATGTCACTAACATTATTCCAACATAGTCAAGGAGGCATCTACTTCTCTACATAGTCGACACTGACAACACAAACTCTAGTTCATGCTCCTAGAGCCAACGTGGAAGGAGAAGCCTTTCTGTTGGCAATGTGCTAGCATTTCTCAACCACTCCTCTCTCCCTATTTCCTTCTTGATAATTATGGTTGGTTAAATGCCTCTAAAAAGGTGTTTATATATCTAGAAAATTGGTAATCTGACACGCAAAAACCATGCTAGTAAAATGCAAATGTACGCGTCATATAATATAGGCCTATGAGGCTCAGGTTTCAAACTCAGGGAAATGTTCACTAAAAACTACTACTAACTAAAACCTACTCAGATAAGCCTAGAAAAAATAGTTGGTTAGTTGTTCTATAACTAAGAGCAAAGAATTGAACGTAAATTATATGATTGTGATTAAGAATAAATGGATTCCTCACTCCTATAGTTTTACCACGGCATGCGTTGCATTCGAATTCTGTTTCATGATAATAAATAATCGTTAACCCTAGACTAAAGAGTTTTAG
The DNA here is from genome assembly GCA_963693085.1 of Alisma plantago-aquatica. NCBI lineage: Eukaryota > Viridiplantae > Streptophyta > Magnoliopsida > Alismatales > Alismataceae > Alisma > Alisma plantago-aquatica. Next base: position 594,299,553 of record OY856409.1, read on the forward strand.
AAATTATTAGCCACTCCTGTGATGTGATACACTATCTAAACTAAAACAAACCTCACTCTTGTAGTGGTTTAAGAATTAGCTAGGCGCATTAATGAAATTTCTAGGTTGTTCTTTCACAAATGTAAGCCCTTTCCTAAGTCATTATATAGGTTGTGTGTATCTATAATTTGTCCAATCAGTAATACCTCTCCCAAATAAAAGTTGTGGTCTATTACTCTTATTATGGTGATCAAGCATAAAAGACCAATAGGAGATCTTAGACTCACATCTAGAATGAAGGAAATAAATTATCTATTCATAATATTCAAATACCAAACTATATCAGACTACTCCCATGTCCTACGGAATATGAGGTTTAGTCCAACATGATTGCTATCATCATACAAATTGAGGAAGAGGGACAAAATATGATAAACATTAGAAAACCAATGTGAGAATCCCCAAAGAATTTGTCTAAGGAATCTACTCTGTTGAACACCTTGATCTATAGTGTTCCAACTAAAAATCTACCCTCCAAAATTGCCCAGAGTGTTTTATATTTTGCTATATCCTTCGTCTCCTTCACTCCCAGCTTCATGCTCTACTGCATGAAATCCCTCTTTTCAGACACACTCCCCTTAGGCCATAATCAAGTATTTGTTCGTCATTAAGTCTCATCTTCTAGATATGAATTAATCTCAAATTTTCACTAGTCGTCAAGAGTCGGTACCACCAACATGGTGTCAGTGGCACCGAGTTGTCATCCATCTTGAAATCCTCGAATTATGTCAGTATTACAAACATGAGTGCATATAGCATCAAATTTCTTTTTAATGTAAATTGATTGTTGATGTACCACCTACAAGATGGTCGGTGGCACAGGAGCAATTACACTTGGTTCCTGATGCACTCTAGATGGAAAGTCAGTAGTAGCGACCGGAAGCTTCAATAACATTGATACATACTTGGTAGCATCGAGATTTCTAGATTTCCATATTGAGACTTCATGTCATGTCGGTTCCACTGACATAGGTGTTGGTAGCACCTAGTTGTCATATAAGTACTCAATTTACCTGAAACAAGGGAAAAATTACATAAGTCCAATTTATGAGTGGTAATTTATTATAAATTGCTAGAAATACTCAACAATTGATTCAATCAAGATTGACATGGTACTATTGAGAAAAAAATTCATAAATATATCTCTAAATGAAAAAATGCAATAAATTCTTGGTAAATGGCCTATGAAAAGTGATGAAAAATCAATGCATCAGAATTTCCTAAGCATGAACGTTTCTCACCCTTGAGCAACACTACTTTAACACCTCACCCTTTTCATATTCCACACAACTCGGTGGAAGCCTTCATCTTGAAGGGGGGGTGTCAAATTTTTGAAATCATAGCAAATAAATACACAATTCACCATTGAGATACATACATTGTTCTTTGAATAGGAAACTATAATTGAGTTCTATAACATGTCTAAACATGGAAAACTAATCATGTAAGTATACATGTATAAATAATTGGATCTCCTAGTATGGATGGCACCCCACCAGTTAGCTTTTGAAGGTCTAATAGTCCTTTATTGCTCCTATTGAGTATTAATTGCTCCAACTCCTAGGGATATCGTGTCCCCAACCATGAAAAGGGGAAAACAACACATCAATAAATGGTACTGGAACTTTATAAAATAAACAAAGTAAACATACTTGACATGTAAGAAAACTAGACATTAATTAACTATACACATTCTTGAATCATTATTAACATGAAGAATTTAATAGTAAATGTATGCATCCCTCAATAATGCCCCCTTAGGAGCACATGATTGCTAGGAAAGTCATTGGTGCTAGAAAATCCCTTGACGACCCCTTGAGGTCCATGCTTTAGGAGCATATAAAGACTAGTTCAATTCCATGTAACTTGATCATTAACATGACGTTAACCTTAACATGATTCTTGAACTTAATATTATGGGGTTTCTCACTATTAACATGATATCTGAACATGATGAAATTTCTCCCTCTTAGATATTAACATGAATTTCATAAGTCATTAATCATAAACTTTGATCATAATGAAAATTTTAACCATATGACATAACATATAACAATCATCGAGCAATTTAATATAGTGAGTGTGATTAAAAGATTAAACTTAATATCTACTTTTACTTAGCATACAATCAACCATAAGTACTTGTGCTCTGTAGCATGACCCATTTCCCTTGGAGAAAAGATGATCCTAAGATGGACTCTCTGCTCTTTGAGTCAAATCTAGGTCAAACCTTCCCTTGACTTGATTAGGCTCTATACACTGTTTCATAATTATTAAACATCATAAATCAATACTTTGTATTGATCCTAGGTTGAATTAGGGAGGATTAGGGTTTGAAGGAGTTAGTGTTAGGCTTACTGATCAACATTATTGAATTAAGAAAAAATGGTTGGATTAGGTCACATTAATCACATTTATATACACTTAGGGTTTCATGGGTCAAAATAGGGTTTCAAATAAAACATCCAAATGGGAATGCAAATAATGTCTTGAAAACCTTCAAAATCTTATTCCTCTAAAAAAAACCTTTCCAATGACTATTTATTCATAATTTTTTGATCATCCTAGGATTTATGGTGAATTTTCAAAAATTGAATCAGGGAGCATAGAACTATATTATGACATCGATTCAAATTAAGATTAATCTGATGTAAATAATGGATAAAAAGACAGAAGGACCTTATGTGTGCAATAATATTTAATCAATCCAACAAGGGAAAATGATTCATTCAACCCAAATTAAGGTTGTGCATCATAAAGAGTAAAAGAAAACTTGAAATCCTAAAACTACCCTTACATGATTGATCGTCAGATTGATTGGCCAGGGGAAACTGGGTCATCTTACAACCTGGCATCTTCCTCTCCATTGTGCATAAGGAAGCAGCGCTCTAGGGATCCGTGGTATGAGTAAAGCTCAGCCATGGTGAAAACTAGAGAACAGGGGGAAAAATTCTTAGAAGCCAGAATCATAGAACTGCCTAGATAGAATACTATGTCTTCTACTCTAATATGTTCCCCACATATATGTCTTCTTCCCTTTACCTTCTCCCCTTTACATATACATGATTCTCCTATTCATATAAGACATGTCGTCTCCCTATTTTGTCAAAAGAAGACATACCTTCTCCCCATTTGTCATTTCAAAAGCTCAGGATATGAAGAGATAAGACATACCACTTGTTAAAAGAGTGGAGATAACAAAAGCTATAAAATGAGAGTAGAAGAGAAAGAATAGTGGCTTGTCCAAGAATAGAAGGAAAAGCAACTTAAAACATGCACTTGAACAACCCATAACGTAATTCTTAGCAAAGATTAAGGCAATATAAAGTGATGTAAAAAAATAATAAATCGCAATTTTGACCGAAAAGATGACAGAATCCACCCAAAAAGCATTAGGGCTCATTGCAACGCAACAAGTCTTACTCAAAAGGTCGTTTATGCATAAAAAATACTAGTTTTGCATCAAAATCTAACACTAGAACAAAATCTGCATAAAATTCAAAGATGCTCCAATTTCTACATACAATGTAGCTCTATATATCATACATCACAATACTATGTAAACAAATCAAGATAGTAGATATGCAATTCAAGTAACAAGATTGAGAAATTATGAAACAAGATACAAGCATAGCATATAGTAGAATACCACTTGACGAAAAGGACTAGAACTACATGTAGATAGACTACTAGTAGATGTTATCAAAAGTTAGGGCTACTAGTAGGATCTAGATCATAGCCAGAGATACCAAAAGATACACAAGATAAAGCAAGCTATGAGTAGATGTAGAGAAATATTCAAACAAAGAGATTAGAAAATTTAGAAGCATGAAAGTATATAACTCAATAGAAAATATGCATCATTACCAAAAGATGATTACCACTAAGAACCTCAAGGTTTTATCCAAACAAGATATACAACTAGATTGATGTGTCAAGTTAGAGAACAACAGAAGCAATTTAGACACAACCAAGAGATCCAAAGAGATCATCATCTATACCTGCAAAGCAACTCAAAGAAAGTAATTACAAGATATAGATATACCAATTTATAGCAATGGGAGAGATAGAGTTGTAAGAAAGAAAGGAAATTTTAAAATATGGCAATGAGAAAATATAAATGGTACCAAAGGGAGTGCTAAAGAATAAATCAATTTGTTGAGAAAATCTAGTTGAGAGGGAAATTCTCATCCAAAAAGTCAATTGTACAATTTGTGCACAGTGTTGTCCGTCGAGTTTTGTGTATTGACAACTTGACCAATGGCAGCTATTGGCAACACCCATTGGTGTTGGTCGGTCAAGTTTCTATCACTACAAACTTGACCGATCAAGCTATTGTCAAAAACCACATATATATATGAAAAACATATCTAGATGCAAGACAAAAATATATACCATATCCAAACATGTGTATGCAAGTTAGTAATGGACTATGAAAGTATTAGAAACAATTTTTGAAAAAGAGTGTGAAGAGAATCACAAAATACCACTTTTGAATCAAAAAACATATGCATAGTGCACACTAACTTGATAAAAACAAGTTAGGTTTGGTTATAAGCAAGAAAACCTTTACCTTTGTTCTTACCTTTCCTTTTCCACTTGTTTCCACCCCATACACATATCACCTTTCTTCTTTTATGTAGATTTAGGAGTCACATTAATTCAAATAGCTCATGTCAATCCATTAGCTAGTGACCTACAATAGAAAAGATGAAATGGTCCCCAATCATCTTTTTGGGCCTAGAGGGTTTAGCTTAGCAATCCAAATCCTATTTCTATTGGGTGCTTTCCTAAAAGGACAACAATAAGAATAATGCCCAAAATCATTGCAATAGTTGCATGTTCCCATAGCCTTGGAACTAGAGGATTCTCTATGGAAGATTGGAGGTCCTTTACCTTGTTCCTTTGGCTTCCATTCCTAAACCATGTCTACCAATTTGTTTAGTAGTACGGTGCAGGATATCATTAAGGTTCCTTTTACCAATTAAGAATATTTGCAAATAAGATCTCAAAGTATCATTATCATGCATAAGAGAAGCAATAGTAGAAGAAAAAATTATTTATATTATCTCTAGCATGCGAAAGATCATTTTCTAGGTAAGGAGATTTGGTTAAATTAGAATATCTATCAATATGAAGAGAAGCAACATTATTATCTCTACTAGTATAATTAGAACAATATTCAAGAGCATTGATTTAAACAGACAAGGAAGCATTTTCTTTTTCAAGAAAAGCAATCTTAGAAAGATAAGCACTATTTTTAGATTCTAATTCTTGCAAAACAAAGTCTTTGTCCTCACTATTACTTGTAAGAACATCAATATAATGCATGAGAGAATCAACAATTAAAGTATTCTCATCATTAGAACAAGCATAATAGGTTAATCTTCTAGAAATCTAATCTTGTCAAGCAAATTAGCATTTTCAAGTTTAAGAGAATCTACTTGACTAAGACAAGTATTTCTATCATCAAACAAGCAAGTATTAGCATGTTCAAGATAATATAATTCTATATGCAAATCAGCAAGAATTCTAGCAAGCTTTTTCCTATTCTTTTAGAAGACTTAAAAGAGGCATGAGTAGCATTAATCATAGAAATTAAAGTTTCTTTATCTAAAGAGTTCAGATTTACCTTATTTCGGTCTTCACTTGTGGAATACATAAGAGAAAAATGGCATTATACTTCATCACTAGTGGTTGAGTTGGATCCTCCACTTGATTCTTCACTTGAGTTGGAGAAGTCACTTGATCTTTTGTGCCATTTCTCCTTCTTCTTGTACGTCTCTTCTCTTCTCTTGTGATGATGGATCTTGTTTCCTTGTAGACAATCTATCTTGAAGTGGCCCTTCTTTCCATACTTGAGGCACCGAATGGAGGAGGAATTCTTTCCATTGTAGAGTCTACAGTTGGAGTACAAGGCATCTTCTTCAATGTGATAGGATGCAGAGGCTTGACCCACAATAGCTTCAATTTGAGCCTTGATTTTACCCTTATTCATTCTCTGTAACATCCCAATATTTGAGGCCTCAGATAAAACACTCTTAAAAGGAATGATTGGACTACTCATATCACCAAGGTGCACCTCCTTTTCAGGGAGCCCATTCCTAAAGAACTCCATAGTTAAGTGTTCTCAGCTTGGAGTAGTACTAGGATGGGTGACCAGTCGGGAAGTTTATCCTAACTTGCACGTGAGTGAGGACAAAGCGCACAGTTAAGGGTGGTGGTGGTCTGTGGGGTCATTCGTCATTCCTGAACCCTTGCTAGAGCCTTGGGAAGTGGGCCCGGGCGTTACAGATGGTATCAGAGCATGAACAATAACTACACCAAACATTGCTCACATGAAACACAAACTAAACTCACCTTACATCTCAACCCTAGAAACATAAAAAGATATCCCTATGGATTAGGTTGTCTTAGCGTCTAGGTTAGAACCTAGATGTTCTAGAACTAGGTGTATACTTGTGTAAATTACCTTCCTAGACATGATTCACGACATGTGCTTAGGATGTCTACACAAGTGTTTACCATGTTCTTGCTAGTTCTCTAGGTGTCATGATACTAGACTACCTAATGAGTGTGGTAACTCGTTTTGGTTTTGGTTTTATTCAGATGGAGTATGGTGGTTTTCATCGCCTATTTAAATGTTGGAGAGAACATATTTCAAGTATTATTATATGTACATATGAAAAATATTACCACACATAGAAAGGTAGTGAGTTTCCATGCAACCTAGGAGAAAGAGATGTAACATCAAGTCTAGATGAGAGAGTTTAGATGATAGTGATAGTCTTTAGAGTTGTCTAGAGCCATGATATAGGTTAGGCAAGTGAGTAACCTAGAAACCTAAGATGATGATAATGATATTGATGATGATGTTGATGTTGATAAGACCCAAGTTTGCCCTTGAGCGGGCCAAGTAGTTTGATGATATGAAATGAGTTTGACCATGCAACCCTAGCTAGACCTAGCACCTTGTTGATACATATGACTTGGTTGATGTGCTAAACATAGCTAGTGGGTTGGCATGTTTGCTTGTACCTAGTCTTGTGCGTGTTGAGATATGGTATATGGTTCGAGACCAATACGGGCCTCAATCTCTTTACAAAGGAAGACTTCTAGAATGGGACAAATGAATAGGGTAACCTGTTAATATGAGTTGACCCGTACCGGGAGAAGGTTAGAGTACCTAAACTCCAAAATATTTGAAATGTTGAATAATATGAATGATGAAATACTTGATGATGAGTCCCTAGATAGAATACTTATAAGTATATGAGTTGAGTGACCTAGTGGATGGTTCCCTTAAAAATGTTGAACCCTAGATTTCCTATTAAAGATCTAACCCTAGGGAAAGAGGCAATTGAAAATTTGATGCTTGCTATATAGGTGAGGGAGATGTCCCAAGACCCTAAGATGATGTACATGATGTGTGATATCCATGATGAGCCTCATACTCGGGTTATAATTATATATAAATGGATCTAGTGGTTACCCTTATTTCTCAAAATATGGGTAGAAATTTTTGTTAAAGGTTGAAAGTTGTGGTTAGCATGTTTTGCCATGACATATATATGTCTTAGTTGAGTGGCCTGAGGCTATAAAGCTCCTTTGAGATACAAGTGAGATGACTATGAAATCTCGATAGTGATAATATTGTTGCTTCTAGAGGTAAAGCATGATGAATGAAAAATATCTCACTTACGTTTAAAAATGTGAATATGCATGAGAAGCCCCGCTCATACGCTAGACCTAATAGAAATCATAATACACATGAAAGATGTAGCTTTGAAATCATGAACTTGATATGATAATGTCTAGAGATATCATCTTGAATAATCTAGGGTAACATGCCTAATATCATACCCAAATGAAAATAAATCAACTCAATATGATGTTTCTCTTGGTGTGATAACTTGAATACACATGATGATAAACTGTCTAGTTTTAGATTCAAAATGAAAAAAAAAGAATATAAATGATTAGAGTTGGTAGAAATTTTGGGGAAAGCAAAATCATGCATGAAATTTAGAGTAAAGATGAGATACACACTCGATGATAGTCTCCTTTGATGCCATGAACATGCATATATGCGTTTCAGGATTGATAAAATAGATTTTGATGATACCCCTTGGTCTCATATAAATATATGTACAAAAATCCTAATGTGTAGACACTAAGGAATGGGTAAACCCTAATGTTATGATGATGTCATAATACGATGGAACAATAAGTAATATGTACATAATTGAGATGAGTACACCCTTGATGATGAAAATGTAGTGTGCACCCCACTATGGGTAATTTTGTGACAACGATGAATACCTAGACCCGACAGTTTGGACTCTAACCCCTAACTATAATCTTGGATAAATTTTGAGGACAAAATTTATCCAAAAGGAGGGAAGGTTGTGACAACCTTGATTTTCTCTCTCCTATATTGTACTCCTCCTCTTTCATCAAGTATCTCGCTTACTCATTTTGATATTAATTTCATAATTGGATAGTTGTTCCAATTTGGCGACTACCATGAACAATTTTGCAATGTGCAACTTTAATTTGTACTTTTAACTAATTATCTCACTATACCATGTCACCTTATTGTATCTAATTTTGAATATCAATACCATGATCATTTGTCTTTCTAATATGCACCACATTGTAGTGGATTCAATTACAAATACAATAGAATAAGAATCAACCCAATCAGACCTTTGTAGCATGAGTTATGAAAGCTTGAAGGTTCTTTGATTTACTTTGATTTTAAGTGCTTTTGTACCCTTGCTTGCTTGTTGGGCCGGTCAATCCATGGGCCCAGTTGATGTAATGCCCTTACGTGCCCCCACCCCCTTTCTCCTTCGGGAAAGCATCGAAGGTAAGGAGTCTCCCTCATCCTTCCTTTGTAAAACGAACAACGTAAGGATGCTCACGATTGTTGGTATTTAAACCCTAGCATTCATGATATTTTATAAACTCCCCCTGGCCAAACCCTAGTTCTACTTCTCCTTTGCTTCATTCTCCTTGCACCACTGCCCCTCCCTCTTCCTTCCTCCTTCTTCATCCCTTTTCTGTTACGCCTCTTTTCCTACTACTTCAACACTTACGTGACAATTGCTACTGCTGCTTCTCGGCAGTAGGAAAGGGCACCCCACTACCTGTGGGGCTACACCACATGCCCAGCTATTGGTTGGGTGATTGCAGGCACCACGACATTGGAGAAAGGGCTGGGGTGAAGATGCCATGTTCTTCCCCTGTTCTGGTCCTAGGAACAGAGGAACATTGTGAGTACGTGCAGAGAGGACCTTTTAGGAACCCGCTGCTACCAAGTGAACCGAGCGTCCGTGAGGCTAGGGTAGGGCGTCTCCTTACCTTCGATGCTTTCCTGAAGGAGAAAGGGAGTGGGGGCGCGTAAGGGAATTACATCGGTTGGGCCCATGGATAGGCTGGCCCAACAAGAAAGCAAGGGTACAAAAGCACATAAAATCAAAGTAAATCAAAGCACCTTCAAGCATTCATAACTCATGCTACAAAGGTCGGATTGGGTTGATTTTTGTTCTATTGTATTTGTAATTGAATGCACTACAATGTGGTTCATATTAGAAAGACAAAAGATCATGGTGTTGAGATTCAAAATTAGATACAAGGTGACATGGTATAGTGAGATACTTAGTTAAAAGTACAAATTAAAGTTGCACATTGCAAAATTGTTCATGCTAGTCGTCAAATTGGAACAACTATCCAATTATGAAATTAGTATCAAAATGAGTAAGCGAGACACTTGATGAGAGAGGAGGAGTACAATATAGGAGAGAGAAAATTAAGGTTTTGGTCCTAGGAACAGAGGACCATGGTGAGTACATGCAGAGAGGACCTTTTAGGAACCCACTGCTACCAAGTGAACTGAGCGTCCGTGAGGCCAGGGTAGGGTGGTCATCCCTCTCCCTTGAGTTGGGAGATCTGGTGTACTGGTGTCATGGGTGGCCGACGCACTGCTCTGACACCAGCATTCTGGAGCGAATGGACTCGGGGGTGAGTGCCCAGCGCTGGAGTTTGGCAGTGGTGAGTGGTGTGACACCACAGGGGAGCGGTCAAGTATGGCGACGGGCGGCTGGGCAAAGCTGAGCAGGGATGATGGAAAATCAGACGAGGCCACACATCTAGGGAGAACCCAACGCACATGCCCTTGGGTCATGGTGTGCAGGTACCATTGGATCGCCCATCCATGACTGGAGTTAATCAATAAATATGAAGGTAACACCTAATCTGAAAACCTTTTAGTTTGAATGTGAATCCTAAAAAATGATATCAGAGCAAATTCCCCTATGGTAGGTGGGGCCCACATGGGCATGGCACGCCAATATTGAGCCATGCAGTCCAGACATGTAGAAAAGGGTTGTCCATGGTTGCCGTAGCCACCCTTGTGGGTATTCCGTGATCAGGAGTTGGGTGTCAATGGGCCATTGTGGGTCTGCACTGAAATGGGGAAGAGATTATGAGGCCTTATAGATGAGCATTGACGTGGATGTCAAGATTCTAAGTGGGGGAGATTGTAACATCCCAAGATTTGAGGCCTCAGATAAAACACTCTTAAAAGGAATGATTTGACTACTCATATCACCAAGGTGCACCTCCTTTTCAGGGAGCCCATTCCTAAAGAACTCCATAGTTAAGTGTGTTCAGCTTGGAGTAGTACTAGGATGGGTGAGTAGTCGGGAAGTTTATCCTAACTTGCTTGTGAGTGAGGACAAAGCACGCAGTTAAGGCTGGTGGTGGTCTGTGGGGTCAGTCTTCATTCCTAAACCCTTGATAGAGCTTTGGGAAGTGGGCCCGTGCATTACATTCTCTTTATCTCTTTCTCCTATTGTCTTTCAACTTCTTCTCTATTGTCAAGTGTGACTTCATGGGATTGTATATTTCCAATGAGCTCTTCCATGGGGATATCATTAAGAGACCTTAATTATTTGATGGAAGTCACTTTGGGTTCCCATCTCTTGGGGAGAGTTCTAATGATCTTAGAGTTGAACTCTCCTCTACTCATAGGATGAACTAGGATGGCTAGACCATTTAAAATTGTGTTGAGTCATGAGTACATGTTGGAAATCTTCTCCTACTTTCCCATCTTGAAGTTCACAAGAATCTCTTTGAGCATGTATACTTTGCTTTCCTTCACTTGATTTGTCCCCTCATAAGTGATGCATAGCTTTATCTATACCTCATAGGTTGTCTTACCAGATGAAATCCAGTTAAACTTGGTGGGGTTCATGGTGGCATAGAGGGTGTTGATTAATCTTGCATTCAAGGTATCTTTCTTCATTGTAGCTTCACACCATTCTTCTATCTTTGTCTTTGGTAGCTTGTATAGATGGTCCACCATTTGCCATAGCTCAAGACTTGATCCTTGGATGTAGATTTGTAGCCTTCTTTTCCAATAGAGGAAATTTCTCCCATCAAAAATTGTAAGGTTAATCAAGTATCTCCCTCCTTGGTAGTCACCCATCTTCTCCCACTTGTGGAAGTATGCTTGGAGAAGACCTACTCTGATACCAATTGTTGGATCCTAGGATGGGTGAATAGATGCTCTATAGGGGGGTGAACAGACTTGAATGCACTTAAACAAAATTCATTATACCTTTAAGTTATATCACAAGATGAGGTTGCTAAATAGGAAATTTGAGTGCAACTAAAACATACATAGAAAGGGAGAGAGAGATTGAACAAGCACCAAGTGACAAGATATGTAGAGTGGTTCCATACTCTAAACTAGGAGTGTGTCAGTCCACTACCTAGAGAGGTCAACCTCTAGGATTTATAACTCTGTCTTCCTCTATATATTCGCTTATAGGAGTTACAACACATGACCCACCAAAGGACTTACCTATCCAATACAAAGATTCTTCAACCTTACCAAGGACTTACCCACTTTGCAATGAGTCATCAGCCTTCTCTAAGGACTTATCCACTCTTGTACAAGTTTTCAGCCTTCTAGGAATTACCCACTCTTCTTGGATCTTCTGTCTTTGACTTCACCTTCACTCGGATAAGCTTTCATCAAGGACTTACCCACTAGAGCAAGGAGTTTTCTGTCTTTACCAAGGGATTACCCACTCTTTCTCCAAGTCATCAGCCTTGATCTTCACCAAGGGACTCCTTCCGTTGGTCTTCTTCACCTTTCTTATCCAAAAGAGAGAACCTTAATCTTCATAGTTGAGAAGAGAGATTGAGAGGTGGTGGAAGTGACAGCCTCACAAGATATACATGTAGTACTACAAATCTCCTACTCAACCTAGTGGATGTAGCAAGTGATTAAGTTTAGAAAGAGAGAGGAGGCCATAAGATACACTCAAAGATAGATTAGGAACCTCATAAAGAGCTTTGCATTGAATGTATAACCTTGGAATGAAGCCCAAGGGGTACTATATATAGTTGGGGATGCCTCTTAGCCTTTGGGAACACTTAAGAACACAAATTATCCATTTTGTAGCTTGCAACTGATATATTTTCAATTATTGCAACTCCAAAATGGCTAGAAACATTTTTGTGCACTTTTCTATATAGTAATATCGGTCAAGTTTCAATAAAGGTAACTCGACCGAATGCACTATGCGACAATGCTAATTTCAACAATCCCTGGAGTTTGTCCTGATAGGAACTCGACTGATAGATTAAATCAGTTTTGTTCCAGTGCATTGGTCGGTCGAGTTCTGAATATAGGTAACTTGACCAAATTATGGAATTCTCAAAATCCATCAAGGATCGATCGAGATTGTAACTCGACCGATAAAGTGTATTTAATGAATTTGGGAAAATATCATTAAAGTGCTTAAATATTCAATTTAAGTTCTTTTGATTTTTTATAAGCTTAATTACAATTCATACAATCAGTAGAAGTGATTTACAACATGATTCTAATGGATTTACATCATATTCCACAAAAGTGCACTTGCATTGACTTTGGCATGTCTTTTCTCCAAGTTGAGATGCGCAAGTTAGGGCATTTGGAGTGTGTCTATACCTAATCTAAAATCACTCAAGTAGAGACATTAGACACAATTAATTAGAATGGTTTAGTAATCATCAAAACAAAGGTTTGGTCAATTTAGGCCTTGAGTCAACATTGACATAGAGTCAACAAAATCTTCAAAAATAGGCAAGGAGAGAGGGAGAAACAGGTCAGGAAAGAAAGTGCTAAGAAACTGGTATTACTCGTGGACATATAGAAGCTAGAAGATGACATGATGCTTGTCAGATCGAGATTGGATGGTGGTTGAGGAAAGAAAAAAAATAAATGCCCGAGAAATGAGCATGTGATAGAGTAATAAAATCAAAATCTTAGGTTCAATTATGGTATTGAATGAAATTGCAATTAAATCCTAGTCAAAAGCATATTATAACTTATTTGATTCATTTTGATGGTTAAACCATTCCCAAATGACTTGAAATTTGAAACATAGGTCAATTTGAAGATCTAGAATATTCTTAGGAAATTATATTTCAGTTTTGTACACATTTGGTCCATAATTTCCATAATGACTATTAACCTTAATTAAAATGCATTAAAGGTGAGATAATTTGAAAAAAAGCTTTAATTATTGAATCCTTCAGCCATAATTTCATGTTTTTCTCAGTCAAGAGTCACATGGTCATCTCTTTAACCTCTTCCTATGTTTTATAGCCATCTTGGAGGAGAGATAGAAGAAAAGAGAATCATCTTGAGTTAATTGATCCATTTAATGCACATTAGAAAGTGAAACCAAACTTAAGTCTCATCCTAAGCTTTCTTATTTTATATTAAAACACCTCAACTATTATTATTTAGAGAAACTTCATTCTACGTTTTAAATTGACTTTGAAAATCGGGATGTGACACCATCTTATAATGCCCCAATTTTTTAAATCTATTAATGGAAGCTATTTTTTTCAATTGGGAGTGTTACTAACATGATGTAGATCACAATAACAATAGATATGAACCAATACACGTTAGTGTTAAAATGCATTCTCATAAATCTTTAGGAAAGAAACCCTATTACATCACCATATAAAAAGAACTTAATACAATGATGCTACCTTATAAAAATATCATATCAAACTTGAGACTGTGTAGATGGCACCCCACCAAGAAATCCTCTTGAAGTTGTAGCTTCATTATCTTGTCATGACTATCTCCTAAAGTTTAGTACCTACAGACATCTCGTCCCCATCCCTACACATAGGATAACCTAGGTTAGAGTAAGTGGCATTGAATTTCTAATACGATAAATCTAAATATACCATATTGAAGGCCAAACTAACATTTGAAAGTTATAAAATATTAATGAATCAATGTGTCTTTTATTTATGTATATTATCTAATTTGTGGCTGCCATTATATGATACGTCCTCCTCTACTGACACCTAAGTGTCCTCTATGGTGCAACACACCTTTGTTGGAATTATGTGCACTCTATTGACATTGAAGTGTCCTTTATGGTGAAACACACCCTCTATTGGCACTATGTGCCCTCTGTTGACACCAAAGTGTTCTCTATGGTTCAATGCATGCTCTTTTGTAATTATATGCCCTTTGTCACACCCGCAGTATCTGCCGCAATGTGTCCTCTGAATCATCTCGGGACTCTCTGCCAAGGAATTATTTTATAATGTACAATTAATGTTTGAATGTCATTTTCTATCTTTGTTCTTAATTTATTATTATGAATCTTAATCTCTTATCCATGAATAAGTTTTAAATTTCTATTTCTGGATCTAAATCTCTTGTCTCTAAATTTGTTGTTAATTTCTATCTTTGATTCTGATCTATTATTTTTGTATCCATATATATGGTCTTTCATTCTAATTGAATCTAAATCTAAATCTAAAATCTGGTATTCTTTTTATCTAAATTAATATTAATCTTAAACTCAAATTTTATATAATGACTTAATTAAGTTATGATATCAAACATAAGACATCAGAGTCTAAAAACTGATTTGAGGGTTTAAACATGGGTTAAATGAGTTCAAATTTGGACCTTGGATTAGTTAGAAGGTCTACAAAATTCCTAGACAACTATATTTTGGTTGTGTACATGCTTTAGTAATTTCTATATTGACTATTAACGTTAATTAAAATTCATCAAAGGAAAGATAATTTGAAAAAGGATTTTATTATTGAATCCTTGAGTCACAATTTAAAGTTTTACTCATTCAAGAGTCACATGGTCACTGCTTTTACATCATCATATTCTATACAATCATCTTGGGGGGGAGAGAAAAGAATACAAGATCAACTTGAGTTAGTTGATATACATAATGCACAATTGAAAGTGAAATATGAAATTGAGCCTTATTTTAAGTTTTCTTATCCCATTTTCATATAAGGACAACCATTATAGGCCTTTTTGCATTTAACCCCTTAACTATTATCATTTAGGAGGAACTCTATTCTAAGTTTTTAGTTTGGCTTTGAAAATTGGGATGTGACAATTCTACCCACCTTAAAACAAATTTCATCCTTGAAATTTTCTGAGGTACTACCGACCTAAGGGGTTTTTGTTACTTCTTCACTTAATGAAAGCATTACTAAATTTTGCATGCAAAAGTGAAAATATTTCGTAAAAAGGGTTCAAATGGACATAAGATAATTATTACATCATTCCTTATCTTCCTTCTCTACTTCCATAGAAAAAATTCTAGCTTGCCTCTTGGGAGGTGGATTATGATCCTTTATATGGTCCTAGTCCTTGTTTGTGAGCTAAAGGCAATTTGGCTTGAGGTGGCCATTTTCTCCACAATTGTAACATGAACTCATACCATACATGCATGGGCCTACATGGCTCTTGTTTTATATTGGACATTGGCGCTTCTCAACTTCTATTGTAGGGTCAGGTACCTTCCTCTCAGGGTTGTTGGGAGGTTGGTATTGGTTGTTCTTTTAGGGAACTTCCCTCTTGTAGGATCTTCCAAGGTGATCTTCAAGCTCTACGACTACATCTAGGGAACCCTGGAGGGTCATGTGGCCTCTTCCTGACAAGGCAGAGCTCGGTTCAGGCTTGAGTCCTTGGATGAATTTCTTTCTTATACGACATTCATCATAATCATGGCCATACTTTTGTAGGACCCTAAACTTCATGGCATATTGGGTCACATTCATGTCACCCACTTGAGCCAGGTTGGCAAGCTCTATCTCCTTCTTCTCAATCATTTCTTCAGACACATAGTTTTCTTGGAAGGCTTCAACAAATCATTCCCATTCAGTGGAGGTGAATCAACATCCCTTGAGTTGAGGTAGTTTTCCCACCATGTGTGGGCTGCTCCTTTGAGAATGTGGGTTGCAAAGAGAACCCTAGAGTGTTGAGGGTAGTTTATGTCTCAAAAGAAATCTCCATGCCTCTAATCCACTCCTCAGCCTTTGTGACTACATCAATCCCTCCTTCACCCAAAAAAGAGTTGGGCCTGATCTGTAGAAAGTCCACTAAAGTTAGCTCATGATGTCTAGGCTGATGTTATCCTTGTACTAAGACATTGGTGAGGGCTTGGACCAATTGTTCTAGAGTTTCCTTAGGGTTTCTTCTTGATATCTACTTACCCCACTAGAAGAGCTAGCTCCATCATCCTTATCCTTTCCCTTGTCTTCTCTCTAAGGGGCCATCTTAAAAGGGTCATGTAAACCTACGGTTAGAACACATGAATCAAATTGTTTCTGGGTGACCATCCATTTATTGGCTCTAATACCATTAATGTAGCACCCCACCATTTCAATATGAGTGGAATCATTTATATTGGAGGGGTATGTCACATTAATATAATCATAGAAAATAAATACATAATTCACCATTAAGATCCATATTGTTCTTTCAATAGGAAACTATAATTGAGCTCTATAACACATCAACGCATTTATTCATAAAGGTAAACATGTCAAAATGATTGGATCATTGAGTATGGAAGGCACCCCACCAGTTAGCTCTTGAAGGTATTTTAGTCCTTGCTTACTCCTCTTGAGTCCTTACTTGATCCATTTCATGGGGCCATCATGTCCCTAGCCATGCAAAGGGGAAAAACAACACATCAGTAAATGATATTGGCACTTTATAATATGAGAAAAGTAAATATACTTGACATGTAAAAAAGTAGATATGAATTAATTGTAAGCATTCTTGAATCATCATTAACATGAAGAATTGAATAGTAAATGTATGCATCCCTCTATGACGCCCCCTTGAGCACATGATTGCTAGGAAATCCCTTGATGCTAAGGAAGCCATGGACGACCCCTTGAGGTCCATGATTCAGAAGCATATAAAGACTAGTTCAATTCCAATTAACATGGCATTGACATTAGCATTAACATGATTCTTGAACTTAACATGATGGGATTACTCCCTCTTCAACATTAACATGAATTCCATGAGTCATGAATCATAAAGTTTAATCATAATGAATATTTTAACCATAGGAAATAACATATAGAAATCATCAACCAAATTGATATAGTGAGCATGATTTGAAATATTAAACTTGAGATCATAATATCTAGTTGTACTTAGCATGCAATCAATAATAAATACATTTTCTCAGTATCATGACCCATTTACCTTGGAGCAAAGATGATCCTAAGACAACCTCTCTGATATTTGAGTCAAATCTAGGCCCAACCTTCCCTTGACATAATTAAGCTCTTAAGTACAGGTACATGTAGTAAGTACAAGAGGACGATGCTCACGTCATCAATTCATAAGTGATCAAAACAAAGTTGTTGGATCAACGCATGAGAAGGGAAATGAATGAAGTGAAATGTGTGATATGAAATAACTAAGGACTTTGGTTTAATGCACTATATTAATGAAATCAAATTCAAAACTTTGGTCAAACTATATTCAAAGGTATTTTAGTTGATTTGAGGGTTCAAACATGGGTCAAATGAGTTTAAATTTGAACCATGGATAATTAGAAGGTCTAGGATATTCCTAGATAGTTAGATTTTGATTTTGTACGTGTTTTAGTCCATAGTTTCTATATTGATTATTAACCTTAACAAAAATGGATTAAAGTAAAGATAATTTGAAAGCGATTTTATTATTGAATCCTTGAGTTGCAATTTCGAGTTTTACAAATTCAAGAGTCACATGGTCACTTCTTTTACCCCTTCCTATGCTCTACGTCCATCTTGGAGGAGAGAGAAAAGAAAAGATGATAAACTTGCATTAATTGATATACACAATGCATGATTAAAGTGAAATATGAAATTGAGTGTTATTTTAAGTTTTTTTATCCCATTTTCATATAAGAACATCCTATTGGCCTTTTTGCATTTAACCTTTTAATTATTAACATTTAGACGGAACTCCCTCCATTCTATGTTTTAAGTTTATCTTTGAAAATTGGGATGTGACAATAATGAAATCATAGCAAACAAAAACATAATTCACCATTGAGATTCATACATTGTTCTTTGAATAGGAAACTATAATTGAGTTATATAACATGACTAAACATGGAAAACTAATCATGAAGGTAAACATGTCTAAATAATTGGATTTCCTGGTATGGATGGCACCCCACCAGTTAGCTCTTGAAGGTCTTCTAGCCCTTGCTTGATTCTCTTAAGTTCATACTTCCTCCAACTCCTAGGGATATCATGTCCCAGCCATGCAAAGGAGAAAAAAACACATCAGTAAATGGTATTGCACTTTATATAACAAAGTAAATATACTTGACATGTAACAAAACTTGACATGAATTAACTATAATAATTCTTGAATCATTAATAACATGAATAATTGAATAGTAAATGTATGCACCCCTATATAATGCCCCCTTAGGAGAACATAATTGATTGGAAAGCCCTTGATGACCCCTTGAGGTCCATGATTCGGGAGCATATAAAGACTAGTTCAATTTCATGTAACTTGATCACTAACATGACATTAACATTAACATGATTCTTGAACTTAACATGATGGGATTTATCCCTATTAACATGATCTCTTAACATGATGGGATTTCTCCCTCTTGAACATTAACAAGGATTTCATAAGTCATTAATCATAAACTTTGATCATAATGAACATTTTAACCATAGGACATAACATATAGCAATAATCAAGAAATTTAATATAGTGAGCATGATTAAAACATTAAACTTAAAATCATAATGTCTACTTGTACTTAGAATACAATCAACCATAAGTACCTGTGATGAGTAGCATGACCTATTTACCTTCAAACAAATATGATCCTAAGATAGCCTCTCTAGTCATTGAGTCAAATCTAGGGAAAACCTTCTCTTGAATTGATTAGGCTCTATACACTTGTTCATAATTATTAAACATCATAAATCAATACCTTGTATTGATCCTAGGTTGAAAAAGGGCGGATTAGTGTTTGAGGGTGTTAGGGTTAGGCTTACTGATCAACATCATTGAATTAAGAAAACTAGGTTGGATTAGGTCACATTAATCACATTGATATATACTTAGGGTTTCATGGGTCAAAATAGGGTTTCAAATGAAACATCAAAATGGAAATGAAAATCATGGCTTAAAAACCTTAAAATAGGATTCCTCTCAAAAAACCCTTTCCAATGACTATTTATTCATAATTTTCTTATCATCCTACGATTATGGTGAATTTGTGAAAAATGACCAATTACGGAGCAGAGAACTATATTGTGACATAGCTTCAAATCAACATTAATCTGATGTAAATAATGGATGAAAATAAAGAAATATCTTATGTGTGTGTTAAATTTAATCAAGCCAACGAGGGCAAATGAGTCAACCCAAATCAAGGTTGTGCGTCAAAAAGATTTAAGGAAAACTTGATATCCAGAAACTACCCATACATGATTGATCATATGATTGACCAGCTAGGGGAAATTGGGTCATCTTGCAACATGTCATCTTCCTCTCCATTGTGTGCGAGGAAGAAACGCTCCAGTGATCCAAGGCATGAGTAAAGCTCAATCCATGCTGGTGATTGGATCCAGGGAACAATCTCATTGCATTTGTTGAACTCCAACAATCAAGATGAATCCAAGATGTGGGTGATATGGTGCATAAAATGTCGAAGGGCCATGGTGAAAACTAGAGAATAGGGAAAAATAGCTTAGAAGCTAGAACCATGAAACTACACATATAGGCACCAACTAGAACCAAAAAATGGTCTCCAAGGTTATGTGATCTCGTTCAATGCTATGTGCAGGTTGGGTGGCTACTAGATCGCTATGGCAACTAGTTTTGGAGAGACATCAAAATTAGTATACACGAAACGATGACTCAACACAAACCAAGGATAACTAAGGATGGTACAAGGAGCTAGGAGGGTTAGGGGAGCGAACTGAACCGTCAATTCGATCAGAGGTGGCAGAGAAGGATAGGGTGAGGTCTTCTTCACTACAGAAGAGGCACGATTAGGTCTAGGGGCTTGAGGACAAGGAGGGTGAAATTGAAAGGCGGGGAGTAAAGCTTGAGGTTTGGTGGTGCTACACGGTTCCTTATATAGGCAAGAGGCATGTCAGGGTACTCTCTGTAGATTAGGTATAGAAGCTAAGATGAGTCCTAACATGTCATTTGTGCACAAGGTGAGAGAGGGGAAGAGTTATAGCTTGATAGATTTGTAGTGTCACCCCTCATCCAGAGGAGAAGAAATCTCCAAAAATAGTCAAGGAGAGATGGAGAAACGGGTCAGGAAAGAAAGTGCGAAGAAATTGGTCTGACTCATAGAAATAGTGGAGCTAGAAGATGACGTGATGTTTTTCAGATTGAGACTGGACAGTGGTTATGACAAGTGAAAAAATAAATTCCCTAGAAATGAGCATGTGACAAAGTAATGAAATTGAAATCTTAGGTTGAATTATAGTATTGAATGAAATTTCGATTAAATCCTAGTCAAAACCATATGATAACTTGATTAATACATTTAGAGGGTCAAACCAATCCCAAGCGACTTCAAATTTGAACCATAGGTTAATTTGAAGGTCTAGAATATTTCTAGGCAATTATATCTTGGTTTTGTGCACATTTGATCCATGATTTCTATAATGACTATTAACCTTAATTAAAATGTATTAAAGGTGAGATAATTTGAAAAAGGATTTTATTATTGAATCATTCATTCATAATTTCAAGTTTTTCTCATTCAAGTGTGATATGGTCACCTCTTTAACCTCTTCCTATGCTTAATGGCCATCTTAGAGGAGAGAGAAATGAAAATAGGGTCATCTTGAGTTAATTTATTTATATAATGCACATTTTAAAGTGAAACTAAAATTGAGTCTCATCATATGCTTTCTTATTCCATTTTTATACAAAGATAACCATTATTGGTCTTTTTACATTGAAATCCCTCATCTATTATTATTTGTAAAAACTTTATAATACTTTTTAAATGAATTTGATAATTGGGATGTGATAACTACACTTGGATCTGTTTGAAATAGTCAGCAAGAGGACAAAGCCTATCAACTATGTTTCTTAAATACCCCCACCTGATGGTCCAAAATTGGCCCTTACCAACTACTGAACAAATAACTACTCTAAAGTGACCAAAAATGTTCATTGAAAATGTCCACACTTATCAATGAAACACTATAAATAAATAGCAGTTTACATCTTAGTCAATAGGGAATATGCTTGATGCACCATGTGATTTGTTATCTAAAATGCTTTGATCTACCTACACAATTATGTTGGAAGAACTTCCTCATATAGAAATGAATGAGGGGAATAATCATATATATGTCATGCCATATAGAGCAATGGGTGGAAATGAAATAGATGGCTATGAGCAAGAATCATAAGCAATATCCAAATCATTTATGAATAAATAAAATATGCTTTACCTACAAAATGTAGAGAATGAAAAATGCATGGCTCCTAATCCCTACTATTATGTTGGGATGGTGAATTCACTCAAAGTATCATCCTAATGATGAGTGTGGGTTATAGGATTCATACATGTAAACTATTTTCACATTATCCTTGAAGGAAAGTAATGTTGAGTTCAAGGCATCCTTTTCTCCCTTTTTATTTAATTTCTCTTTATTTTCCCTCTTATTTTAGTATGGTTTCATGATCAATGCTCGAGATTTCTTCACCATACATCATTTCTTTCTTTTGATGTTTTTTTTTTTCATTGGGAGGGATATTTATGCAGATGTGTTCTGTGGGCTCCGATCTCCAAACCACGAATTAATCCCGATTTAAACGTGTACGGAAGCAATCGGTAAACAGCGGAAGACAAAAATCACGGGAAATTAAAACTTTTCGAGACAAGAGCCTGAAACCACAAACCTTTTCCATAGAAAAAGGATTTAACTGTTTACATCATTGACAATTACTTCTTGAGTAATTATATACAACATGATACAAAAATTCTCAAGAATTCATACTCCAAAACACTCCAGGACCTGAGAGTACAGAGGACACATAGGACTTGACTCTAACTACACCATGAAGCAGGCTAGATCTCCACCTGAGATATTTACTGTTCCTGATGCTGCTGTTGCTGGGATTGGTCACCTGTATTCTTGTTCCTCCGTCTTCGACGACCACCTAAAAAGTAGAAGTCTACGGGGTGAGACAATTATACATAATTGCCCCAGCGAGAATTATAACTCTCCACTAGGCTTTATAAGCAAAGCAAGGAATAACTAAAGCAATATGAGCCTTAAAGATATTCACTAGCATTTCTGATGATAAGCAAGATTTCAATCAATATTAAAATATGAGAACATCTATGCTATTCAAGGTAACATCAATCGAATAACTCGTAGATAACTCTAACAGATATACTATGCTGTTGATTATGTTTTTCAAACATTATTGTTATGCCCTGTGGAGATGAGGCTTACCACTCATACCCCAACTGATCGCTAAGAAGTCGCATCAGTATCATACATAGGTCATTAAAAGAGCCGGATTCTTATGACCTCATCTTCCTCAGTCAGTTAGAGGATCGAATGTTAGATATCTGGCGGGATATCTTTTGTTATAGCTCTCCAGGGTAAACTGGACCTTCGCTATTTTAGAGTTACAGTGGCATTCTGTACCCTCTTCGTCATCAGAAGATTTCTTGTTTATCTTTTATCGATGCGGTATTTGTGTCTTTAAGGGAGTGTAGAGATACATCTCACCTTTAGGACTTTATGGTGGGGTCTGATGGACTACTAGAATCTACATCATCCTCTCACCTTTTCTTTTATAGTGAAGGTATGACAGACTACAAGAATCTACATCAAATACCTACACTAGGATGTAAGGTTCTACACATCCATGTACCCCACATACTCAAAAGTATGTGATCCAGGAGTTCCCTGAGGAAAACCTGTTTCACCATCATTTAGACTCTGACAATGATGGATCTATGATCAGGGCTCTACATTTCACTTGATTAGTTAGGTACATTCAGTATTCATATCATCATACAAAAACATTAGCATCACAGCTATATATGAGAATACTAAAATGTAGCAGGCCTAACTCATTTCAATTACCAGTTCTCAATTATCTCATCACAAGTCATCTATCAAGCATGAACTTGATGGTGTTTATGGCTCTTACAGCCCATAAATCACAAAAGATGTCACTTAGCAGTGCATCAAGATGATTCACTATTCATAAAGCTTAAGACATGCTTTCAATGAATATAACATGGTATTTCATACCTGGGTATGACCATTATCTCATAATAACCTACATGGTTAGTTCAACAGATAATAGTAAACAATTCAACAATTTAGGGTTTACTATTCATCTTTCAAGTCATCACCCTAAAATTAGGGTTTACTATTCACACCATGGTGAATGGTACTCATTACATCATCATGTAAGAGAAACATCATCATTAAGACTCTTAATTAAGATTAAGATCCATTAGATATCATATTTAGGGTTTCCATGACCTCACATAGGTGGGTCATTCCCTAATCATGCACATTCATGTGTAAATGAAGTATCTCACTAGAGTTTCCTCCTAAAAAGGGTACTTTCTCTCTCTAAGATACTTTCTCTCTCTAGAAATACTTTCTCTCTCCTCTCACTAGTAGATGGTGACAACACCACTCTAGATCAGGTTGAGATAAGTCTCCATTGACTAACATGATCCAAAACATCAACATCATGTGATTAGGGTTTGATTAGAACAAGGTTTTACCCCTTTAGACCCCTCAAGGGTATTTTGGTAATTTGCCACATGATTACCATAATGGGTTAACTCACTAATCACATAGTCCCTTAATGACCTAGGTTACCATTAGGGTTTAGATTGAATCATCATTGAACTAATTACATCATCAAATGGTTAAGTACAAACCATCACCAATCTCCAAACGGTTTCAACCTTCAAATGGTTTCAACCACCCAAACGGTCTTGAGACCGTTTGACCCCAAACGGTCTTGAGACCGTTTGGATCCAAACGGTCTTGAGACCGTTTGGAGGTGAAGACCGTTTGGAAGGGTTGACTTCCAAACCGTTTGGAGCTTCAATCGGTTTGAGACCGTTTGATCAAACTTACTTGAGATCGATTGGACCAAACGATCCTGAGGTCGTTTGAGCCCAAACGGTCTTGAGACCGTTTTTCCCCAAACGGTCTTGAGACTGTTTGGTCTCAAACGGTCTTGAGACCGTTTGGTCCAAATGAGCTCAAACCGTTTGGACCTCCAAAGGGGTTCAAAGGTTACCAATGTTCATGGATATGTATGTTGAAGCCCTCAATTGGTTAAAGCTATGCTAACCACTTATAAATTGAGTCAATTAGGGTTAACCTTAACTACTTAGACATCCAATTGACCCTCAATTGCAAGCCAATTAGGGTTCAATCCTCCTCAATTAGGGTTCCAAATCGATTGGTCATCAATGTTCAACAATGTGAATCAATTCAAGGTTGAACCTATCGATTAACCTCCAATTGGGCTCAAACTTGGCCCAAACGGTCTTGAGGTCGTTTGGACATCATCCAAACGGTCTTGAGACCGTTTGCCCAAAGTTTGACCGAAATCCAAGTCGTTTTGACTAAGGTTGAAGTCCAATTAGGTCAAAATCAACAATTTTCATAAATTCATCAATTTCCTACAATTGGACCCTCAAACCATTAGATTAACTCAACCCTAGACCTTAAAATGGTCTTGAGTTGTGCCCAAACGGTCTTAGGACCGTTTGGAGGAATCCTCAAATGGTCTTGAGACCGTTTGGGTCCTTCAACCCAAAACTCAACAAGATCTATATGTTAAATCAGCACTTTTTCACCCGATTAAGGTTTCATGTTGAAGTGCCTTCAACTCTCAATTGGTTAAGAATTAGACTTTGATTCTTTGCAGAGATGAAATTCAATATGTTAGGAACAGACCCTCAAATGGTCGTCCCTTGGTCAACTCTTTCAAACGGTCTTGAGACCGTTTCAATCCAAACGGTCTTGCAAGACCGTTTGAGAGCAAACGGTTTGAAACCGTTTGAACCCAAACGGTTTGCAACCGTTTGGACCAAAAAGGGTCCAAGGTCGTTTAAAGAAAGTAACATAGGGAATCACGCCCCTCATCTTCAACCTCTAGCAAGGTCGGTTTCCCCACTGTTATGCTTGCAAACGTGCAAGGAAGAAGGGAGGTAGAAGAAGATTTTACCAAGTAAATTGCAAGAATTAAGCATACATATAAAGCATGAGTTTAGAGTTATAAAACCCGCCTAAAGGTTGATCTTAGAGCTCCAAGCCTTCAAGCTCCAAGCTTTAATGGCGTCCTTGAGCTTCCACAACTTGGTCAGAGGTGAATTCTCCAAGGAAACGTTGCTTTGGTCGGCTAGAACAAGAAGACTAAGTAAGCTAACCATAAAACCAACCTTAGAAAGTGAATTCCTCCATGAATTCGAGCTAGAAGGTGGGGTTTTCTTACCTTGAACAGGTTGGTCGCCCCCCCCCCCCCCTGAGCTCCAGAGCTACCCTTAGTCGTTTGAGAAAGAAAGGAAGAGAAGTGAAGGAAAGAAAGTTCGTTCACTTAATTGCAAGGGAAAAGGGCTTATATACTTTAGCCTCTTTTACACCCTAAGGACCTCACAAGATTGGAAATCACATCTAGGTCCCTCCTTGCTCAAAGTCACGACCAAACCTATCTATCCTTATGCAAATCTCATGAAATCTCAAGATCTAGGGGTAAAGGAATCCAACCTTCAACTAGGGTACATACATGAAAGGGTTTCATACCCATTTTAGGTGATTTCTATCACAAAGGTCATTTTTCTCATCTGATTATTAAATGATGTATCCCTTTCATCATTTCTACTCTAAATGATGACAAGAGTCATAAAAGATGTTCTAGATATTAAGAATTACAACTTGGACCCCTCAATTTGGGTAAATTGCACTTTACCCCAAATTAGGGTTTCTAAGCATGGGAATTGCTTCCACAGCTGCACCTTGGTGCTCAAGCTTGGGAAATCCCTCAAACTTTACCATAACCATTCTCATGATGTCTCAACATCAAAGGAACATCTTATCTTGTGAATTTTGCAAGTTCAACCCTTAAACTGGGTAATTTGCACATAGGTCCCTGCATATAACACAATGCTACAACTTTATACAAAAAGGAGCAAAATTGAAAGTAAATGTTCCTGAGGAACTTCATTACATGCCAGGGAGTGTTCACAAGTATATTAATTACATATTTAGGCAAAACTTCCAGGGTTAGGTCATAACCCAGGTCAGGGGTGTTACAAATTCTTTACCCCTTCAAAAGGATTTCGTCCCCGAAATCGATAAAGCATATTATAAGAAAAGAGCAGGATATTTTCTTCTCATTTCATCTTCTAGTTCCCAAGTGGCTTCTTCAACACCACGATGGTTCCAGAGGACTTTTACAAGGCTTATATCCTTCTTCTTTAACTTTTTAGTTCTGTTATCGAGGATTGACACTGGTCCCTCCTCATACGTTATATCTTCATTCAATTCTACTTCCATAGGTTGTAGAACTGACTCGGTATCTGGATGACATTTCCTCAGCATGGAAATGTGAAACACAGGGTGCAGCTTCTGCAACTCCTGAGGTAACTCTAGTCTATAGGCCACCTTTCCAACTTTTTCAACAATTGGATAAGGTCCCATAAATCTAGGAGCTAACTTTCCTTTCTTCCCAAAACGAAGGACTCCTTTCCAAGGTGAGACCTTGAGATACACTCTGTCTCCAACCTGGAATTCTAGGGGTCTACGACATTTATCGGCATATGATTTCTGTCTATCTTGTGCAGTCTTAAGCTGTTGTTGTATTACTTTAATCTTTTCTGTAGTTTGCTGCACAAGATCAGGGCCTAACAACTGGTGCTCACCAGTTTCATACCAACACAAGGGTGATCTACAACGTCTACCATATAAGGCTTCATATGGTGCCATATCAACGCTATGTTGATAGCTATTGTTATAGGCAAACTCTATCAAGCTTAGATGTAGATCCCAACTCCCGGTAAACTGGAGAACACATGCTCTCAACAGATCTTCTAAGGTCTGTATAGTTCTTTCTGACTGTCCATCAGTCTGGGGATGAAAGGTTGTACTAAACCTTATCTTGGTGCCTAGGGCTCTGTGTAACTGTTCCCAAAAGTGACTTGTAAACTGGGGACCTCTGTCAGAAACTATAGTGACAGGAACTCCGTGCAACCGCACTATCTCTTGAACATATATCTGGGATAACCTTTCAGTAGAATAGGTTGCTTTGACAGGTAAGAAATGCACTGTCTTTGTCAACCTATCAACAATTACCCAAATGGAATCATGTCCTTTGTTTGTCCTAGGTAGGCCAACAACAAAGTCCATGGTCACATGGTCCCACTTCCACTGTGGTATGGGTAAGGGTTGCATTGTTCCTGCAGGTCTCTGGTGTTCAACCTTGACCTGCTGACACACAGGACACCTCAGAACAAACTCAGCTACATCCTTCTTCATCCCAAGCCACCAATACATATCCTTCAAGTTTCGATACATCTTGGTGCTCCCTGGATGCATAGCATACATCGAAGAATGAGCTTCTTCCAGGACTAACTTCCTCAGGTTGTCCACATCTGGCACTATCATCCTTCCATGATAGCATGCCATATGGTCATCTGACTCATGAAAACCTTCTCGCTTCTCATCTCCAAACTCAGATCTAATCTGCTGTACAAAAACATCTACTTGTTGTGCCTCCTTTATCTGCTCTCTTAAGGTAGGTTTAATCTGCATCTCAGCTAACAGACCAGCTAACAATGATGCCTTCAACTGCACATTGTCTTGCCTTAAAGAGATAAGCATATCTCTTCTAGAGCATACTAAGGAACTTAGTTGTGCCCTATCCATGGTTGATGTTGCTGATTTCCTACTCAAGGCATCAGCAACCACATTGGCTTTGCCCGAATGGTAATCAATTGTACAATCGTAGTCCTTGATTAACTCCATCCAGCGACGTTGCCTCATATTAAGCTCATGTTGAGTGAAGATGTACTTAAGGTTCTTGTGGTCTGTGAAAATCTGAAAAGTTTCTCCGTAGAGATAATGTCTCCAGATTTTCAAGCATGGACCACAGCAGCTAACTCTAGATCGTGTGTCGGATAATTCTCCTCGTGTTTCTTAAGCTGTCGGGAAGCAAAAGAAATCACTTGTTTATCCTGCATCAACACACATCCAAGTCCATTCTTGGAGGCATCAAAAAAGATTATATATTCCTTTCCTTGCTCATGTAACACAAGCACAGGTGCACTTGTTAACCTCTCCTTCAACAGCTGAAAAGACTGTTGACACTTATCACTCCAAGAAAAAGGAACATCCTTTTGGGTTAACTTGGTCAAAGGTAAGGCTATAGGACTGAAATTTTTAATAAACCTTCGATAATAACCAGCTAACCCCAAGAAACTTCTAATCTCCGTCGGTGTCTTCGGTTGTTCCCACTGCAGAACAGACTCTATCTTTGCAGGGTCAACACGAATTCCCGAGGCAGATACCACATGTCCAAGGAAGGATACTTCAGATAACCAAAACTCACACTTGCTAAACTTAGCGTATAGCTTATGTTCCCTTAGCAAGGTCAAAGTCTGGCAAAGGTGCTGCTCATGCTGCTGAGCATCCTTACTATAAATCAGTATGTCATCTATGAAGACAACAACACACTGATCAAGAAAAGGTCGAAAGACTCTATTCATGAGTTCCATAAATGCAGCCGGTGCATTGGTTAGTCCAAACGACATAACTGTGAACTCATAGTGACCATATCTTGTCCTAAAGGAAGACTTGGATATGTCACTGTCCTTAATGCGGATTTGATGATATCCAGACCTTAAGTCTATCTTGGAAAAGACTGTTGCACCACGCAACTGGTCGAAAAGATCATCAATCCTTGGCAAAGGATACTTATTCTTTATTGTTACTTTATTGAGTTGTCTATAATCAATGCATAACCGCATCGATCCATCTTTCTTTTTAACAAACAAAACCGGAGCACCCCAAGGTGAGGTACTCGGTCGGATGAAACCCTTCTCAAGTAACTCTTGAAGCTGTTTCTTGAGTTCTGCCATCTCAGCAGGCGCCATCCTATACGGAGTCTGGGCTATGAGTTTCGTATCTGGGACCAAATTGATCTCAAAATCAATTTCCCGGGGTGGTGGTATACCAGGAAGTTCTTCGAGAAACACATCCTCGAATTCCCTGACTATCAGAATTTCAGCAGGGTTGGAACTCTCCTTGGTAACATCTACCACATGGGCTAAGAATGCGTAGCATCCTTGCCTCATCAACTTATCAGCAACCATAGCTGATACAAGACAGGTGGGCAGAATCTTTCTTTCACCTTGAAAGATCCATGTGTTGCTTTCATTAGCAAACACAGCCAGCTTGGACTCACAATCCAAGACAACTCGATACCTTTCCAAGGTATCCATCCCTAGGATTATATCAAATCCTTGCATATCAAGCGGTATAAGATCCACTTGAATGCGATGCTTAGAAAAGGAAAGTACACAAGGAGAGCATACTTCTTGCAGAACAGCAGACCCACTCAACGGAGTCTCCAACAACAACTTATCTGCCCTATGACTAGTTATCATATTGCAGTTACGAATCACTCTTCGAGTGATGAAAGAGTGCGTAGCACCCGGGTCAATCAAAACAGATACTACACAAGATTTAGACATATCAGAATATAAAAGTTCCATCTGACCTATCACTACTTGTGGATTGACCACTGCCTCTGGTGGGTTCATAACATAGAACCTCGCCGTAGCCTGTTGTTGAGGTGGTGCTGATGATCCAGCTTGAGACGCTTGCCTGCATCCTCGACCTGTTCCTTGAGATTGTCCTCCCTGTGATCCCTGTTGTCCTTGTCTCGGAGGCTGTGTCACACTGACAGGCCTAGATCGGCAGTCCTTCATCAAATGTCCCACCTTACCACAGTTGTAGCATCTTCCTTCTTGTGGTCTTTGTGGTCCGGTAGCAGACATTGATGCAGAACTCTGTGTCCCCCGAGGTGGTTGTCCTCTTCCTCTACCTCTACTAGGAGACCACTGAGTCTGAGGACTAGATCTAGATGGTGGGGGGTTAGGTGCAGAGGATCTAGATTTCTTAAAGTCCATAGATGAAGAACCCTGGAACTGTGGATACCTCTTCTGTGTTTGCCTCTTCTCAACCACAGATCTCTCTATCCTTTGGACTGACTCAACGAAGGTAGAGAATCTCTCTCGGTTCTCTAAGGCAGACACTGGGGTAGACATGTCAGCATTCAACCCCTTCTCAAATCTCCTGATTCTCGCTTCATCCGTAGCAGCCATGTGCGGACAGAACCGCAACAACTCCATAAACTTAGCTTCATACTCGCTAATGTTCATCATACGCTGTCTCAGTCTCTCAAACTGAGAGATCTTCTCATCTAGGAAGGTCTTTGGGAAATATCTTTGGACAAACTCCCGCCGAAAATCTTCCCACGAGATCTCTATTCCAGGTCTCTTCTACTCTTCCATGGTCCACCAGTGACCAGCACTTCCTTTGAGAAGATAGACAGCATGTCTAACCTTCTCAGCTTCAGGGATGTTGAGGATCCTAAAAGCCTTCTCCAGCTCTGTCAACCACAGATCAGCATCTGCGGGGTCAGCAGTCCCATGGTACTCGGTAGCTCCGACACGACGTAGTCACTCGAACATCTTCCCGATACCTTGCCCCTCAGGCTGGACAGGTGCCCTAGGTGCAGGCATAGGCAACCTGTCGGTTATGTGTGTCATGGCAGTCATAAACTGTCCAAACATTGTCTGGACTGTTGGGTTACCCATGTCAGCTGGGTTAAACTGGGGTGGCTCTCTAGGTTGTTCTGGTACAGGCTGTTCCACCTCTGGCACTCCTGCACCACCTTGAGGTGCACTGGCACTACTTTCTTCCACATTCTCATCATGTGGTTCTGACATCTTAAGTATCTTCTTCTCCTGAGGAGTAGAAGATTCTATTAGATAAGGAAGGAATACTAAAGATAGACTCGACTTCCTAAGTCCTATGCCTCTGTAGACTCGGCGAACCTAGAGCTCTGATACCACTTAATTTGTGGGCTCCGATCTCCAAACCACGAATTAATCCCGATTTAAACGTGTACGGAAGCAATCGGTAAACAGCGGAAGACAAAAATCACGGGAAATTAAAACTTTTCGAGACAAGAGCCTGAAACCACAAACCTTTTCCATAGAAAAAGGATTTAACTGTTTACATCACTGACAATTACTTCTTGAGTAATTATATACAACATGATACAAAAATTATCAAGAATTCATACTCCAAAACACTCCAGGACCTGAGAGTACAGAGGACACATAGGACTTGACTCTAACTACACCATGAAGCAGGCTAGATCTCCACCTGAGATATTTACTTCTCCTGATGCTGCTGTTGCTGGGATTGGTCACCTGTATTCTTGTTCCTCCGTCTTCGACGACCACCTAAAAAGTAGAAGTCTACGGGGTGAGACAATTATACATAATTGCCCCAGCGAGAGTTATAACTCTCCACTAGGCTTTATAAGCAAAGCAAGGAATAACTAAAGCAATAAGAGCCTTAAAGATATTCACTAGCAGTTCTGATGATAAGCAAGAGTTCAATCAATATTAAAATATGAGAACATCTATGCTATTCAAGGTAACATCAATCGAATAACTCGTAGATAACTCTAACATATATACTATGTTGTTGATTATGTTTTTCAAACATTATTGTTATGCCCTGTGGAGATGAGGCTTACCACTCATACCCCAACTAATCGCTAAGAAGTCGCATCAGTATCATACATAGGTCATTAAAAGAGCCGGATTCTTATGACCTCATCTTCCTCAGTCAGTTAGAGGATCGAATGTTAGATATCTGGCGGGATATCTTTTGTTATAGCTCTCCAGGGTAAACTGGACCTTCGCTATTTTAGAGTTACAGTGGCGTTCTGTACCCTCTTCGTCATCGGAAGATTTCTTGTTTATCTTTTATCGATGCGGTATTTGTGTCTTTAAGGGAGTGTAGAGATACATCTCACCTTTAGGACTTTATGGTGGGGTCTGATGGACTACTAGAATCTACATCATCCTCTCACCTTTTCTTTTATAGTGAAGGTATGACGGACTACAAGAATCTACATCAAATACCTACACTAGGATGTAAGGTTCTACACATCCATGTACCCCACATACTCAAAAGTATGTGATCCAGAAGTTCCCTGAGGAAAACCTGTTTCACCATCATTTAGACTCTGACAATGATGGATCTATGATCAGGGCTCTACATTTCACTTGATTAGTTAGGTACATTCAGTATTCATATCATCATACAAAAACATTAGCATCACAGCTATATATGAGAATACTAAAATGTAGCAGGCCTAACTCATTTCAATTACCAGTTCTCAATTATCTCATCACAAGTCATCTGTCAAGCATGACCTTGATGGTGTTTATGGCTCTTACAGCCCATAAATCACAAAAGATGTCACTTAGCAGTGCATCAAGATGATTCACTATTCATAAAGCTTAAGACATGCTTTCAATGAATATAACATGGTATTTCATACCTGGGTATGACCATTATCTCATAATAACCTGCATGGTTAGTTCAACATATAATAGTAAACAATTCAACAATTTAGGGTTTACTATTCATCTTTCAAGTCATCACCCTAAAATTAGGGTTTACTATTCACACCATGGTGAATGTACTCATTACATCATCATGTAAGAGAAACATCATCATTAAGACTCTTAATTAAGATTAAGATCCATTAGATATCATATTTAGGGTTTCCATGACCTCACATAGGTGGGTCATTCCCTAATCATGCACATTCATGTGTAAATGAAGTATCTCACTAGAGTTTCCTCCTAAAAAGGGTACTTTCTCTCTCTAAGATACTTTCTCTCTCTAGAAATACTTTCTCTCTCCTCTCACTAGTAGATGGTGACAACACCACTCTAGATCAGGTTGAGATAAGTCTCCATTGACTAACATGATCCAAAACATCAACATCATGTGATTAGGGTTTGATTAGAACAAGGTTTTACCCCTTTAGACCCCTCAAGGGTATTTTGGTAATTTGCCACATGATTACCATCATGGGTTAACTCACTAATCACATAGTCCCTTAATGACCTAGGTTACCATTAGGGTTTAGATTGAATCATCATTGAACTAATTACATCATCAAATGGTTAAGTACAAACCATCACCAATCTCCAAACGGTTTTAACCTTCAAACGGTTTCAACCACCCAAACGGTCTTGAGACCGTTTGACCCCAAACGGTCTTGAGACCGTTTGGAGGTGAAGACCGTTTGGAAGGGTTGACTTCCAAACTGTTTGGAGCTTCAATCGGTTTGAGACCGTTTGATCAAACTTACTTGAGATCGATTGGACCAAACGATCCTGAGGTCGTTTGAGCCCAAACGGTCTTGAGACCGTTTGGATCCAAACGGTCTTGAGACCGTTTGGTCCAAATGAGCTCAAACCGTTTGGACCTCCAAAGGGGTTCAAAGGTTACCAATGTTCATGGATATGTGTGTTGAAGCCCTCAATTGGTTAAAGCTATGCTAACCACTTATAAATTGAGTCAATTAGGGTTAACCTTAACTACTTAGACATCCAATTGACCCTCAATTGCAACTCAATTAGGGTTCAATCCTCCTCAATTAGGGTTCCAAATCGATTGGTCATCAATGTTCAACAATGTGAATCAATTCAAGGTTGAACCTATCAATTGACCTCCAATTGGGCTCAAACTTGGCCCAAACGGTCTTGAGGTCGTTTGGACATCATCCAAACGGTCTTGAGACCGTTTGCCCAAAGTTTGACCGAAATCCAAGTCGTTTTGACTAAGGTTGAAGTCCAATTAGGTCAAAATCAGCAATTTTCATCAATTCATAAATTTCCTACAATTGGACCCTCAAACCATTAGATTAACTCAACCCTAGACCTTCAAACGGTCTTGAGTTGTGCCCAAACGGTCTTAGGACCGTTTGGAGGAATCCTCAAACGGTCTTGAGACCGTTTGGGTCCTTCAACCCAAAACTCAACAAGATCTATATGTTAAATCAGCACTTTTTCACCCGATTAAGGTTTCATGTTGAAGTGCCTTCAACTCTCAATTGGTTAAGAATTAGACTTTGATTCTTTGCAGAGATGAAATTCAATATGTTAGGAACAGACCCTCAAATGGTCGTCCCTTAGTCAACTCTTTCAAACGGTCTTGAGACCGTTTCAATCCAAACGGTCTTGCAAGACCGTTTGAGAGCAAACGGTTTGAAACTGTTTGAACCCAAACGGTTTGCAACCGTTTGGACCAAAAAGGGTCCAAGGTCGTTTGAAAAAGTAACATAGGGAATCACGCCCCTCATCTTCAACCTCTAGCAAGGTCGGTTTCCCCACTGTTATGCTTGCAAACGTGCAAGGAAGAAGGGAGGTAGAAGAAGATTTTACCAAGTAAATTGCAAGAATTAAGCATACATATAAAGCATGAGTTTAGAGTTATAAAACCCGCCTAAAGGTTGATCTTAGAGCTCCAAGCCTTCAAGATCCAAGCTTTAATGGCGTCCTTGAGCTTCCACAACTTGGTCAGAGGTGAATTCTCCAAGGAAACGTTGCTTTGGTCGGCTAGAACAAGAAGACTAAGTAAGCTAACCATAAAACCAACCTTAGAAAGTGAATTCCTCCATGAATTCGAGCTAGAAGGTGGAGTTTTCTTACCTTGAATAGGTTGGTCGCCCCCCCCCCCCCCCCCCCGAGCTCCAGAGCTACCCTTAGTCGTTTGAGCAAGAAAGGAAGAGAAGTGAAGGAAAGAAAGTTTGTTCACTTAATTGCAAGGGAAAAGGGCTTATATACTTTAGCCTCTTTTACACCCTAAGGACCTCACAAGATTGGAAATCACATCTAGGTCCCTCCTTGCTCAAAGTCACGACCAAACCTATCTATCCTTATGCAAATCTCATGAAATCTCAAGATCTATGGGTAAAGGAATCCAACCTTCAACTAGGGTACATACATGAAAGGGTTTCATACCCATTTTAGGTGATTTCTATCACAAAGGTCATTTTTCTCATCTGATTATTAAATGATGTATCCCTTTCATCATTTCTACTCTAAATGATGACAAGAGTCATAAAAGATGTTCTAGATATTAAGAATTACAACTTGGACCCCTCAATTTGGGTAAATTGCACTTTACCCCAAATTAGGGTTTCTAAGCATGGGAATTGCTTCCACAGCTGCACCTTGGTGCTCAAGCTTGGGAAATCCCTCAAACTTTACCATAACCATTCTCATGATGTCTCAACATCAAAGGAACATCTTATCTTGTGAATTTTGCAAGTTCAACCCTTAAACTGGGTAATTTGCACATAGGTCCCTGCATATAACACAATGCTACAACTTTATTCAAAAAGGAGCAAAATTGAAAGTAAATGTTCCTGAGGAACTTAAATACATGCCAGGGAGTGTTCACAAGTATATTAATTACATATTTAGGCAAAACTTCCAGGGTTAGGTCATAACCCAGGTCAGGGGTGTTACATGTTCATTGATAATTTGTGGAGAAACCTACATGGATACATGTTGCACACAATATGCAAAAATTATGCAAATAGAAAATGCAATTTACATGAATTTGAGATGCAACTAAAATATTTGAAATTGATAAAATGATATGCACATCTATGTAGTTTTTTATTGTACTCGTAAAGAAACTAACTATCATTATACCTACTATGACATGCTATAAAGTCTAGAGGAAATAATGTGGATTACTTGGTCGTCTTGTGGGGGTGAATGAACTATCATGAAAGGTGGGTGGAATCACATTACTAAGAGACAATTCCTTTCTTAACTATGACATATCTCTCTCATATCAACTTGTATTTAGGGTGGCCTTAGAATTTCTTTCTAAAAATTTCATTTAAGATCTCATTACTTGTTTGGTTGGTTTGGGCTCAAACCTCATCATCATACACAAGTCTTGGATAACTAAATATTTTTAGTCATATAAAGTGTCCTTAAGCTGACTGACCTAAACACTTCCTCCAGTTGGTGTTGTCTTAGACTTTGAAAATATGCATAAAAAGATGTGATCCTTTTTAGATTTACGCAAGGGCATGAAATACATTCTTTTCAATGATAGACACAACTTTGATAAACTAAGCTCCAAGATTGCACTTGATAGATTGTGTATCCTATTGCTTGGAAATAAGAAAACTAACAATGATAGAAAATAAGGCAAGATTAACTCATTCCATAAACCCCCAACCTTGAACTTGAATATGTCCTCATGGTCAAAACTCAAACTAAGAGGTAGAACAGGGGTACCAAATGCTTATGGTGGTGGTGGGTGGAAAGTTCCCACTAGCATTTATGAATCTTGAGGGTAGAAGTGATGGTGAATGTCAAATGGGTTGGCTGGAATATCTGGAATGTGTGTATGTTCTCCTCCATTAGTGGTCATAGCATGGTTGTTGATAATCCGCAATGTCCTCTAGGAATGTGTGTATGTTCTCCTAATTGACTAGGGGAAGGTGCTCGTTATTATAAATTGCCTACTGATATTGAAGAAGTTTCTTTTGAACGCCTTGAATCTGGGTCAAGGTTGATGACTATTGTTATTGACCTTATTGATGGATTATATTAATCCATACAAGTTATCCATGGAGAACGAGTCTTCGAGCCCTTCCAGACCCCATCTTCCACCTATAGGGAGTGCACTACCTTTGATGGTCTACAGAAGACACAGAGGTTGTACCAAAGAAGGAGGATGTTGAGGTTGAGGAGGAAGAAGAAGAACTATCAGAAAAAGAAGAAGAGGAGGCTACCATGCCTTATACACTAAGGCATTATATGCACCATATTTTGTGTCATTATGCAGCTTCCAGCTCCATGCTTGATAATTAATCTAGTCAAATTGCTCAAGGAAGCTCAATGAGCTTTAGCTTCTCCTCATGGGCTACCACTTCTCCATAATTAGTGTTTGAGGCGTGTCCATTTGTTAAGAAGGTCTTGGTTCCATCATTGATTTCCGTTGGTCCACGAGGGAATGCTTTTACCACCACATAGGGTCCCCTCCACTGGGACCTCAACTTCCCTGGGTACAATTTCATCCTTGAGTTAAACAATAACACTCGTTGACCTAGAAGAAACACCCTATGAATCGTGTCGTGATTGTGGATCTTCATAGTTCTGTCTTTATTTATTTTACAATTCCCATAGGCATCCAACTCGATCTCA
Organism: Alisma plantago-aquatica; assembly: GCA_963693085.1. Lineage (NCBI taxonomy): Eukaryota > Viridiplantae > Streptophyta > Magnoliopsida > Alismatales > Alismataceae > Alisma > Alisma plantago-aquatica. The sequence continues at coordinate 594,337,289 of OY856409.1, forward strand.
TCTAATTCATTCATTTCTAATATATGCTTGTTCTATGCACTAGATAGATAAAAGTTTGGTTTCCTTAAGGCCAACTTGGCTTTATGCTCTAACTCCATGGGCAAGTGACTTGCCCATCCATAAACTAGCCTATAAGGGGTCGAGTCTACGGGTGTCTTAAAATTCATTCTATAATCCCATAGAGCATCATTCAATTGTGTGCTCTGATTTGTCCTACTGCTTGAAACAAGCTTTTGTAAAGTCATCTTTATTTACATATTTGACACCTCAACATGGCCTTGAGTATTGGGGTGGTATGGGGTTCCTACTGTAAGCTTCACTCCATACTTTCCCAATAATGCTCCAAATTTACTATTAGTGAAGTGAGAGTCCCCATTGCTTATGATCACTCTGGGTACCCCAACATGTAGAAAATATAGTCTTTCACAAATCAACATACAATTTGTGCATCATTGGTGCGGGATGGAATGTCTTCCACCCATTTTTATACATATTCAAATGCCAACAAATGTAAAAATAATAGTTATAAGATACAAAGGATCCCATAAAATCAATTCTCCAAAGATCAGAAACTTCTACTTCTTGCAATGTTTTAACAGACATTTCATGTCTTTAAGAAATGTTGCTTGACTATTGACATGTATCACACCACAACACAAAATCATAAGCATCCTTAAATAATGACATATATTAAAATCCACTCTCGAAAACCTTGGATGCAATAATTAAGCTAGCATGGTGTCCCCCGGTGGGTAAGGAGTGACAATGAGCAACTATGCTCTCAAACTCGCACTTAGGGACACACTTCTTCAATATGCCATCTCTACACTGCTTAAGTAAGGTAGAATGACCCCACACATAAAATGTCAAAGAATTGAAAAATCTCTTCCTCACTTGATATTCTTAGTCTTATGGTGATTCCCCACATGCCAAAATTTCATTATGTGTGAAAATCAAGGATCTTTGTATTTAATAGAAAAAAATGATCATTGGGGAAATCCTCAACAATTTGTATCATCAACCCTGACTCATTCACCCTCTCTAACCAAGACAAATGATCTTATACTACATTCTATTCTCCCACCTTATCCTAAATTTCTATATCAATCTATTTTAGTAACAAAATCCATCGAATTAACCTCAGTTTGACATCTTTTTCTATGAAAGGTACTTAATAGGTGCATGTTCAGACTATAGAATTACCTTTTCCCCTATTAAGTATTATCTAAATATATTGGAAGTAAAAACAATGGCTAAAAAGTTCCTTTTTTGTGGTATAATTAAGTTGTGCATCTTTAAGAGTTATAGACGCATAGTAAATGGAAAAAGAGCTCAATCTTTGTTTAGGCTTTGATCAGATTCAATCGTATAATCCAAAGCATCACAAACTAATTCAAAAGGTTGGCTCGAATCAAGAGTAACCATCACAGGTGCAAAGATCAACTTCTCCTTCAACACATCAAACACTTTCATGCAACAATAATCAAAATTAAATTCAATGTTCGTTTCTAACAATTTGGAAAGCGTCTTGGTAATCTATGAAAAATCCTTTACGAAGCATCCATAGTATCCGAAATGTCCTAAAAACCCCTAACTCATTTCACCAAGGACGATGAAGGTAGCTTAGAGATCACTTCTATTTCTACCAGATCCACTTTCACCCCTTTGTTGGACACCTTGTTTCCTAGTAAAATCCCTTCAATCACCATCATATGGTATTTCTACATGTTCAAAATAGATGATTGTGCTTACTTCTTTGTAAACTTTGTTTTTACTTGTAAGGAAGACCTCAAATGACTCTCCATATATAGAAAAATCATCCATAAAAATATCAAGACATCGCTCTACCATATCCAAAAAAGTGAGCATACATCTTTGAAATGTTGTTAGAGCATTACAAAGACCAAATGACACATGACGGCAGATAGAAGTACCTATAGGTACAACTGAAGGTAGAAGTCTCTTGATCATATGGTTTGATAAAAATGTGCTTGTAGATGGAGTATCCGTTTAATAATAAAATAATTGAGCAATTGGAGAGCCTCTTAGGGGTTTGATCAATAAACCAGGAGAGGTAAATGAACTTTCATAGTGGTAGAATTTAATCAAAAATAATCAATACAAACTTTCCACCGAGTCACTAGCCTAGTATAAAGTAACTCACTTAATAAATTTTTAGTGACTATGATTCCTCCCTTCTTAGAAACTATCTGAGTTGGGCTAACCCATTTAGAATCTAAAATATCTTAGATTATACATGTCAGTAGAAGCTTTACTACATCTTTCTGCACTAGCTCCATCATGATAGGATTTAGACACCGCTAAGGTTGTGCCACATGTTTAGGTCCCTCTTCAATTCTAATCTTGTGTTGACATAGACTAGGGAAGATCCCCTTGATATCAATAATGGACCACCCAAATGTAACCAGATAATTATTCGGTACTATGAGTAGATCCTCCTCCAACTTTAGACTCAATGATGGATAAATTATTACTGGAAGTTTGTTTTCCACTTCCAAGAATGTGTACTTTAGGTCTAGTGGTAGTGGCTTCAATCTCAGCTCATTTGGACATTGCAAAGATGGGATGAATTATGACGATGGCAATCCTAGATCTTCATAGTGTTTTTAATAGAAGCATGACAATGTATTTAGAAACAAGGCACACTCCTCTTGTGAATGGTAGTGGGTTTAATCATCCATGAAATTCATAAGACACACTTCTAAGGGTAGCTAGAGGAATGTCTTCATGATGGTAGAAGATACCTCATTTGTAACTATCATTAGGAACACTTCCTCATGTGGCTCATCATGGTAATTTACAACCTTTGTCTAAGATATATGCTTTATATGCTCTATTATATAAAAAACAAGAATACCCTTGTTCACCATTGTCATGACATGGGTCATGTCTAGAAATGGTTTCCCCAATAGTAGAGACACCTCACTACCCAAAGGTTTCATCATGTGACATTGTTCCTTCTCCTTGGTCGATGGTTGATAGTCAAGTAACTTTATCTCAAATCAGTCATCCTACATATCCATGACTACAAAATCTATAGTAAATATGAATTTACCACCTTACCAGAACATCTTCACATATGCCTATTTCCATCACCACTGAATTATCTACCAGATAAATCGTCATGTTGCACTTCCTTGATTCTTTGAGTTCCAGTTTCTTGAACATAGTAAGTGGCATGAGATTAATACTTTCCCCAAAATCACTTAGTGCATCTCCAAACTTAAACATGTCAATGTAGCACATTATGTTAAAACACCCTAGATCTTGTCTGTTCTATGGTAGCTTTCTCTGTATTAAAGCACTGATGTAACGTCCCATGATTTGAGGCCTCAAATAAAATGATTTGTAAGGAATAAATGGACTACCCATATCACCAAGGTGAACCTCCTTTTCTAGGAGCCCATCACTAAAGAACTCTATAGTTAAGCGTGCTCAGTTTGGAGTAGTATTAGGATGGGTGACCAGTCGGGAAGTTGACCCCAACTTGCGTGTGAGTGAGGATAAAGCGCATAGTTAAGGCTAGTGGTGGTCTGTGGGGCCATTCGTCATTCTTGAAACTCTACTAGAGCCTAGGCATGTAGGAAATGGCTATCCATGGTGATGTAGCCACCCTTGCGGTGATATTATGTGATCGGGAGCTGGGTGTCCATGGGCCATGTTTGGTCTGCATTGAAATGTGGAAATATTATGAGGCCATATAGTTGAGCCTTGATGAGGACGTTAAGATTCCAAGTGGGGGAGGTTGTAATGTCCCAGGATTTGAGGCCTCAGATACAATGATTTTAAAGGAATGATTGGACTACCCATATCACCAAGGTGCACCTCCTTTTCCAGGAGCCCATCACTAAAGAACTCTATAGTTAAGCATGTTCAGTTTGGAGTAGTACTAGGATGGGTGACTAGTCGAAAAGTTGACCCCGACTTGTGCGCGAGTGAGGATAAAGCACGTAGTCTGTGGGGGCAATCGTCATTCCTAAAACTCTACTAGAGCCTAGGGCAGTGTGCCCAGGTGTTACAACTGACTTCTCTCCTTAAGACCATTACATCAGAATCTCCACTTATCCTCTTTTTGTAGATGATGTCTTTCATTAACTTGCAATAAGAGGGGATCTTCTCAATAGAATCTACAAGCAGTAGGTTGATATGAGGCTTCCTGAATGTGTCTAGAAATTTCTTGAACTATTGATCAACCTTTTTTGTCGCCAAATATTTGGACATGGTACCATGATCACATTTTTACACTAGTGGGATGGAATGTGGAACTCCTTCATGGCTTTTGTCGGCCTAATTGATTCCTCTTTTGTGGCTTCCATCTGTAGTGCGGTGTTTTGTGGCTACTATAAAGGAACTATATTTATCGTTTCCCCTATGTCAGTTGGTGTGGTACTCTTCTCTGGTGCCGCTTTCTGCTCTTTCATCAAAACCTTGCCACTTTGGAGAAGTATTGTCTTCACCTGATGGTTACCATATGATATGTCTGTGTTTCCTAAAAACCCTTAAAAATGGGATTCTTAATGGATGACACCTCCACTACCAATTGAGAGATTTGACTCTCAATAATATAGATCTAAGCCCCTTATTTCTAATGTTCCCTTCTTGTCTAGTCTAGTAAGGCCTAGTTCTGACTCACAAGTTTGCCAATCATGTCTTCAATCTTGTTTATCTTACTAGGACTTCTAACCTATTGATACTGCTATAAAGTGTTGGCTTGCTACTGTTAGACATATGTACTTATAAAGGGTCCTACTAAAAATTATTAGGACCCTTCCATGAGAATTTAGGGTCCCTCCTCCATGAATATTCATTGCTGCCCCTATTGTTTTTTTGACACATGAACATGCACTCCTCCACCTCCAAATGAGGTTCCAGATTTTTGATCAAGTTTCTTTGTGAGTCTATCCACCTAAGCCTTAAGTTCAGTGATCTCACTTGATTCCATAGCACTCTAAATTATTATTGGTTCTTCTCTTTCTTCTCCCCAAGACTAGTTCTTGGCCCTGTTCTTTAAGATCTCGGGACATTAGTAGCCTTGTTGAGCAAGAACAATCCTACCCCTGGACTTTTAAGCATAGGCATCTCCCCTTTATGTAGGCCATAGTAGAATGTCTTGGCCTATCTATACAGATCAATCCCATGATGAGGGACCTCCCTGAGAATATTTTGAAATATCTCCCAAATGTTTGAATATGACTCCTCTGCATGTTGCTTGAAGTTATGCATTTTCCCCACCAGTTCATTTGTCTTCTGTGGTGGGTAATATTGCTTGAAGAACATGTCTATTATCTAGTCCTAGGTTTTTATTGACTCTGATGGTAGAATGAGGAAGTGAACCTTGGCCTTATCTAACAAAGAGAATGAGAATATCTTCAGATATATCTCCGTGGTTGGTACCATGTCCAACTTCAGCATTGTTGTAGCTTTCCATAGTTTTTTATGTGTATCATTGGGTCCTCCATGTTGTGTCCACGAAATTACTATGATTGGATTAATTCTACCAATCCAACATCTATCTTATAGCTGCCAACATTAAATAACTAACATTTGATTGGCCCTAATTGATCTGTGACTAAAGATTCCTTTATTTCTCCCAAACCATATTTTCCTCAGGCACGTCCTCAACATGATTTTCACCATTCCCATCCATGTATATTAACTATTCTTTCTCTTCTTGTGGTGGTAGATTTTTGATGATCTTCTCAGCTGAATCCCCAACTCTCGCACCTAAGAGTGGACTCTTTGTATTATGTTACTCGAGTGTGAACCATACACTAGTAGTTGAAAGTGGAAATGACAACATGAGATACTGAAACAAGAGAACCTATGCAAGAAAAACATTTTGATTATGCTCTTATTCAAAGAAACAATTAAATAAATAAAAGCAAGAAAAATAGCCAATAATGGTTGGTCACAACACTCGTAGTGTTGGAGGTGTTGTTTTACCGACAATGGTGCCAAGAACTTGGCATGCTAAAATCATACATGGAAAAAACAAGTGTTCCCATGTTGTACAAGCCTCTGAGACTTGAGTGTCCAACTTAGGGACACATTCACCAAAGATTACTTCTAACTAAAACCTAATCAGCTAGGCCTATAAAAAATGGTTGGTTGATTGTTTTATAATTAAGAGAAAAAATTCTAAATTAAATGATTATGATTAGGAATGTATGGATTCCTTAGGAATAAGGTTTCACCATGGCATGCATTGTATTCAATTCTATTTCATTGATAATTATTAACCCTTAACCCTAGACTAAAGACCTATAGGAAGTATTACCCACAAGTGTAGCGTAATACACTAGCTAAACTAAAACAAACCCCACTCCAATAGTGGTTTAAGAATTAGCTAGGTGCATTAACAAAATCTCTAGGTTGTTCATTCACATTTGTAAGCCCTCTCACAAGCAACAATATAGGCTATGTGAATATACAATTTCTCCAACCTCTAATCTCTATCCTGAAGAAATTATAGTCTATTACTCTGATTATGGTGATCAAGCATAGACAAATCAATAAGAGATTGTAAACTCATGTCCAGAATGAAGAAAATAAATAATCTATTCATAAAATTTGAATACAAAGAAAAACTAGGCTTTTCTCAAATCCTAAGAAATATGGGGTCTTTCATGATTTCTATCATCATGGAAAGAGAGGAAGAGGGACAAAATAGGCTAAACATTAAAAAAAACCAATGTAAGAACCCCTAGACAAGTTGTCTTGGTGATTCTGTCTGGTGAGCACCTTAATTTGCAATATTTTGACTGCATATCTTACCTCTAGAAGTGTCTGGAGCATCTAAACTATGGATATATCCTTCTTCTCTTCCTCCCCCAACTTTGTTCATTGCAACATGATAGAACTTGTTCCCTCTTTCTGATTGCACTCCCCTTAGGTCATAAGTAGGGCTTTGGTCTTCACTAAGTTCCAGTCATTGGATAAAAACTTAATCTCAGACTTCGACTAATCACAAAGAGTCAGTACCAATGATAGGGTGTCACTGACACCAAGTTGATGGAATATTGGAAACCCTCAAATTGTCTTGATACTACTGACATGTGTGTTGATAACACTGAGTTTCTATCTATAAGTTCTGTTGTAAATTGATTTTTGATGTTGGTACCATGGACAAGATGGTTGGTGGAACTAAGACAATTAAACTTGGTTGCAGATGCTCTCTGGATGGTGAGCCATTAGTACCAAATGGAATATTTGGTCACATCGACTGCATACTCGGTAGAACCAAGAGCTATCTTGGTAGCACAGAGATTTTTTGGATTCCCTATTGAAACTTCATGTCATATCGGTACTCATATAAGTACTTGATTTACTAGAAATAAGAGAAAAATAACATAACTATGAACTATGAGTAGTGATTTAGCATGATTCGGTAGGAATACACAATAATAAATGCAATAATGATTTACACGTTAGTAATAAGAAACAATGTAGAAACATATCTCAAAATGAAAGTATATGAAATAATTGCATGTAATAATAGCCTACAAAAATCGACAAAAAAATCAATGCATAATTGTCATGCCCCTATTTATAGAAAAAAGTGGGATACATGATTTCTAATAAACCCTTAGAAATAAAAATGTAGCATCCTCTTTTCATCGTGCTATTTGCATGTAGTCTACTCAGGTGAGTGGAGCCAATCTAGTCAGTAGGTTGGGCTTCCAGCCAATCCATTAATGATTCAATTGATTACCTAAACATTTTAGTAACCAACTAACCATATGCACATGACTATACTCCTCTTCCTATGCATCTTGTGTGTGCAACCCTATAGGGTTCAAGTTACATTGGAAGTGATGTCCATATTCATAATATGACTTTTTATACAATTATTGGTATCTATCAAAACTTTATTTCCACTCAGGGAATTCGAATTGTTAGATTACAACTTCAACCTAGCATTCTGACTAGTGTTATAGTGATTATCTAATCCATTTGTCTTTTAAATCAAGATTGAATATGAGGCATGGAAACATCATCCTCTCGACATTCATTCTTTTTTTCTTGATCAAGACTAGACTATTTGAGATACATATGATATCAATATCATATATTGGCTCGCATGAGCATGGACATACATTTCACAATTTTACTCATCAAGTAGTTGGGATATCACTCCAATAAGAGGAACAAAGTTGATCTACATCACTCATAATAATCCATATGTGTCACAGTGCACTGAAGCACTACTTATATGACAATCCTTATTTAAGGTCATGTGGGGTAGTGGTGCAGTACACTTCACAACATGTCATTCGTTTAGTGACTTCAGGTCTAAGGACCACAAATACACTTGTTACATAGATATATGATCTTAATTGTCATTCATGGCTTCCATGTATCATACTTAAAGTGGGTATGTCCAGTAAAAATTGTTTTCTAACAAGTACATATGTCACTGAGTTTATATTCAATATCACGACTAAACAAATATAGTCATCACTCAACATACATAATAGTCTTAGGTACAATAATATCCACAATAATAAATAACCAGTGACACAAGAAAAACGTGTACTCTTAAGTATACATATGATCTCAAGTTTAGGCCCTCAACCCAAACCATATGTCATCGATTAAAGATATTTTTAATACCTTATTATGTTTATTTGTTATATAAATATTAATGAAAGAATTTTAATTGGAATGTCTATATTAAAATTCAAATCAATTGCAAAGTGTTCCATTGCAATCATCATTTGATTGGCTCTCAAGGCATACTACCAACAGTCTCCCACTTGCACTAGGGACAATCAATCACAAACCTAAGTTCAAGCAATCTAACATGACCATCATGCTTTTTCTATGAAAGTTCTTCAGTCCGAGGATCAACAACATTACTTTCAGTTGGTACTCCAGAAATTTTCACATCTTCTTGATGGACGGTCTCTCGCATGAGATGGTAGAGCCATAGTATATTCTTGGAATTATGATATGATCTAGGCTTCTTAGATTGTGCAGTAGATCCATTCTTATTGTTGTATATCTCTACTACATCATCCACAGATGGAACTACTCCTAGTTCCCCAAAGAACTTCTTATTCTATGCATCCTCCTTCGTTGTACTGGAGGCAATAATGTTCTCACTTTCTACTATAGAATCATCTATTTTATTGTGCTTGGAACTTTTTCCAACTCACAAATCCTTCGTTTAGGCAATAAAATAAACCTAATTTTGATCAATAATTGTCCTTGTTAGTTTGGAATCTTGAATCGATGTAACCTTGTATGACCAACTCTTCCTCACCATGATAAATAAGGAATTGGTCCTTACTTCTTCTCAAGTACTTAAGGATGCTCTTTGCGGCAGTCCAGTGACCTTCATTGGGATTTCATTAGTACATACTCATCATGCTCAAAGAATATGAGATATCAGGTCATGTACAAAATGTTACATACATGATAGCTCTTTTTTTTAAAATAGCTCAATATCATTAAAAGTAAGCCATACGGCATCTACAAGATAGACATCTCTCATCAAGTAACCAAACAACAACTCCTTCTGTGGAAAGACATAACACAAGGCTCAGATTGGGATGTGATAGGTACGCTTCTGCACCGTCCACCTTTTGTAGTGGCTGTCTAAAACAGCTATCTGGGATGAAATTCATCAATCTATAAGAACCTATGAGTACATCTGGAGAGGAGCTCGCAAAGTCGCTGACAGAGATAACCATCATGAAGACAACGAAAGATTACCAGACAAAGAGCCCGACCCCAAAGCAACGACACAAACCTAACAACACAAACAAAACGCCCCACAAAAAAGGATGAGAACCACAACTACCAGCAACGAGCACTAAAGTTGCACCAACTAGGAAACCCAAGAAGGAGGGCAAGCCCCAGCAGTGTAGATACAAAGGAAGGATGGCTCATGCAGATACAAGGGCGGGAAATAGAGGGTGTCAGGAACTCCACCACCACTCCCGACCACCACTGCGAATAGGGGTGGGAGACCCGCACGAAGCACACACCCAACTTTCTCCTCCTCTGCCTGAAGCACCAAGGGGGCGCCCAAGCTCACCGTCCGCCCAAGAAGGGACCCGAGGCTCGACGATGATCAACAAATGACCACCACAGGGAAAGAACCTGACCGAGATAAAAGGAACCCCAGCAAAGCAGGAACACCAGCAAAATAGGGGCTCCTTGCTCCCACGAAGAAGAGACTAACCAGAAGAAACACAAGGCCACAGACCATAGAAAAAAAAGACGAATCTATCACAAACACCAAACCAACCACCAAAAACGAGAAAAAAAAGGAAACAAGCACTAACCAAACAGAACAGACGAGCAGAAGGGGGGAAGAAAAGCCTCGGCTCCTCAGAACCGTCCGTCACCCAACCCGATGTGGAAGAAGCCTGCCGAGGGCAGCGGCGCCAAGCACATGGAACAGAGGGTGAGTCCCCCTCCAGGAGAAAGGACACCCTAGAACATGCCCGTCCCAGCACCACCGTCACCCCGGGAGCCCGTCGTACGGTGACGACGAGAAGTAGACCCAGCCGACTCTTTGAACGACATCACGGTTGAGGCAGGTCGCGGTAGGAAGAAGCTCAGGGGGTCGTAAGGGGAGAAAACCACTAGTCTCAGCCGCCCCACCCCCCCAAGCCCAAGGCCTGCCCGCGCTAACCCTAGATCGCAAGGGCGATCGCCATAGCAGCCGAGCGACAGACAAAAGATTGTAGGTACATACATGATAGCTCTAATCGTAGATGCATATGAAATTTTATTCATGTGTGTCCTCTCCTCAAAAGAGACAGGACATTGATCTCTAAAGAGACTTATTCCATGAGACATGGGTAATTTCCTCACTTAGACTCTTGCATGTTGAACCTTTTCAGCACTTTTTCAATGTATGCACTTTTACTTAGACCAATAAGCCTTCTAGATCTATCTTTATAGATCTTGATTTCAAGTATATAGGATGCTTCTCCTATGTCCTTCATGAAGAAGGTATTTCCCAACCATGTTCAAACCAATTGTAGAGTAGGGATGTCATTCCACATCAATAGTGGTCATCTAAATACAATATGAGTAATAAATTTATGTTCCCACTAACCTTCTTGTAGATACAATGGTCATATTAGTTATGAATAAAGTCAAAATGTTTAATTTTCTCATCAAAATGAAGATTCTAGGTTTGAGATGCTTGCTTAAATCCATATATTTACCTTTGTTGCTTATAAGATTTTCTGCCTTCATTTGGAGTAATAAAACCTTTAGGATGTGTCATGTACACATATTCAAGGATATTCCCATTAAGTAATGCAGTTTGAACGTCCATTTGCCAAATGTCATAGTCATGATAAGATGTAATAGCAAGCATGATCCAAATGGATTTAACCTTTGGAACTGGTGAAAAAGTTTCACTACAGTCAACACCTTGAACTTGTTTGAAACCTTTTGCTACCAATTGACCTTTTTAGGTTTTTACATTACCATCCATATCGATCTTCTTGAACACCCATTTGCACCCTATGGGTTTTACCCCTTTAGGTGGATCCACGAAGGTCCACACCTTATTGGCATACATGTAGTCCATCTTAGACTTCATCAGTTCAATCCATTTATCAAAGTTTGGTTCCTCAGTAGCCTCATTGTAGGTTCTTGGTTCAACATTGTCAATGATAAATGTATTGTCTTATTGAGTCATGAGAAATCTATATCACTTTGGCTCAAGATGTGCCATACTAAATCTTCAACATTCTTATGTTACAGTAGGAAGTTGAGAATCCACAACAACTGGTTGTTCTTCTCATTCCTTATCAACCTCCACCGGTTAAATGTTAAATTTTTAGTCTTTAGCTTCTTAAATTTCTATTTTCCCCACATTGGTTCCTTTGGAAATAAATTCCTTTTTGAGGAATACAACATTTATGGCAACAAAAATTGTGCTCATAGATGGAATATAGAACCAATAACGCTTGGTTTCCTTAAGAAATCCAACAAGATGGCATTTGTTAGATTTGGGTTCAAAATCTCATTAAAAATATTTCTTGACAAGAACATCACATCCCTAAATCTTCATAAAAGACTTGAAATGTTTTGTAGTCAATATCTCATATGGTGCCTTTTGAACCAGTTTAGGAGGAACAAGGAGAAGTGTAAACATTGTGATTTCTAGAGAATGTCCCGGAAGGAAGTTGGAAGCAATAAAACTCATCATAGATTATACTATGTCCAACAGGATGTGATTCCTTTTTTGGTACACCATTATGTTGTGGTTTCCAAGGAGTATTGCATTGTGATAAATACCACGATTCTTTAGAAGGGCCTCAAACTCTTGTCTTAAGTACTCATTACCTCTTTCTGATTGTAGTGTTTAATTTCTTTTCCAAGTGGATGTTGTACTACAAGCATGAATTCCTTGAACTTTTGAATGGATTCTTGGTTGTGTATTTTGTTAGATACACAACCAAATCGAAAGAGTTCATAGATAAATATAATGTAGTATGGATATACAACTCTGGAATTGTTCTCAAAGGTCCATACATATCAGTATGTATGATTCCTAATAATTCACTTTCTCTTTTATTTTCAGTGGGGGGTGGTTTCGTCATCTTGCCTAGCAAACAAGATTTTCATGTCTCAATTGATTCAAAAACAAATGACCATACATAACCATCTTTATGGAGTTTTGAAATATAGTTCTCATTTATGTTCCCTAGTCGACGGTGTTATAGGTAAGTTTTTTTTAGTCATAAAAATTTATTCTCTTGGTATTTATGCTATATACATGTGTCGGGGTTCTTAAAAAGTTACCATAAGACAGAATGGCACATCCATAGAATACATCTTCTCTTGAAATAGAACTTTGACCATTCTTTATAAAAAAAAATAATATAATTTTGGTCCAAATAAGATACAAAGATAATGTTTCTATTTGTGCAAGGTACATTATAGTAGTACTCTAACTCTATTGCAAACCCATCAGCTAGAGATAAATAGTAGGTGCCCACAGTAGTGGAATCAACTTTTGCTTCATTTGTAACATGTGGTTACACATCCTCTTTCTTCTAGGGTCTACTTTTTTTTCAATCATGCATACCTGAGCATATGTGAGATCCACATCTGACATATAATACCCATGTTTTAGAAGTAGATAAGTTTATTTCTATAATATATATACATAAGTTTACATCTCTATCAGGTCCTTCTTGTTTTGCAATTCTTCTAGGTAGAGAGGAAAACTTCTCCTTCAATGTCCAGTCTAGTGACAATGGTGACAATTGCCTCCCTTAACTACTCCTCCTTTTGCCCTGAAGTGAAGAAGACTTTTTTCTAGCCTTAGAACCTTTCTTGGATTTTCCTTTTCCCTTGCTTTTTCCTTTTCCTTTGGATACCATCACCATGGATCTGCGTTTGTCTTTCATCTGCCCCACAGTTGTTCTCAACATGCCAAGTTTCTCTTTTAATGTTTAAAAAGTTGTTCATGTTGTAGTTTATGATAAAATGTTTACATAAATTTGGAAATTATTGTAAAAGCACATATGTGGCCAACTTTTTTCCTAAAGGAAATCTCCTTCTAGATAGAATTTCCATATACCCAATAACTTGATTACATGGGGTCCAACTAGATCACCTTCCACCATCTTACACTCAAACAACACCTAAGAGACATCATGCCTCTCTTGCCTTGCTTGTTCTTGGTCCATGATCCTGAGATGTGTTATCATCTCAACAACATACATATTATCATGTTGCTTCTAAATATCATGGCTCATGGATAAAAGCAAATATAAATTTGATGTCCATGGCATCATTAGAACGCTCGTATAAGCTTCCTGGCTTAGGAACATCTATTACTAGTTCATTTGGTATTGGTATTTCCAAGACCTAAACCTTACACTCATGTGTGAGAATGATTCTAATGTCCCGAATCAGTTGTTTAAGTTATACCCATTTAGTTTTTCTTTCTCAAAGATCGATCACAGTCAAAAGAGGTTGTTTTTTGTGTTTGCCATTTGATCTACAAGAAGTATCACATTAGTCAATATTTGATTTGAAAAAGTTTTTATCAGTATCAAATTGGACTTCAATTAAATATTTCTCCTACCTTTTTTATTTTAGGTTAATATTCCTCACTATTAATTCTAAAGATTTATATCGTATAGTCTTCTAGTTAGACAAGATCCATATTTGATCAAATCATGAGTTATCTTTGGTAATCTCCCACAACTCGACTATTTAGGTAGGCGATGCCTTAAAATTTACATCTAATACAACTCTTGATAATTGGAAGAACAACCCTTTGTCATAACCATATTTATACCTCTATATTAATAGTCCTATTAAGGTCACCTATTTATGTCTGAACCAAAAGCCAATAGAATAGAATATGCAACCTACTTTGGTAGATTTACATGTCTATTCTCACACTTCTACAAGATAGATAGTGCACCACGATTTGGGTTGCCAAAACTTTGTCGACGATCTTTTCATGTGTATTTCACATTGAAAAAATCTAATATTTAATATTTTATTTAAGGAATTTCTTTAATATATATATGCACATACAAACACCACATAATGATAATATGTATCATAGACACATTGTATCAACATTCCACAATCACAATCCAAAATTATATAACATTTGTTGTACATGCTAGTGTAATGCTTTGCAGGAACAAAGGATTACTATCCACCTAAGGCCTACTTCATATGCATCATCAACATGTGAACCTGATTTGTGTAGCATAGTGATCAATGGCTCCACAGATGCTCCTTGGATCTTCATGGTTTTCTCATCACGTTAGGTCCTCCTAATCTTATTCTACTCCTATATAATATTTACATAATATATAGAAACCTAGACTTACATTAGAGAGTAGTAAGAAAAAATAGAAACCATTATATATGAAAAAAAATGATGAGGATCAACAGGAAAGTTGAATACTTGTCAACCAAAAAGAGAGATTCATTCACATCGACTTCATGCATACACTAAGAGGTGTTTGTCCATAACCATGCACATATCCACCAAGAAAAACATATTTATAAGATGACATGTATGATTATATATACACCATTATTATACATGTATATGCATTCAATATTGAAGCATTTCATACTAAACAATACCCATCAAACATTTTTGACATCTACGCAAACAAGGTATGGCATGCAACAAGGTATGCAGAGTTTTTCTTTTTTACATTAAAAAAATTATACTTTTTCTTAGTTGAGACCATCTTCTATATCAAAATCCATGTTGCAACCATGCATGAGCTATAGGATATGGATATAATAGTTAATCGTTCACATCACATGTAACAACACAAGTGGTATAAAACCAAATCCAATAATGTCAATTATATATCCCAATTTATTTTATATTAATTTCGATGTGATATTAATGTATGAATCTATGGAGAGAGGATGGACATAGAGGAAGCAATATATAATAGAATTATTTATATGCATCTATCCACAAAAAAATCTTGTCCACAATGATATATCAGGAAGGAAGGTTAATGAGATTATACATTTGTAGCATAGTAGATCCTACAATAGATCTTATAAGAATAAAGGTGGAGTGATATTTTGTTGATGTTCTCCCAACGTATTCACAAAGGCATTTGTGTCTCAACTTAATCCAAGCAGATGATGGAAACTCTACCTCTCACTCCAAGAATCAGCATGGTAGGAGCATCCTTTCTTCTGGCAATGTGTTAGTGTTAGACAACCTCTCATCTCTTCCTTTTTGCTTTTAGTTAATTATGGTTGGTCAAAGGTCTATTAAAAGGTGTCTCTGACTATGAAAAAATGTGGTTGTCATGACCATATATATAGGGAAGTCAAGGATGAAAGGTTTTTAATAAATCATGGGAAACAAAAAGGTATCAACTACTTTTCAGCATTTTGTTTCTGGACAGTCTAGATGGGCATATAGAGCCAGTCCAATCGGTCAAATGGGATTTAAATAAGTCCATAATTGATTCAATTGATTATCTAAGCCTTTTATTAACCAATTAATCATATGCCCATGATTACACTCCTCTTCCCTTTGCATCCAATGTGTGTGATCCTATAGGATCCAAATTACATTCGCAATGATTTCGATTATCATATTATGACTTCAAAAATAAAGATTGGTATCAAACAAGACTTCATTACCACCAAAGTAATTGGAAATGTTAGAGAACAACTTCAACCTAGTATTGTGACCAATGTTATAGTGGTTGTATAATCCATTTGTCTTTGATGTCTAGATTGAATATAAGGCATGAAAACATCATCTCCTCAAAGTTCAATTGTTGTTTCTTGATACAAAGTAGACTATTTGAGATACATAAAAGCTCAATATTATATATTGGCTCACATGAGCATAGACAAACATTTCATAGTTTTGCTCATCAAGTGGCCAAGATATCACTCCAATAGGAGGGAGAAATTTCATCTACATCACTCATAGTAATCCACATGTGTCACTATGTACCCCAACACTACCTATATTGCAAGCCTTATTCAAGGTCACATTTAATAGCTTTCAAGTACACTAAACAACATGTGATCATTATAGTAACTTCAGGTCTAAGGACCACAATCACCATTGTCACATAGAGATCTTATTCTGACTTCCAGTGGATTTCATATATCATTCTCAAAGTAGGTATGTCTATTAAAAGTTGTTCTCTGACAAGTACCTATATATGAGAGATGATATCCAAGATCATGACTAACAAGATATAGTCATCACTTCATCTACATGCTAGTCTTATATATTATTATTGTCGTATAAATCCACAATAATAATTGACTAGGGATATAACAAGAATGTGCACACTTAATTATACATATGATCCCATGTTTAGGTCATCAACACAAGACATTTGTCATCGAGTAAAGACATTCTCAGGGCATTATTGTATTTATTAATTATCTCGATATTATAGAGAACATAATAATTAGAATTTTCTTTATTAATATTCAAATCGATTATGAAGTGTGTCATCAAAGTTATCATATGATTGACACTCAAGACATACTACCAGCAGCCTGCATATGCAGAATGTCTTTAAAGAAATGTAGAATTTTCTAATCTCTCTACTAATAGGGCATTAAACATATATTACACACATATGTATTTGACTTCATTTTTATTTTGAAAGGTTTCATATGGAATGTACCTCACAAACGGACTGAAGATAAGCTTCATCAATGTTAAATCTTGTATTATAAGGGGTATGCTTATCTTAATGACTAACAACCAATGAGACTTGAAGTACCACCCAGTTGGGTCATACTTTACTAGAGAGAGTGGGATAAGCACATATTACTCCCAAAGTTGGAATGTAGGAACTTCATGTACTCAGTGAGAAACTAAGTCAAAAGTTTTCATCATGGCGAGTGACGAAAGTATGATGATAAACCAATGTTTGATTATTTTGGAACCATAATGATGAAAAAGAGTAGTGAAGGAACCATATGTGAACGTCTTCTTATCGAATAGTTATACATATTAGAAAATTTGCATGAATCTTTAGACAAGGATGCAAGTAAGAACAATCTATAGGTGTCCCAGAAAACCACATCCACATTAGTTGCAAGCGACGATACAAGAAAAAGTAATTCAAATCCATGGACATGGTTGGTGCAATAATTGTTTTATAACTTTTTCATATACGCTAATTGTAGTGTCATGAGATAGAAACTAAGGAGAAGACTCATCTAACCATTTAATTATCATGGTTACAAGTAGGCTAAACTAAGGAGTGGCTGAAGAAATCATTTCTAGATGTTGTGGACTTTGTGAATATATAACCTCAGGTTGATTTTGAATGGTGATGCACATAATGTTGCATGCCCCTTGAAGAAAGAACATCTTCATTGTAACGGTGCAGCTCGAGTAACAGTGTGAGTGCAGGACTCCTTGTAGTCCACGATTTCTAGAATACACCACAGTAAATTCATTAACAGTGATCTGCCGTTTCCAGAAAAATTAATCCGTATCGATTAGTCCACGGTTCTGAGAGCCCATATGTTTGCCACGGGTTTTAAATTATGGCCCATCAAATTGCAGCAATGCAGCAGCTACGAGCTTACAAATACGCGTGGTTAATTTGGGAAGGCACGTTTTCAAATTTTCATTTTCCTCCGACTTACTTCCAAACACTGTTATCAATTCCTTGTTGTATTCCTTATTCCCCCAATTCGCGCCGCACCCCGCTACTCAGCCCAGGATGTCAACTCCTCGCCGCATTACACTCTACTTGACTTCTTCCTCCTTCCTCCACTTTCACCACTACCCTATCCTTCTTAGATCTGTCTCCTCCCAACTCTGCAACATACTTCCAACAGTTCCTATCCTTCGCCCTTTATCCGTCCCTCTTGGATATATGGTGTGCGCATTGAAGGTCCCGCGATTGGTTAATCGATGCTGGTATGTAAGGCCGCAACTATTTTGCAATCAAACATCCCTATGTTCTCAGTCCGCCACTTTTGCATGACACATCAGACGCAAATAAAAATTGATCGTCCACCATGGATTTAGATAGAGATCTTGGCACACGCCCAACTGATAGACAAGATCAGATCCAGGACAAAGAGGCATCTCTGTTCTAGATCCATGCAACAATATCAATAGTCAAATCAAGGTTGTTGGAAACTCAAACAAACCAACACGATCCCTACTCTTTTCTTGAGGTATGAACTTTATATGGTCCTGTTGCAGAGTTTTTGCAAAATAAGTTTAGGATTTCCGTGTTGTAGATTTCTTTTGTGTACATCTCAAATAGATGCCTTTGGTGCTTAACCTACTGATGGACATCTATTTTTTCTCTATCACCCACAATATTATACATTTCCCAATGGTAGGAAACGAATCTAAGGTCTGCATATTGTAGTGAAGGTTTCTCTTGCCATTACCAAGAGGACATTTCATCTTTATTTTAGAAAAGGCCGTTAGGAAAGTAAAATAATGTGCTCCACTTGTTTAAAACAACAATTTTTTTTTCAATTGCTATACATCATTTTCAAATTTAAAATTTCCTTTTAGTATGTCTAACAAGAAAGATCACAAACCAATTACTTGGATGAATATTGATTTAAGCAAAAGATGAATCTTAGATTTGGTTTAGTTTTTCTACTTAATTCATTTCCTTTCTTTGTGATTGAGATATCTTCATTATATATACATGGAGGTATGCCAAATAATACAATATATATGTATCTTACTTGGGTGCATATGTATAGAAACATTGATATGTATAACTAACTCTACTTCTCTAACTTTTTTTGTGTGTATGCCTACCAAAAACTGCAATACTCACTAGAATGCATGTCCTTATATACCACGGTTGAAAATTTGTCCACGGTTATATTGCAGATCTAGTCCATAGTTAGTTGGAAAGCATCGTTTGGTTACTTATGGACCACGATTTTTGGGTTGCAGCCTGGTTTTGCCAGACCCAAATACTCTTCACTACTCGCTTTATGATACACAATTATCCAATTAAGTGTTGTGCCACCCAACGTACCCTAGCAAACATGTCCTGCCAGGAAACCTGCCCCATGAGAAAATATGTGCGGCGGCGTGTTTAGAACCAACGATCTGCTGGAGAAGGATTAGAAGGGGTTGAGCACGCTGCGAATCTAGTGCAGTCCACTTAGCCTCAATCAGAACATAACAACAACAACAAAGGAAAGTATAATTTGTATAAGCAGCTATTTAAGACAAGGTTCAACAATCATCATTTGCAGCAATGTACATCCTCAAACACAGGTACTTCAGTTTAAATTTATTCGTAGGCACTATTTTCCATATATATATTTTTCTCTGATCGGTGACTCCATGAATAGATCGTCTCACAGCGAAACACAATGTTTACGGTCCAAAGAAAACGGTGGTCAGACTGTATAAAAGGGTTTTTGTAAGGATGGTTACTGCGATTCTGATCCTATATAATACAAAAGTATAGTAGATGAAATCATACATCTTTTCCTGCGAGTGGTGTACTTTTCTCCTCTGTATAAGTAAATAATCACCAAATGCATAAACCAATATACTAGCACACGAGTGCTTTTACTCCACGGTTGTTACAACAGTCAACGGTTATTACTTGCTCAATTTTTAGAAAATTAATTTGAATTTATTAGTCCACGGTTAACACCAATTTCCCTCAACTTTTCCCTGCTTATCCCCCACTAACTCCCGCTCGATTTGTGTGCTAATTAGTTTTTGGCCGAGACGCTTGCGTCTTTTCATTTCCTACTAAAATTGCATCCCTTCTTTGTCGACTAGCCACACGGCCAACCTGTTCGCCTTCTTACGAGCAGCCGGTTCTAGCACACAAAGAAAATCCACTGCAAGCCAACCACACCGGAGTAGAAGAAAGGTTCTGCATGCTACAGGTGGTGCAGTGAATCGATCCTAATCACGATATTTAGGGATCGCATGCAGTGTCAGTCGTAAGTGCTCGACCTATTGGAGCCGAGAATACAATCTGTAACTGAAAGGATTATGTATTCTGTCAAAATCTGTATCACAATCCCCACTTAACTTTTTGTCATTTGTTATTAATCTCACTACTCTATTTTCTAATCTGGTATTCATTTTCTGTAAATATGTGGAAGCATGACATATACGGATACAAATGAGTTGCATTTGCTTCAGGTAGAACAAATTGATGGGCTTTTCGGCTGCCTTTTTATCAACAAATTTCTAATTAGTAGTTTGCCTTAATCCTGTTTAATTGTGCCTTCCATCCTGTTTAGTTGTGCCTTCCCTGCTCATCCTTGAGTGTCCTATTTCTATCATAGTCTTATCATCTCAGAGACCCCAACCTATAGATACAAGGGATTTGTCCTTCTTAACGTAGTGTTGTATTCATGTCTATCTCTTCCAAACTACATTGGCCCCATTGCATCTAGAAATTTCTCAGTCATCCTGGAGTTATGTGTGGATTGCATATAGATATCGATTAGCATATACATATATATTAGTATAGTTGTATTCATAAATGTTCACACTAACATGCCTCCTCATATAAATATTACAATTCTGGTATGTTGAATATCTAAAATGAGTTATGTTTGAATGTTACTATGTATGGTGCCCCCTATTTGAAATTCTTTGCTTCACCACTGATCGCAGGATAGAGTGTGGTTGTGGGTTGAATGTCCAAATAAACTGATTTGATACTTGTTATTTGAACCCATGTCTAATTGTCAGGGGATAATGTGTTTGACTACTTGTTTCATCTTCAGCGCACTAGTATGTAACTAATCCTACATAATACAAAATATACTTTTACATATGAAAACATACATCTTTTTCTATGAGTTGTGCATTTACCATCGATGTTGTTTCTTTTGATATAAATATATCTGATGAAGAAATTATAATAGAAAGTGTGTCGGATGATGATATAGATCTATGGGTAAGAACAAATATAGATCCTAAAATGAATCAAGTAGATGAAAACATTGTTACTGAATGTACAAACAAAAGAAAACATAGTCAATTTATGGTAAGAATTATCATTCTTTTTAATACATTTTGATCATACATATCTTCCTTCATATCGCTCAAGTATATTCTCTCACTTTATCTTTTGTGTCCTATAGGAAAATGCCTCCTAAGCATAGTTTTGTGAACAATATCATCAAGAAAACCGACCCAATAAGCAAGGCTTCCACTAAAGAGTTTGAAAGACATGGGAAAGATAGACCATCAAGTGGAGGTAATTGTTACAAGTAGAATAACCTTTTATATACTAGATATATAGAGATGATGTATTCTTTATTTCTCAAATGTGATATCCAGTGAATCTTCAAAGCCAAGTTAATTCTCAAAAGAAAAATTCAGACCTAGAGCAAACCTTGCAAAACTTGAAAGGTACTAATTTGAGTTAAAAGTAGTGTGTTAAATCAATGTATATTCATCTTCAATATATGAAATGCAGGAAATGGCAAGACACAAGTCAGAATTCGTAAGATATGGGAAGGATAGACCATCAAGTGGAAGTAATTGTTACAAGTAGAATAACCTTTTATACTAGATATATAGAGATGATGTATTCTTTATTTCTCAAATGTGATATCCAGTGAATCTTTAAGGCCAAATAATTCTCAAAATAAAAATTCAGATGTAGAGAAAATTTTCCAAATGGGATATCTAGGAATGAGCATGATGCAAAGCACATTGGAGGTAAAATTTATATGAAAAAATGATATTTCTTATATAATATTTTATTCAAACATTTACATACTTTCATTATGTCAACTCTAGGAGATGAACAGAGGCAAATGTGTACTACAACTCTGGTCATAGGCGTTGAGCATATTAGACATCACAAAGGAGGTACAAGACTTATTAATATTTCTATAGTCATTATATCAAATAATTCATATTGATGTTCATTTACTTGCATTATATGAATTATGGTGAATAAAAGGAGAAAAGTGTGTATCTCAACTGCAGTTACTGAGAATGAGCATATTAGACATCACAATGGAGGTATAAACTTTATCAATAATGATGTTAATGTTTATTTACTTTTATTATGGTGAGTATATATTTCCTTATTTTTCTACTATACCAGGAGTGGATGCTCAAAGCCAAGATGTAGTTCATACAAATTTAATAGAATCAATTGAGCATGATGCCACACGTGTTATATTTTTCTATGAATATTGTTCATTATCAAAATAAAAGTTAAATCACAATTTCTACATGTTTTTAGATGTTATCATACCAAATGTTAACAAGAGAAGGACACGGGGTAGAATCAGCTTAAAGGCAGTGGCCCCTACATCTGGTCAAAAGCATAAATGCATTGTACGCAATGATGGTAGAATTGCTAGACCAGGGAGACAAAGTTTGAGCAATTTTTTAGGAATATTAGCTCGTAATTCCTCTTTATTTCTGATACATAAGGAGTGGGGAGAAGATCATGAATCGGCGAATGAAATGGTTATGACTAATGTTCTAGTAAGTGTTCTACTCACAAGATGCTGATGAATGTATATTAATCATGAAACTCAATTATCGCTTCGGGACCAATTCAACTCTATACATACTATTTCACTCAATATGAATCGTAATGTGCAAAACTACTTAGTTGATTCGATTACCAAAGTTCTAACTAAACATCATTCATTTAATGCAGGTTTTGACAAAGCTGAACAAGTAGTCAAGGTCCACCTTCATCTCTAGCTCTGATCAAGATATCTAACCAAGCAATTCTGCCCATGCGGTCTCAAGACCGTTTGAGCCCATGCGCTCTCAAGACCGTTTGAGAAGTAGAGACCGATTGGAGGCATCACTCGGCCGCAAGGAATCGAGTAGTGCATGAACTCAAGGTCGCAAAGTAGAGTCCTAACCACAGCCATGGTAGTCCAAATTGGTCGTGGTCTTCTACCATCACCACGACCGTGTGATGTTGCCACGACCGTGGTAGACCTGAGCTTTCACTCGCCACGACTGTGGCACCGTACCTGCATCAACCCTCTCTCACTCGCCACGCCCGTATGCGGTAGCACGGCCGTGTGGCAGGTAGCTCACCATGACTATGGTGTCACGCCACGACCGTGGCTCAACGTCGTCAGGGTCAAATTTCTCACCCACCATGCTCGTGCAAGCCGGCACAGCCATGGGACAGCAGCTTTACAATGACCGTGGTGTGTCGTCTTCAACCTTCGACCAACACACATTTGCAGCTCCAGAGCAAGGTCGTTTGGGGTGATTCGCAGACCAAATTGGGTCACCCCGAAGCCGTCGCACCTACAGAAGAAGGCTAAAGATCATTTGATAGATTGGATGGCTACTGGATCGATTTACCAACAGACTTTCTATTGCTCATTTACGGAGCGTTGACCGAAGTAGGACCGTTTGCTTGATTCTGATCTCAAACCGTTTGGCCGCGGCTTGGAAACCATTTAGATTAAGCAAGCAATCAAGACCAAATGGCTGCTACCTCAAGACCGTTTGGGCATGATTGGGTACACAGACCGTTTTCTGCTACTGACCGTTTGCCCCCTTTTCACAAGACCGTTTGGAAGAGAGAAAACGGTCTGTGAGACCATTTGATCTCATGTGATTTCCAAATCGTTTGCTCAAGACCGTTTGGTCTTATGCGGTTTGCAAACCATTTGCCTCTATCCAGGATTGTTTTCCCAAACCGTTTGGAGCAAACTGCATGAAAAAGTCAAAGTAGCAAAGAGCATTTGGAGAAGATTTTTTTAGCCAGACTGTTTTCCCATAACAACAATAGACCGTTTGGTCTCTTTTAATCCAAGACCGTTTGGGGTCAGTCCTATGCCTATAAATAGGACCCTAAAGGTCCTCACTTGGACATCGATTCTGGGACGCCGACAAGCTTCCTGTATACAGATCTGATCCAAAACCAGTCCAGTCTGCGCCAGTTTCATTTCACCTACTGCCCATGTTGCAACCAAGGAGGCTGAGGAGAGAAGAAAGATGGAGCAAGGGAGACTGTCCGGTATGTCTTGGCAGCTCCCGTTCGCATCCAGATCTGCTCCAACATGACGTAGGAGGTCATATCTACTTCACCGAACTACTACCACCTTCTGCACTGGGTCCATGGTGGATTTCTCTCTCTTTCTCATTCTTCTTGTTTCTCGCATCATGAGCGAGTAGTACCTTTTCACTGGGGTGCGGGGACTAGCCCCACTACCCATGCAAACATGTCATATTGTTAACTGTCCATGGCAATGTATATAACTTTTCATTTCATTGTTAATCGTTATGTTCGTAGTTTGATTAATTGCTTGTTTTCATCCTTGTTCTTCCTATGTTATGAGAATATCTTTATGTAGGATTGAATGTCGTTTAACAGGTTGACTCCCAATCTAGAAATAGAATGGGATTCCTTGAGGTCATAAGTGTATGATCCTTGAGGGGACAAGCCATCTAGCCTTCGATGACACTTCTGTGTACCTAACGCCTGTATAGGGGGTTCACAACCTTATTTGGATTTTGTATCTTCTTGTTAATCGTCAATGTTTGCTCGTATATAAATCGGTTGCTTGCTTATCGATTAGCGCGGTTGACTCCCAAACTAGAAATAGAATGGGGTTCCTTGAGGTCGTAAGTGTATGATTCATGAGGGGACGAGCCATCTAGCCTTTGGTGATGCTTCTGTGTGCCTAACGCCTATATAGGGGGCCCACAACCTTAGTTGGATGTTGTATCTTTGGAGCCGTAAGTATGTGATCCGGATGGTGATGAGAAATCTGATGCCAAAGGTGATGCTTATGCATACCTAACGCCCGTATGGGGGGGTTTCGCAGCAGCTCTTCTTGGATAGTTATATCTTGCCTGGATATTTGATATTTGGATTTGCTTGCATGAGCAATGGTGGTGAAACCCAATATCATCCCAGAGATTCCATATCATTGATCTTAATCTAGCTTTAATTTAGTCTTTACTTTCCTACAATTAGTTTAATTAACCTCAATTCAACCAATTGTTTTAAATATTAGTCTTAACCGAACTAGACTAGACTGACAAAGATTATTAAAAATGTTGTCCTTTGGGTTTGATCCTTAACTATACTACGATAAGACTCGTCCGTTTGTGGGTGGTATTATTGTACTTTGGTTTTGGTAAAAACTCAGGGATATCAACCCCGAGTGTGTTTATTAGTGCGTTCAAAATACCACGTCAAATTCTGGCGCTGTTGCCGGGGACAATAGAATCAGTCAGTCAAATCTAGTTCTTTTAAGACTAATCTAGGATTTTGTTTTTTCTTTTGAAACAATCGATCATCTACTTGAATTCGACTTTACTTTGTGGTTCTCACCTTTGGAATCTTTCTATTTTTAGGTACAATCCAAGGCGTAGTGCATGCACTATTCGGAAAGCCCCGGACTAGCAGCGAGCTTTGATCCCGAGATAGACAGAACTTTCCATCGTCAGATTAGAGAGAATCAAGAAAGGATGGCTCAAGAAGAAGAAGTAGCCTGAAGAATGGCTCAAGACATCAATGCACAAAGAGAGAGGCTCATGCAAGAAGCCAGGGCTGCAGTTCAGCAGGAAATCCTAGCAGCACAAGCAGTAGTGCAAGCATCTGAACTACAGAAGGATCTTAGAGAGTTCTCAATCCCGAAAGCTATGAATGTTCATCATCCAGTACAACCTCCTCCCATCAATGCTGCAAATTTTGAGATTAGGGCACATTGGATCGCATTGCTTCAAAACAACCCTTTCTATGACAAACAAGCAGAGGACAGCCAAGAACATATTCTGAGATTCATCGATCTATGTGCTATGACAAAGCCAAGAAATACCCATCA
Organism: Alisma plantago-aquatica; assembly: GCA_963693085.1. Taxonomy (NCBI): domain Eukaryota; kingdom Viridiplantae; phylum Streptophyta; class Magnoliopsida; order Alismatales; family Alismataceae; genus Alisma; species Alisma plantago-aquatica. The sequence goes on from OY856409.1 coordinate 594,363,587, forward strand.
CCACTTGGGAACAACTCCAAAATGTGTTTCTGGAAAAATTCTATCCTCCATCTCTCACATATGAAATTAGGGGCCGAATAACAAATTTCACTCAAGTTCCTAGAGAAACCCTTGCTGAAGCATGGGATAGATACAAAGAGCTTCTATGCAAATGTCCACACCACAGAATTCCTAAGAATCAACTCATCGAAATTTTCTATAGGTGTGTGGATGATAATGTTAAGAGGTTTCTAGATTCCTCGTCTGGAGGAAACTTCATGCGTCAATGTTATGACAGTGCATGGAGAGTCGTCACCCTGGGAGCAGAAAATCAAGCCAATTGGGGTAGATCTATATGTAAAGGAGTTTTGAAAGTAGCTATGGCTGAAGCTACTACCGAGTACAAGTCTATCGCTGAAACCTTGAAGATCTTAGTTGCCAAGCAAGACCATATTGAATGATGTCTAGCTGCTATTGGAAGAGGACGTTCACCCACTCGACAATCAGAATAGGTAAGTCCTCTTCCCTATTCTGTGAAGCGTGTAAGAGCGCCGATCATTCCACTTTATCATGCAATGTTCTCTATGACATTGTACTGAGAAATGTATGTGGACAAGGAGATAATGGTCAGATGGAGAATCTTAATGCTATCAACACTATTCCTGGGAAAAGTTATTACAATCCAAATCAGAATAGGAATCACCCATGTTTTCAATATGGAAACCCCTCTGGAGTAGTAAACTCGCATCAATTTGGTTCAAACAATCAACCAAGAGGCCCACTAGGATTCTAGTATAATCAACAACAGAATTTTGGGAATCAAGGAAATTTCAAGGGGAACTTTTAGAATAGGAACTACAATAATTATCAAAACAACTCTCAGTATCAGAATCTCAATCAAAAGCAAGGATAGCTAGCAGGACCCATCTCTTCTGACGGAAAGCTATCAACCATTGAAAAGATGTTGCAAACTCAACAAACCATGATAGCTAACCAACAAGCTCAGTAGAAAGATATTGAATCTCAACTAGCTCAACTTGCAACTAGCATAAAGCCACCTGCTGGAGTCTTCATTGGCCAACCCGAGAACAATCCCAAGCATCCTGAACTGTTGAAGGCAATCACCACTAGGTCAGGAAAAGACTATTCAGGTCCCCCCAGTAAAGACACATGTGGTTATTACAGACGAAGATGAACCTCTGATGGTCTAAAACTCAACAACACTAGAGTCTCAATCAAAATATGATAAGACAGATAAGGGAAGTCCTGAGAAATCTACTGATGAAAAAGCTGAAACACCAGAACCTGATATTCCTGTATGTAAGCCTCGTATACCCTTCCCAGCCCGTCTAAGGAAAACCAAGCTCGACACTAGATTCAATGAGTTTAAAGAGGCTATGAAGAAACTTCATGTTGATATACCCTTTTTAGATGCTCTGGCTGAGATACCAGCCTGAACTAAGTACCTAAAGTCACTCCTCACCAGGAAGTATATAACTTAAGAGTATGAGACAATAAAATTGGCAACAACTACATCTAATATCTTACTGAGAAAAATGCCCAAAAAACAAAAAGACCCGGGATCCTTTGGAATTTCATGTCACATTGGTGACTCATCATGCAAGAAAGGATTGGCAGATCTCGGCGCAAGCATCTCTATTATGCCACTTAGCCTGTGAAAAAGACTAGGGTTTGCAGTGGCATGACTATACAACTTGTAGATAATTCGATAAAATGTCCGTTAGGAATCCTTGAAGATGTCCCGGTCAAGGTAGGTAAGGACACATATGTTCCCTGTGACTTCTTCATTATGGACATAAAAAAAGATGCCACATATCCTCTCATTTTTGGTCGTTCGTTCCTCGCCACTGCAAGAGCCCTGATTGATGTTGAAGCTGGTACCCTACTGCTCAGATTAGGCAAAGAAACTCTCGAATTTAAAGTCTTTGAAAGCATGAGAAGACCAAGTATGCAGGAAGAAGTCTATCTGATTGACTGCATTGAACAAATGTCACTTATGACTCAAGAGCATCATGAATCAAATGATCCCTTGGAAATTTCTCTAACAAACCCATCAGTTGATGAACTGATTGACAATTAAGTAAAGGATTGCATCGAATACCTCGACTCTTCTACCGAAGATGTTGGAGCCATTAGTGAAGAACTCAAGGATATGGAAACTACAGAAGAAACAAGCGAAAAACCAGAGGCTCCCAAAATGAAGCCTCTGCCGGAAGGAATGCAGTATGTGTTTCTAGATTATATCAAGGTTTGTCCAGTTATTATAAATTCCGATCTAACAGCTGAACAAGAAGAGAAACTTCTGAAGGAATTGAGGGAAAGAAAGAAAGCCATCGGTTATAAAATGAGTGACCTCACTGGGGTTAGTCAAGTGTTGTGTATGCACAAGATCCCTATGATGGAAGATAACAAACCTACTATTGAGCATCAACGGAAATTGAACCCAAATATGAAGGAAGTGGTCTGTAGCGAGGTCATTAAATTGCTCACCGCTGGAATAATCTATCTGATACCCGATTCACCATGGGTGAGCCCAGTGCATGTTGTCCCGAAGAAAGGTGGAACGAATGTTATACAAAATGAAAATAATGAACTCATCCCCACTCGAATAGTCACAGGGTGGAGGATGTGCATAGATTATAGAAAATTGAACAAGGCAACTCAAAAAGATCATTTTCCAATGCTCTTCCTTGATCAAGTCCTAGAATGGTTGGCTCATCAAGAATATTTCTGTTATCTTGATGGTTACTCTGGATTCTATCAAATACCCATACATCCACATGACCAAGAGAAAACAACCTTTACCTGCCCATTCGGAACATATGCGTTTAAAAGAATGTTGTTTGGTCTCTGTAATGCGCCTTCAATTTTCTAACGTTGCATGGCCGCCATATTTGCTGGTCTTACTGAAACTATTATGGATGTTTTCATGGATGATTTTTCTATTTACGAAGATTCATTCGATTCATGTCTAAAGCACCTATCCCTGGTCCTCAAACATTGTGAAGAAGCACATCTTGTGCTAAATTGGGAAAAGTGCCATTTTATGGTAAAAGAAGGCATTTTCCTGGGCCATAGGGTCAACAATAGAGGAATTGAAGTCGATAAAGCCAAGATTGAAGTGATTTTTAAATTGGCTATCCCCACAAATGTGAAACAAGTTCATGATTTCCTTGGACATGCCGGATTCTATATAAGATTCATAAAGGTTTTTTCCAAGATAACAAAGCCAATGACGAACCTATTACTAAAAGATACTGATTTCAATTTCAATGAAGAATGTGTCAAAAGCTTCAACACACTAAAGCAAGCCCTTACAACCACCCCCATCATTAGAGCTCCGACTAGGACCATCCTTTTGAAATTATGTGTGACGCCAGTGATTATGTTGTGGGTGTTGTTTTAGGGCAATGTATAGAAAAGAAACACTATGTGATCTATTATGCATCAAAAACTCTCGGGGAAGCTTAGAGGAATTATGCAACTACTGAGAAAGAACTTATAGCAGTCGTGTATCCCTTTGACAAATTCAGATCCTACCTAATTGGTTCGAAAGTTATTGTCTACACAGACCATGCTGCCATTCGTTATCTTCTGGCAAAGAAAGATGCAAAACCCAGGTTGATTAGATGGATCCTCTTATCATAAGAATTTGATCTAGAGATAAGAGATAAAAAGGGTACAGAAAATGTTGTAGCAGACCACCTCAGTCACATCCACAATCAGGAACTGAGAAGATTCTGATCAATGATTCCCTGCCAGATGATCAACTAATGAAGGCCTCAGAAGCTATACCATGGTACTCGGATTTTGTGAACTACCTTGTTGCTGGCGTTATCCATCCTCAATGCACCGAGAATGCTCTGAAGAAGTTCATACATGATGTGAAGCAATATCACTGGGACGAACCATATCTTTATAAACTATGCACAGATGGTCTGTATAGACGATGTATCTCCGAATAAGAAGCTCAACTTATTTTGGAAAAGTGTCACTCAAGACCAGTGGGAGGACATATGAGCTCTAAAAAGACTGCTTTAAAGGTTTTTCAATGTGGATTCTTCTGGCCAACCATATCCAAATATTCCTACGATTTTGTCCTAACATGCGACAAATGTCAAAGAACATGTAGCATAACAAAGAGAGACGAGATGTCGTTGAATATGTGGCAAGAAGTAGAGATATTCGATGTTTGGGGGGTGGACTACATGGGTCCATTCACATCTTCTCATGGATTTTCATACATCCTAGTGGTGGTAGACTATGTTTCAAAATGGGTTGAAGCTATACCAACTGTCACTAGTGATTCCAAACCCATCATCAAATTATTCAAAGACATTATCTTCCCCCATTTTGGAGTGCCACGAATCATGATATCTAACGGAGGGTCCCACTTCCTTGAAAGAAGCTTTGAAGCTTTACTGAGAAAATACGGTGTAACACATAAGGTAGCCTCGCCTTACCATCCACAAACGAGTGGACAGGTAGAGGTCTCTAACCGTAAACTAAAGGCTATTTTGGAAAAAATTGTAGGACGCAATCGAAAGGATTGGTCAACGAAAGTCAACGACGCCTTATGGGCCTATCGAACTACTTATAAAACTCCCATTGGGACTACACCCTTTCGATTAATATATGGAAAATCTTGCCACCTACTAGTCGAACTGGAACACAAGGCATGGTGGGAAATTAAACAACTAAACTTGGATATGAAAGAAGCAGGCCAAGCCAGGATTCTACAACTCCAAGAGCTAGATGAACTCAGGATGACAGCTTATGAGAATGCACGAATCTACAAAGAACGCACATAACTATGGCACGATGGACATCTGAAAAGAAAAGACATACAAGTGGGAGACCAAGTTCTTCTATTCAACTCAAGATTGAAGTTATTCCCAGGAAAACTCCACTCACACTGGTCTGGACCATACATCATCAAGAGCATCTCTCCACATGGTGCCTTCTCATTATGGAGTGAAAAGTCAGGTGAAATTGTAACAAATGGTCACCGCTAAAAGAGATATTTCATCACTACTGACATAGGCACAAAAGCAACGGTGGAACTCACCAATCCAAAAGATCCACCGTGAAGCTGAAGGATTCAGTCGAGCCATCGACATAAAACAAAGGCGCTTGTCGGGAGGCAACCCGATCAATAAACCGATTTTACTTCCCTTTTCAAATTCGAATGTTTCTTCAATTTTTCTTTTACCTTCTTGTTAATTTTTCATTAAATAAAATTAGCATCACAAGATGCTATTTTAAGATCTAATTACTCTTTACCTTTGAGATTTTCAGATAAAAGGATGTTTGCTGATTGGAACGTAACCACATCTGGTGGTCATTCTGGCATGATTTTTCCTCTCCATCTTGGATTTAGGGTTTGCTTGGGATGAGCAAATCTCTAAGTTTGGGGTGGAGGGTGGGTGGTATGTACCCCACTTTCCACCTACACCCATCCTTTTCATACTTAAGTTTTCACTATCACATTTTTGATATTTTTGATAAAAATTTTCAAAATTTTCAAAATTCTTTAGTGTTTTTCAAAGAAATTGAACATATACTTGATGAATTTTTGACACTTCCTGGTTTCATTAAAAGTCACTAACTAACCTGCTATGCATTTTGAATCATTATATCCCCCTAATTCGAAGTAAATCCTCAAAAGGACCACTTTTTGAAACAAGCCCTTTGATTGAAATCATCTTGTGAAGCCTATGATTCCTAACATTGTGATATTTTTTGCAAAAGATGATAGGTGTCTGTCAAACTGATAGGGATCAAACACATCATGCTTCCTAACTAATTTGTGGAACAATATAATGGAATCCAACACGGATCGTCATCAAGTCATTATTTGACCAGAGTTTGATAAAGAGAACAACCTGATGCATTGAATTGTAAATCAAGTTGCATTCTGATCTGAACCCTCTTCTACACCTCTTCTATCATCTTCGTACCCATCCATTCATCAAAAAGAAATAAAATAGCCAAAAAAGTGTCGAACCCTAAGTTTGGGGTGGCACGCCACTTCCCTCTTTATCTGCTTCTTCCATACCCCTCGCAAATAAATAGGGGCGTACCACCAAAAATGCAATCTCGAGTCGAATAGAGGAGAGATTTGCAAACAAAAAGATGCCAAAGTACCCACAAAAAGAAATGCAATCTCGAGTCGAATAGAGGAGAGATTCACACAAAAAATGCAATAAATGAAATTGCAAAGCAAATAAAAATCTCGAGTCGAATAGAGGAGAGATTTACATATTCCTTCCATACCACTTTTCACTCCCTTTTCTACCTAATGGCACAATGATTGCCTACCCTATCCTGGAAAACACCAGTGTCAGATCAAATGCACACTTGTTGTTCTGTGGGTGTCTCTGAACTCTTACAAAACTCTTTGACATGCTTGTTGTTGGAAAAGGTGAGGAGGAAGTGATTTTAGAAAACGAACTCAGGAACGAATATATGGTAAGATGTGTTTTGTGGTCTCAGGAGGTTGAGATATTGAGTCATGTTGAGCAAAAAGAAAACATTTGTGATGTGAAGATGAAGTAATCACACGAATTGAAAGTATTCATTTTGTGACTGTTTTAGAATTTGTGTTACTCGAGGACTAGCAACGTTTAAGTTCGGGGTATTTTGATGAATGTATATTCATCATGAAATTCAATTATCGCTTCAGGACCAATTCAACTCTATACATACTATTTCACTCAATATGAATCGTAATGTGCAAAACTACTTAGTTGATTCAATTACCAAGGTTTTAACTAAACATCGCTCATTTAATGCAGGTTTTGACAAAGTTGAACAAGTAGTCAAGGTCCACCTTCATCTCTGGCTCCGATCAAGATATCTAACCAAGCAATTCCGCTCATGCGGTCTCAAGACCGTTTGAGCCCATGCAGTCTCAAGACCGTTTGAGCCCATGCGGTCTCAAGACCGTTTGAGCAACAAAGACTGATTAGAGTCATCACTCAGCCGCAAGGAATCGAGCAGTGCATGAACTCAAGGTCACAAAGTAGAGTCCTAACCATGGCGTTGGTGGTCCAAAACGGACATGGTCTTCTGCCATCACCACGACCGTGTGATGTGGCCACGACTGTAGTAGACCTGAGCTTTCACTGGCCATGACCGTGAGTCGACGAGCCACGATCGTGGAACCCTACCTGCATCAACCCTCTCTCATTCGCCATGCCCATGCGCGGCAGCACGACCGTGTGGTAGCTACCTCACCATGGCCATGGTGTCATGGCACGGTCGTGGCTCAACGCCGTCAGGGCCAAATTTCTCACCCACCATGCCCGTGCAAGCCAACATGACCGTGGGACAATAGCTTTACCACGACCGTGGTGCGTCGTCTTCAACCTCCGACCAGCACACATTTGCAGCTCCTGAGCAAGGTCGTTTGGGGTGATTCGCAGACCAAATGGGGTCACCCCGAAGCCGTCACACCTACAGAAGAAGGTTGAAGATCATTTGATAGATTAGACGGCTACTGGATTGATTTACCAATAGACTGTCTGCTGATCATTTGTGGAACGTTGACTGAAGTAGGACCGTTTGCTTGATTCTGATCTCAGACCGTTTTGTCGTGGATTGGAAACCATTTAGATTAAGCAAGCAATCGAGACCGAATGGCTGCTGCCTGAAGACCGTTTTGGCATGATTGGGTACACATACTGTTTGCTGCTGCTGACCGTTTGCCCCCTTTTCACAAGACTGTTTGGAAGAGAGCAAATGGTCTGTGAGACCGTTTGATCTCATGCGGTTTCCAAACCATTTGCTCAAGATCGTTTGGTCTTATGTGATTTCCAAACCATTTGCCTCTGTCCAGGATCGTTTGCCCAAACCATTTGGATCAAACCACATTAAAAAGTCAAAGCAACAAAGACTGTTTGGAGAAGATTTTTTTGGCCAGACCGTTTGCCCATAACAGCAGCAGACTGTTTGGTCTGTTTTAATCCAAGACCGTTTGGGGTCATCCCTATGCCTATAAATAGGACCCCAAAGGTCCTCACTTGGACATCGGTTCTAGGACGCTGACAGGCTGCCTGTATATAGATCTGATTCGAAACTAGTCCAGTCTGTGCCAGTTTTATTTCACCTACTTCCCGTGTTGCAAACAAGGAGGCTGAGGAGAGAAGAAAGATGGAGCACGAGAGATTGTCTGATCTGTCTTGGCAGCTCCCGTTTGTGTCCAGATCTACTCCGACATGACGTAGGAGGCCGTATCTACTTCACCGAACTGTGACCACCTCCTGCACTGAGTCCATGTTAGATTTCTCTCTTTCTCATTCTTCTTGTTTCTCGCATTATGAGCGAGTAGTACCTTTTCACTGGGGTGCGGGGACTAGCCCCGCTGTCCATGCAAACATGTCATATTATTAACCGTTCATGGCAATGTATATAACTTTTCATCTCGTTGTTAATCGTTATGTTCGTAGTTTGATTAATTGCTTTCTTTCGTCCTAGTTCTTCCTATATTATGAGAATATCTTTATGTAGGATTGAATGTCATTTAACAGGTTGAATCCCAATCTAGAAATAGAATGGGATTCCTTGAGGTCGTAAGTGTATGATCCGTGAGGGGATGAGCCATCTAGCCTTCGGTGATGCTTCTGTGTACCTAACGCCTGTATAGGGGGTTCACAGCCTTAGTTGGATTTTGTATGTTCTTGTTAATCGTCGATGTTTGCTCGTATATAAATCGGTTGCTTGCTTATCGATTAGTGTGATTGACTCCCAAACTAGAAACAAAATGGGGTTCCTTGAGGTCGTAAGTGTATGATCCACGAGGGGACGAGCCATCTAGCCTTCAGTGATGCTTCTGTGTGCCTAACACCTATATAGGGGGCCCACAACCTTAGTTGGATGTTGTATCTTCGGAGTCGTAAGTATGTGATCCGGATGGTGACGAAAAATTCTGATGCCAAAGGTGATGCTTACGCATACCTAACGCCCGTATGGGGGGGTTTCACAGCATCTCTTCTTGGATAGTTATATCCTTCCTGGATGTTTGATGTTTGGATGTGCTTGAATGAGCAGTGGTGGTGAAACTCGATACCATCACTACTACAAAAACAACGTTCAACGTCGCTTTTAGAGGCGTCGGTTTTTAAGTAAAACCGGTGTTGTTAACATTCAATGTCGTTTAATAAGGACATCCGACGTCTATATTTGAAGACCAGCCATACATGGGTATCGCTTTTCATTCAGTGTCGATTGAAGAAAAGCAACTGACGCCTAAAGTAGCCCACGAAATCCTATTTTTTTGAGCAAAAAAAAATTGCACCAAAGTATCAGATACAATGTCGGTGTTTTACCTAATAACCGACGTTGAATGAAGATAAAATTTGGGCTAAAAGTTACAATACGGGCGTCAATTTTCCTAGAATAACCGACACTGATAAAGGTGTGCGCGTCGTCCCTGCCAACAAAATTAGGGTAAAGGAATATCCAATTGACGTCGGTTGTCTTTGGATAACCGACACTTAATAATAAATGTGTCGGTTGTTATGGATAACCGATGTCGTTTAGTAACTTAATAGCCCCCACGCACAGCAAACTCTTCCCCTTTCTTCTGTTTCATTGATCGATTTTGCTCCGATTCCCGACCCCTACTGCATCGCCGCCGCCTGCTGCTGCGTCACCTGTCGCCTAGCTCCGCACCGCCGCCTACTGCTGTTGCAGCTGCTTGCCACCGCCACCGCCTACCTCTCGTTCTCTGCTCGCCGCCGGCGCCCTCTCCTTCTCTGCTCGATGCCGGCGCCTCTCCTTCTCTGCTCGCCTGCCTCCGTGCCGTCTCCTACCGCTGGAGTGCTCACTGCCGTCTCCGTCTCCACGCTGCTACCAACAGTAGGCCCTCCTCTTCTTCATCATTGGTTCTCCTGCTCTTCTTCTTCCTTCTCCCTCTCCTTACCAACAGCAACCATGACCGTGTGGGCTGGCACGGCCGTGGTTGCTGTTGGTAAGGAGGGAGAACGAAGAATAAGAGGGTATATATTCAAATGAAATCAATTATGAATTTGTGATTAAATCAATTATATGATGAAATCCCTATTGCATGATGAAACCCTAACATCTGGCTGAGTCTATTGCATGATGAAACCCTAACATCTACATGAATCCCTATTGCATAATGAAACCCTAACATCTACATACTCTATATGATACCTAAAATTGTGATGAAACCCTAACATCAATTGTGATGAAACTAGGATTGTAGGTATTGGAATGACAACAAACATGTATTTGTTGACCTAGAAACCCGTCCAAGATTTACTCATTAGGAGTAAATCTTGGATAGTCACCAGTTTGGGACTGTTATTGAACACCTAATCTCACTTAGGATGTAAGTATATAATGTGTATTGGGTTTTCAAGAAAATTTCGGCAGCATTTCCTTGTTTGTTCTCTAAGTACATATGTACTTAGAGAACAACGGGGAAATGCTGCCGAAATTTTCTTGAAAACCCAATACACACTATACACTTACTAGTGAGATTTGGTGTTCAAGAATGGGATAGGTGGTACACATTTATTATATATAAGAATGACAACACATGTATTTTTTGGCCTAGAAACCCGTCTAGGATTTACTCATTAGGAGTAAATCTTGGATATTCCCCGATTTGGGACTATTCTTGAACACCTAATCTCACGTAGGACGTAAGTGTATAATGTGTATTTGGTTTTCAAGAAAATTTCAGCAGCATTTCCCCGTATGTTCTCTATGTACATATGTACTTAGAGAACAACAGGGAAATGCTGCCGAAATTTTCTTGAAAACCCAATACACATTATACACTTACTAGTGAGATTAGGTGTTCAAGAATGGGATAGGTGGTACACGTGTATATGTTGGCCTAAAGTTTTAACCATGCAAAAACTCTAATCTGTTAACCCTAATCTAGTTGTAATATATACTTGTTTTCTCTTTGATCATAGAATGGATAGATCATGGATGTCCATTCCCAATCGCCGCACCCCAGAGTTTATTTCTGGTCTTGACCAGTTTATTAGATTTGCCGAGGAACATAGGAAACAACCTGGAGATAGGTTCTACTGTCCATGTACGCATTGCGGTAACAACTTGAAAGTCAGCACTGGTGACGAAATCAAAAGTCATGTCATGTGCAACAGGATTATACAAGGCTATACAGAATGGCACTGGCATGGAGAGATTTCAAACCCGAAACTAGTGGATGTCGATAGCAGTGCTTGTGTGGAAGAAGAAATTTCCTACGATGATGTAGATGTGAATGAACCAGTTCCAGTAGACATCGTTGATGCGATTCTAGATAGTTGTGGGGTAGAGAACACCAATCCACCTCCCATTTTTAGAAACATTGTGCATGATGTTGAGATATCATTATATACAGGTTGTACTAAGTTTACGAAGCTTAGTGCTGTGTTGAGATTGTATAATATGAAATCTAACAATAGATGGAGCGACAAAAGCTTCACATCATTGTTGTGTTTGTTGAAAGAAATGCTTCCTGAAGGAAACGAGCTGCCAATCTCAACATATCAGGTAAAGAAATTGTTGTGCCCAATGGGAATGGATGCCAAGAAGATACACGCATGCCCGAATGATTGTGTATTATTTCAAAAGGACTATGTGGATTTGAAAGATTGTCAAAAATGTGGTGCGTCACGGTATAAATTGATGACTTTGGGGGAGTCCAAAATTGGTTCTCCTGCCAAGGTGATGCGGTATCTACCTATAATATCATGGTTTCAACGCTTGTTTGCCAATCCGATAGATGCAAAGAATTTGAGGTGGCATGCAGATGTTAAGAAAAATAAATGATGGGATCCTACGACAAGTGTCTGATTCCCCACAATGGAAGAAGATTGATCTATTGTACCCTGAATTTGGTGAAGAAGTCAGGATTCTAAGACTTGGGCTTTGTACAGATGGGATGAATCCATACGGGACATTGAGCAACCAACATAGCACTTGGCCAGTCATTCTTGTTATATACAATCTTCCTCCCTGGCTGTGTATGAAAAATAAGTACGTAATGCTGTCATTGTTGATATCGGGCCCTAAACAACCTGGAAATGGCATCGATGTTTATCTTGAACCTCTGATTGATGACTTAAAGAAACTCTGGGGTGAAGGTGTGATGACCTATGATGCTTCACGAAGAGAGACATTTCATTTGCATGCTATGTTGTTGTTACAACCCCAATTTTGGGTTCATTTGCTGAGAAATGTAATATTTCATATTAAAGATAAATGAACAAATAATGAATGAATGCATGATTTTCGTTTAAAATAGCCTTGATGATTTATTGGTGGGCCTTATTGGCTTTTGGGCCCAATAACAAGGAAATTCAATTATTTAAGAAATCAAGAAAAGAAAGATGTGGAAACCTCTAGAAGGAAAAGAACTTAATCCAAAGGTGGATTTCGTGCCTCTTAGATTCCTTGGGTTCCAAGGAGTCCAAAGTTGCAAAGATAAGGCAATAAGAAAATAAAAGATCAATTAGGTATTTCTTTGTTAAGAAATAAATTGAAAACAATGATGAAAGGTGGAAAATGAGTGAAAAGAGGTATAATGGAGTTATCCTTGGTGTAATTTCATATCCCAAGGATTCAAATTTTAAAAGAAACTCCATAAGGAAAATAGAAGAGAGATAAAGAGAAATCATTAAAAAGAATAAGGAAATAAGTAAGATAATGAGAAAATGGATAAAAGATAAATAAAAGGTTAAAGGATATTCCCAAGATGGGATTTCGAACCATTTGGGTTCCTTGAGGTACAAGGAACTCAGAATAATAATTTAAAGGCAAAGGAAAGAGAAAATAGATAAGAAATATGCATAATTGAGTAATAACTTGCAACTAAAGAAAGGGATCCGATTTCTTTAGATAATGAGTCCAAATTTGGCACAAAGGTAGATTAAGTCGTCGCTATGATTCCCTCAAAATTTGGGAATATTTGGACGTGTGGTTTGGGAGATATAATTTGTATAAGTATTCCTAAGGTGAGAGGAAATACCAGTGAAATTTGGAATTTGCTTTTATCAACCTTTGGGCACAGGAAACATGGACCTTTGATCAGGAATCTAACGGTGACACCATCGTCACCTACCCAAAGCCGAGAAAGGCAACTTGTGTATAGTTGGCCCTTTCTATTTGCACATTGCTCTCACCACAACCCATATGAACTCGTGAGTACTTTCCCATTGAATTTGGGAAGAAAAATCAGACTGGAAGATCCCTTATTTGCTTGGTTTCCGTGTGGGGTTGGGACTTTTCCCAAAATCGTAGACACCTGTTCGCAAGCAGAGACCAAACCAAGGGTGCCCTGCACTTGGGGTCTATATATATATAGGAGTCTACAGACGCCTTGTCAAAGGTGAAGCAATGTCGTCCCCGCGAGCCTCTCCGATCTGCAGATGCCTGGCCGAGAAGCCTCCTAGCCGTCCCGGCGACCCGGCCAATGCGAGCATAGTTAGGACCACCAATGGAGGTGGGAAGGACTGCTGTGAGTCCACAGAAGGAAAGCAGATGGCAGGGAGCCCTCGCCTGGGCACCGCGACCACCGGAGGGTGGAAGTCAACACTACAGTTGACCGCCGGGCAGACTGGATCGCAGACAAGGGGGAAACGCGAGCTTGAAGACGATGAACGCCCGATTTACCAAAATACCCTCAAGTGAGTGCACCAACTACCACTTTCCCATAAGGACACGGAAGTCTTTTTGCGCTCTGCTTAAGTTGCTAGTAAAGAAGGGGGCGCTTGGCCGACGTGGCAGCCATTGACTGGCCTAGAGGTACTTTTTCTTGCGAAAATCATAACTAAATGTAGAATTATCTGATAATTATAAGTTATACATGAAAGTTGATCAGAAAAACGTGAAGAATCCAATAAAAATATAATTGAACCCTGATTCTAAGTGAAATTAAAAAAGAATGTAAAGATGCTATCTATAATGGTTTTACTAATGAAAAACCCTAGATTTTGATGTTAATGAGTTTTAGTAAAGTTCAATGAACAAGTTAAGTTGATAATAACTTGTTGTTGGTAAAAGAGAGATTAAAGCCTAGAAAGATGATCTTTGTGGTTAATTGGCCTAATTTAAAGTTTATGTGCATAAGTATGCTTTAATGGGCCCTGAAACCCTAATGTTGGCAAATTCGACTCTTAATGGCTTTAATTCTTCAAAGTAGTGAATAAAGACAAGATATAATGATTCTAAGCTATTTCGAGTGTTAAAGTTCCTAATTTGTGGATAAATACTCTAAATGTAGTAAATAGGGTTTTCTCATGAATCAAGATGGAATTAATGACAAATAGAGTTCGCATGTGAATTCAATCATAATGAACTATGAATTGATGATAAATGAGCATAATGATCTTGTTATATATTAAAAGGATGAAAATTGTAGCTTTAATGTAAAAGAGGCTTAATGGACTTATATAATGGTTAATAATGCCTTAAATATGAAATTAAGGATTAGATGTTGAGATAATTAGGGTTTGTGATCAATTGCGATAAATTAGGGTTTAAAATAGCAAAAGATGAACGGAAACCCTAATTGCAATGGAAACCCTAAAAGTGGACTAGAAACCCTAGGAGCGAGCTAGATTTAATAAATCTTGATGACACGAGTAATAAAAGGAAATTGTATAATTGTTTCAGGTTCTTATTGAATGCTTGCTTGCCTATTGATTGATTGGATTATTTCTGCCTCACATCAACTTGACAGGTATGTGGTTACGCTTATTATTATCCCGCATTAGTTTTCTGGGGTTTTTATCGATGTTTCCCTCGTGGCTTGAATTAAACTGTTGGATGTATTTAATTCATGCAAAGTATAATGTGAATATGACTATCACATAAGAGATATGCCTACTATCTTAGGTCCTAGTCCCATCTGTAGCTTAATGAGTTGACCTAGTAAAAGGCTACCAATGGGGTAGGCCCATCAGGTCATTGGATGACTTAGTAAATGGCTACCAATGGGGTAGGTCCATCAAGTCACCTTGACTTAGAGATTGGACTACCTATGGGTAGTGCCATGCGACTCAACCCTAGATATTGATCTACCTGTTAGGTAGGATCATGCGGGGTTTAATAAGGATCTACCTAGAGAGAGGTAAGATCTCAGTCCACTGCAGGGACATCACAGAGATAGGGGATAGGAAAGGATTGAGTAGTATGGTTTAAATCGTAATCTTGGTTGTTAAATGGTAATTGGATGTTTACTTTGTTATTATAGTTGCATGATTATTGTTTCCCCCACATACCAGCTTCTTGCTGCCGACGTTTTGTTTGTTGGCGTTTTAGGTACAAATGAAAAGAACAAACAGTAAAGTGGCAGATGTGGAATTAACTAAGAAATAACGTGCATAAGAGGATTAGTTAGTTTAGCATCCTCATGGATAGAAGTTTAGAAATCCCAGTTTTTCTAAGGTAAGAAAAGTTTTATTTTATACTAGTTTTCAGTTTAGTTGGTAAAGTTTATTAATTGTTATTGATTATTTGTCGAACCTTTGATCCTGTTAATTGAATAACGGCTCTGCCCTTCGGGTCTCCCTTAATTGGGGGTTACGGGGAGGTGGGGTCGTTACAATTGGTATCAGAGCATAGGTTCCTCAATTAATCTTTAATAATTATTAAATTTTACAAATTCTGTAGAACCCAAGGGAGTTATTAGAGGATTATCCGAAAGACAGAGGTGTCTAGAAAAGGATCACGACTGGGGGCTGGCAAAATTTTCCTCCGCACCGCTAGTCGGAATACGAGGACTCCCGTATTCGTGTGACTGCCTGACCAAAGTCTTAGGATATGATATGAAATAAGATACCTTTAGGACTCTCTTATCTTGTTCATCCCTTCTCAACTCAATTTCTGTTAAGGATCTTAAGGATTAGGGTTTTCCCTCTCCTCCTCACCCTCTTGAGGTATGGGTAGGGTTGATAAGGATTAAGGAATCCTCCACCAATTAATAAAAAACATGTAAATAATATGTCATGGACATAAGCTTAATAGAGTAAGCGTAAAGGAATAAATACATGCTTAGGTCATATGACATGAGTTGTCATTGCCCTCAGGAGATACATGAGGATAGACCTCCTTGGTAAGAGGATGAGTAGAGAGAGTTAGTCTTGGAGGTAGAGACCTCCATTAAAAGTAGAGACCTAGCACATCCTTTGAGGGTGATGGTAACCCTAACCCTAAGTGAAGGTTAGAGAGAAAGATGACATGATGGTTGACCGAGTGTTTGGTTGGACATGCCTTTGGGATGCCATAAGAGGGTAGGTGACCTAGTACCTTTGGCGACCCAACCCTGGAAATGGTCATGCATGCTAGAGAGAAGGATATCTCCTTCATGGATGAGGTTAAAGGAGAACCTATTGTTACCATATGTGCTTAGGAAAGTAGGGTATAGCTTGATGAAATCTTGGTTAAGAGATCATGATGGATGGCTTATGAAAGGGCTATGGATGATCTAAAGCAAACATAAGTTCGCACCTAGACTTCACCCACGTAGAGGTATGCCTGTGAGTTTGATTCTTCATGGAGGAAGGACCTCGGGTAGTAAGGCTGGAAGTGGAGTTAGCTCTAGAGTGAAAAAGCATGACTCAAGAAAGAGGGTTGGAAGCTTAGATTCTGAGACATAAGGAACAACGGGTAGTTGGGGATGATGCGACCTAAGTGGATGATAGTGGTTGCCTTATGTTTGATCCCTGAAGGCTGATGATATCTTGGTTGCCTTTAGAGGAACCTTCTGGTACCCATGGTATAAGTGACTACCTGCTGGATGAGATAAAGAGTGCCTTAAACCCTGAGGAGGTTTAAGTAACCAGTTGTGAGGCTTTATACCTAGTTGGTTGTCCTTGAGGAGGACTCGACTTTGAGGTGTTGCTCATATGAAAGGTTCATGGGAGTACATGACATACCTTGGATGTTCTTGATTCATGGTTAAGAGATTGAGCATGCAGTTGGATACCCAAAGGTGAACCTACGGTTCTTAGGCCTAAGAGGGGAAGTAGTGTACCTGATGCTCATAATGAGGTTTGAATCTCTATAGTTTCGAGCATGGTACTCCTCATGTGTAGAGGGAAAAAAAAGGAAAACCCCTTAAGTTTAAAGGCAGGTTTGATGAACCCCTCACAACTAAGTTGATCTTTTGTTGAGTAAAGAGAACAAGTGTGACTTAGCATGGTTTAGTAGGTACGCTTGTGCCTTAGTAGTTGCCAGTTTAAGCATGCTCATATGGATGTAAACCCTAAGGATGTTTGTGACCTTGTTGATAGGAGTTGTAGTTTCCTCCCATCCTGGGAGAGGGACCCTTTGGTAGGGTGTATACCAGTTTTGTTGGTTTTAAGGGAACCTAAAGAGGTTTCATAGGATCTTGAGAAAGCTAAGTGAAAAGTACATGGCATGAGTTTGAAACTGTAGAACCATAGATAACCATCTCTATGTGCACGTGGATGTGTTACTCTGGTAGTAACTGGTATGGGGCCTGACCAAGGAAGGTAGGTCACCATGATCCCTGAGAAAGGATGAAAGACAGCCCAAGAATGCAGGAAGAGAGATGATGAATGCTTGGGTAAGGTTCTGAGTTGAACATGTACTATAAGAGAATCCTAAGTCTATCCTAGGGTCAGGTAGGGATAAGACCGATGGAAGAAGGAGTTGCACATGACCATAGGGTCGAGAGGTAACAGCTATCATTGTCCGAGGGCCATGGGTTAGGAGACTGATCACCTTCATGAACACATGGGACCCAAAGGGCAGATGAGTAGGGCACTCTCTGGATGCATAAGGGAAAAGGGATGACTCCAAAAGTGTCGGCACCCTATAGACCTAGAGGAGATGACCAAGGATTTTGTGGTGACCCAAGTAGGTTCGAGACCAGTTTTCCATGGAAGTAATTTTGATAACATGAGGTTTGTGATGTGGAGACATAAGTTGCATGTTTCAACTTAGTATTGAAGGTGTATTGGCAATGTGGGATGTACCATCTCTACTCTTGGAATAGGAAGAACTTTGTGTTTGGACGGCCGCCAAATGCTTATTTCCTCTTGTTATGGGGGGTAGAGATGGGATAGTACGCATGCCATACACCAAGGATAAAAGATGATGCGAGTTGGAGCATTGCTACGAGGTATGAGGACAAAGATGATAACATACCTTGGTGGAGTGAATGATACATGGATGGTTTACAAACCCTAAGAGAATTAGTGTAGTCGACTTAAGAGGGTGTTTGATCAGGAGCTATGTGGAATTTGCAAGTTAACCAAGGTTGAGTTTGATCACCGTGGGGAGGAGCTCAGAGTGTTCTTGATGAAGATAGACTTAGAGTTTGAGATGAGATGATAAGTATAATACATGGAGGTGTATGTTTTCAACATTACCTAACACCTAAGGATAAGAAGTGGTAATGAATGCTCTGGTTGAGATATAGCTGCCTAGTTTAGTTGGAAGCTAGAAGAAGTTGAGGTTGTTAGACTAACCTTAAGATGAGAAAAAGAGATAAGTTTGGCTAACATTCACATATAACGAGTTTTGTTAGTGGTTAGCCAGTTTAGTCCTTGATGTAGTGAAAGGATGGTGATAGAACCCCAGATGTACTTCTTTGGATAGGAAGGTAATAGAACCCTGATGAGAGTGGTTTAGGGTTTCCGAGGTATCGATCTTGAGGAATCGTGACATATCGGAGATCATGGTTTTAAGATCACTAAACACCGTAATACTACAGTAGTATTTTGGATGTCTAAGGTGAAATTGCATGTGGTATGTTGCCATGCATGATAGGAGGTGAAGGACGAATACCAGTAACCCAATGCATGGATATAAAGTATATAGAGTCCCCTAGAGAGAATGGGTGTTCATCACTATGGATGTTGCGGTAAGTCTCCCCTAGACCAAAGAGGGTCAAGGTGCAATATGGGTTATGGTAGATCACCTTATCTAGATGACATGATAAAGAGAGAGTTCTATCACGAGATAGATTCAGTTGAACTACTTAAGAGAGAAAGATGGTTCAACTACACAATGATACGAGTTCAAAAGTTCTTGAGCATGATTAGAAGGTTTACTTCCATGCAGTAGAAGTAGGTACATGGAGAACTCGTTTGTAGTACCTCTTATCACCCCTAACTAATGGTTAGTATGATCCAGACTAGAGGGTCTGATGAGAGCAATTGTGCTTGTTCAAGGTGATACAAAGAGACAACTCTTAAGATGTGTTGTTAACCACCATAGCCTTTATCAGGATGCAAGAAGTTCCATAAGGAGGTAGTGTCGGTCACCACTTCATTAAGATGATGTTGGTGAAGGAGGCCTCGTGAAGGTCAGAAAAGAACCATAGTGTGTGCAGATGAAGTCGCTTGATCGAGGAATGGCTGAGAGAGAGCCCAAGGGTGACATGAGTCATGAGCTGATGCAAAGTAGACTGACATGCAGTTCACTGTGGGAGAATATGTGACGTGAAAATCCGACCCCTCTGAACTACAACTGAGAAAGCTGAGTCCCCGATAAATGGGTCCATTTGAGATGGATTGGTGGAGAAGGTTGTGTTTAGCCTTACCCCTCAAGATAACATGATGTGTAATGTGTTACATGAGTCCGATCTAGAGCACTATGTGAGGTACCAAAGCCATGTGTTGAGCCCTTAACCGATTCAGCTTTTGAGAGGATGAAATGTCCTGAGTCACCTATGAGGGTACGATATACCAAGATAAGAAAGAACTCAGATGGAAGAATATGAGATAATGAAGGTTCTTGGGAAGCACCATGGAAAAGGGTGAAGCCACATGGGAGCCATGATGGACATGTGATAGGCTTATCCTATTTGATTGCTTGCTTGATGGAATTTTGAGGGAAAAATTCTTATAAGAGGGGAAGGATGTTACAACCCCAATTTTGGGTTCATTTGCTGAGAAATGTATTTTTTCATATTAAAGATAAATGAACAAATAATGAATAAATGCATGATTTTCGTTTAAAATAGCGTTGTTGATTTATTGGTGGGCTTTATTGGCTTTTGGGCCCAATAACAAGGAAATTCAATTATTTAAGAAATCGAGAAAAGAAAGATGTGGAAACCTCTAGAAGGAAAAGAATTTAATCCAAAGGTGGATTTCGTGCCTCTTGGATTCCTTGGGTTCCAAGGAGTCCAAAGTTGCAAATATAAGGCAATAAGAAAATAAAAGATCAATTAGGTATTTCTTTGTTAAGAAATAAATTGAAAACAATGATGAAAGGTGGAAAATGAGTGAAAAAAGGTATAATGGAGTTATCTTTGGTGTAATTTCGTATCCCAAGGACTCAAATGTTAAAAGAAACTCCATAAGGAAAATAGAAGAGAGATAAAGAGAAATCATTAAAAAGAATAAGGAAATAAGTAAGATAATGAGAAAATGGATAAAAGATAAATAAAAGGTTAAAGGATATTCCCAAGATGGGATTTCGAACCATTAGGGTTCCTTGAGATACAAGGAACTCAAAATAATAATTTAAAGGCAAAGGAAAGAGAAAATAGATAAGAAATATGCATAATTGAGTAATAACTTGCAACTAAAGAAAGGGATCCGATTTCTTTAGATAAAGACTCCAAATTTGGCACAGTGGTAGATTAAGTGTTCACTATGATTCCATCAAAATTTGGGAATATTTGGACGTGTGGTTTGGGAGATATAATTTTTATAAGTATTCCTAAGGTGAGAGGAAATACCAGTGAAATTTAGAATTTGCTCTTATCAGCCTTTGGGCGCAGGAAACGTGGACCTTTGATCAGGCATCTAACGGTGACACCATCGTCACCTACCCAAAGCCGAGAAAGGAAACTTGTGTACAGTTGGCCCTTTCTATTTGCATGTTGCTCTCACCACAACCCATATGAACCCGTGAGTACTTTCCCATTGAATTTGGGAAGAAAAATCGGACTGGAAGATCCCTTATTTGCTTGGTTTCCGTGTGGGGTTGGGACTTTTACCAAAATAGTAGACACCTGTTCGCAAGCAAAGACCAAACCAAGGGTGCCCTGCACTTGGGGTCTATATATATAGGAGTCTACAGACGCCTTGTCGAAGGTGAAGCAATGTCATCCCCGCGAGCCTCTCCGATCTGCAGATGCCTGGCCGAGAAGCCTCCTAGCCGTCCCGGCGACCTGACCAACTCGAGCATAGTTAGGAGCACCAATGGAGGTGGGAAGGACTACTGTGAGTCCGCAGAAGGAAGGCAAAGGGTAGGGAGCCCTCGCCTGGGCACCACGACCACCGGAGGGCGGAAGTCAACACTACAGTTGACCGCCAGGCAGACTGGATCGCAGACAAGGGGGAAACACGAGCTTGAAGACGATGAACACCCGATTTACCAAAATACCCTCCAACGAGTGCACCAACTACCACTTTCTCATAAGGACACGGAAGTCTTTTTGCGCCCTGCTTAAGTTTCTAGTAAAGAAGGGGCCGCTTGGCCGACGTGGCAGCCATTGATTGGCCTAGAGGTACTTTTTCTTGCGAAAATCATAACTAAATGTAGAATTATTTGATAATTATAAGTTATAAATGAAAGTTGATCAGAAAAATGTGAAGAATCCAATAAAAATATAATTGAACCTTGATTATGAGTTAAATTCAAAAAGTATGTAAAGATGCTATCTTTAATGGTTTTACTAATGAAAAACCCTAGATTTTGATGTTAAT
The DNA here is from genome assembly GCA_963693085.1 of Alisma plantago-aquatica. NCBI lineage: Eukaryota > Viridiplantae > Streptophyta > Magnoliopsida > Alismatales > Alismataceae > Alisma > Alisma plantago-aquatica. The sequence continues at coordinate 594,385,267 of OY856409.1, forward strand.
GAGTTTTATTAAAGTTCAATGAACAAGTTAAGTTGATAATAACTTGTTGTTGGTAAAAGAGAGATTAAAGCCTAGAAAGATGATCTTTGTTGTTAATTGGCCTAATTTAGAGTTTATGTGCATAAGTATGCTTTAATGGGCCTTGAAACCCTAATGTTGGCAAATTCGACTCTTAATGGCTTTAATTCTTCAAAGTAGTGAATAAAGACAAGATATAATGATTCTAAGCTATTTCGAGTGTTAAAGTTCCTAATTTGTGGATAAATACCCTAAATGTAGTAAATAGGGTTTTCTCATGAATCAAGATGGAATTAATGACAAATATAGTTCGCATGTGAATTCAATCATAATGAACTATGAATTGATGATAAATGAGCATAATGATTTTGTTATATATTAAAAGGATGAAAATTGTAGCTTTAATGTAAAAGAGGCTTAATGGACTTATATAATGGTTAATAATGCCTTAAATCTGAAATTAAGGATTAGATGTTGAGATAATTAGGGTTTGTGATCAATTGCGATAAATTAGGGTTTAAAATAGTAAAAGATGAACGGAAACCCTAATTGCAATGAAAACCCTAAAAGTGGACTAGAAACCCTAGGAGTGAGCTAGATTTAATAAATCTTGATGACGCGAGTAATAAAAGGAAATTGTATAATTGTTTTAGGATCTTATTGAATGCTTGCTTGCCTATTGATTGATTCTGCCTCACATCAACTTGACAAGTATGTGGTTACGCTTATGATTATCCCGCATTAGTTTTTCGGGGTTTTTATCGATGTTTCCATCGTGGCTTGAATTAAACTGTTGGATGTATTTAATTCATGCAAAGTATAATGTGAATATGACTATCACATAAGAGATATGCCTACTAGCTTAGATCCTAGTCCCATCTGTAGCTTAATGAGTTGACCTCGTAAAAGGCTACCAATGGGGTAGGCCCATCAGGTCATTGGATGACTTACTAAATGGCTACCAATGGGGTAGGTCCATCAAGTCACCTTGAGTTAGAGATTGGACTACCTATGGGTAGTGCCATGTGACTCAACCCTAGATATTGATCTACATGTTAGGTAGGATCATTCGGGGATTAATAAGGATCTACCTAGAGAGAGGTGGGATCTCAGTCCACTGTAGGGACAACACAGAGATAGGGGATAGGAAAGGATTGAGTAGTATGGTTTAAATCGTAATCTTGGTTGTTAAATGATAATTGGATGTTTACTTTGTTATTATAGTTGCATGATTATTGTTTCCCCCACATACCAGCTTCTTGCGGACCGACATTTTGTTTGTCGGCGTTTTAGGTACAAATGAAAAGAACAAATAGTAAAGTGGCAAATGTGGAATTAACTGAGAAATAACGAGCATAGGAGGATTAGTTATTTTAGCATCTTCATGGATAGAAGTTTAGAAATCCCAGTTTTTCCAAGGTAAGAAAAGTTTTATTTTATTCCAGTTTTCAGTTTAGTTGGTAAAGTTTATTAATTGTTATTGATTATTTGTCAAACATTTGATCCTGTTAATTGAATAACGGCTCTGCCCTTCGGGTCTCCCTTAATTGGGGGTTACCAAGAGGTGGGGTCATTACAATTGTTTTTCACTATTAATGACTTTCCAGCATATGGGAATTTGTCTGGATATAGTGTCAAAGGAGATAAAGCGTGTCCTATATGTGAAGAGAACACTGATTCAACAAGACAAAAACATGGTGGTAAGACTGTATATCTCGATCATCGAAGGTTTCTTACAAAATTTCATCTGTATCGTAGGAAGCGCAAAGCATTCAATGGATTGAATGAGGAACAGAGTGCACCTAAACCTATACCAGGGGAGGTTGTTTATGAAAGACTAAAAGACTTTCTCAATGAATTTGGTAAGATATCACAATGTACTATGGCTACACGGAGTGATAAATCTTTATTCAAGAAGAAGTCAATATTTTGGGATCTTCCTTATTGGAGTTCTTTTACAGTCAGGCATTGTATCGATGTCATGCACGTTGAGAAAAATGTATGTGATAGTGTCATTGGTACTTTGTTGAATATACCACGTAAGACTAAAGATGTGATAAAATCTAGACTGGACCTACGTGAAATGGGAATAAGGTCAGAATTAATAGAATTTCGTGAAATGGAAAATCGGAGAACATACTTACCTCCCGCTTGTTACACATTGTCTAGAAAGGAGAAGAAAGCTTTTTGTGAATGTTTGGTAAATGTTAAGGTGCCACAGGGTTACTCATCCAACATCCGTAGATTGGTATCAATGAAAGATCTGAAGTTGATAGGTCTTAAATCTCATGATTGTCACATTCTAATGCAACAAATATTGCCTGTGGAAATTATATCTATATTGCCGAAGCATGTAAGGTTTGCAATCACCAGACTTTGTTTCTTTTTCAACAGTCTGTGTAGAAAAGTTATTGACCTTGTTACTCTCGCTAAATTGCAAAGAGAAGTGGTTGTTACCCTATGTCAGCTTGAGATGTATTTTCCTCCGTCGTTCTTTGATATCATGGTACATCTTGTTGTCCACTTGACTAGGGAAGTGAAAATATTGGGACCAATTTTCTTGCATTGGATGTTTCCCTTTGAACGATACATGAGCGTTTTTAAAAGTGATGTTCGAAACCGTTATCGACCTGAAGGGAGTATTATCGAGGGTTATATGGCGAGAGAGGTTATGGATTTTTGCAATGACTTTCTCAGTGGTAATGACACTCCTGATAATGACAAAAATATTGACGAGAAATTTGGCAAAGGAATTTTGGGATCACGTGTGAATGTAATTATCCGTGAGCAGTTGAAACAAGGTCACTTGTATATTTTATACAACATGGACGAAGTGAACGTTTATATTGAGGAACATACCAATTTTATCAAGAGACAATATCCTCAAGCCAATACAATATGGCTTGCTAGCGAGAATAACAAGACATTAATTAAGTGGTTTGAAGATAAAGTCTTACATCAACTATCTCAAACACCAGATGATATTACTGAAACTATCAAATGCCTCACCTTTAAACCAAAATTGACTATTATGTCTTATGAAGGGTATGCCATTAATGGATTGACATATTACACAAAGCGCCAAGATGATAAGAGTGTCGTCCAAAACAGTGGGGTCACCCTTCAAGCATCGACGATGTTTTTTGCAAGTGCAAAGGATAAGAGTCTGCATGAAGCTAAAATGTCATATTACGGTGTCATTGAAGACATATGGGAGTTTGACTACATAGATTTCAGAATTCTGCTCTTCATGGTAAAAGACAGTTCATTGAAGATCCTATAGATGAAGAATAGTACTATGATAAGTATGATGACTCCAGTCCATTCTCAGTTGGGTTGCCAACACCAGCAAATATTGAAGCTAATGATGACTTGTATGTGCACGGAGATCACAATGAAGGATTGTTAATTGATAAAAAATCGCAATATTATAGGCATGTTTATATTTTTTTATTTGTTTTATTTTCTGAATGTGAACTTTACAATGTGAATTACTTTACAATACGAGCTTTACAATTTGAATTACTTTACAATGTGAATGTGAACTTTACAATGTGAGCTTTATAATTTGAATTACTTTACAATGTGAACTTTACAATGGGAATGTGAATTTTCAGATGGCTGAGCATTCTCCTAATGACCGTGCTGATGATTACCGTGAGGGTGAGGACATCAATGCTCCGCCTCACAATGTAAGTATTAAAAATATATCATATATTTATATCTATATGTCCATTTATAGTTATATCTTGTAAATGTGTTTATTTTGTCAAATTTTAGGTTGATGATGCACATGTACCATCTGAAGCACTTGAGGCACTTGATCAGTAGCACCAAAAAGTTGACAAGAGAAGGGGCATCACTATGATGAAGAAGTCAATAGCGCAAAAGGGCAATGGACCCAAACTTGTTGTGGTTTTTGATAATGTAGGAAATGCATCTGGTGTGAATTGCAATTCGTTTGTTTCATATCTTGGGTATGTTACTCGTAGCCATTGCGGTTGTAAGATAGATTCTTGGCATAAAGTTCCTAAGGAGAAGAAAGACATAATATGGAAGGATTTATGCGTGAGTTATTATTAATTTGCAATTCTATTTTGTAGATTACTAATTTTTTGGATACTAGTTAATAGCAATTCTATTTTGCAGAGTATATTTGAATTGGATGAATAGCTGCATCGTAAATGTGTGATGAAACACTGTGCGAGAGTCCTAAGGAACTATAGGATAAATCTCACCCGAGAATACATAAAAGAAGGTGACAAGAGGAAGAAGACAGCCACTGAATAGTGGAACTTCCTGGACCAAGAAGAATGGGACGCATTTTTTGCTTCAAGACAAACTGATGAATTCAAGGTATTAGGCATCAGTCCCAATCTCATTCATATATGTTGTATTCACCTATTCAAGATTAACATTTAGTGTTACTAACCAAATCATTAATTTGCATACTAACTAGGCCCTCAGTGAGGCACAAAAATCAAGGCGTGCACTGAATGTGCATGACCACACAATGGGTCCAAAGGGGTATGCAGGCATTCGCCAAAGACTACAGTCTGAGGCTATTGCTCAGTCTGCTGCTACTCAGGAGTCCTCTACTATAGGTAGCACACCTCTGCCTCGCCATGATGTCTGGATAGCTGGGAGGCAAAATAAGAAGGGAGAAATAAGGAAGCCCACAACTGCTGAGGCGGCTGCAAAAATGGTAAAATACAACTCTTACAGCAATCGTTCGAATATTGATTATTTGTGGTGTTTACTTAATTACAAATTTTTTTTTTGGCGATTAGCGGGAGCTGCACGAGCTGAGGAAATAAGGAAAGTTCATCCCTGAGGGTACAAGAGATGAATTGACAGTTGCTCTAGGTAACCCAGAGCATCATGTACGTGTTAGGGCTGCAGGCGATGGTGTGGGCATCAAAGCTTTTTTTGGGCCATCCCAGCGCAAACATGTCCCAAAAGTGGGACTTTCACAAGAAGAGGTAACATATTCTTTCTTTATAATGTTACTGTAAAAGAGAATTCAATAATTAGAAGCTAACGTTTCTTTTATCCATGTATAGGTAGATAAGCTTGTTGATAGGAAACTCAAAGAAGCACTAAAAAAGTGGCAGGCATCTCAGATTGCCACTCAGCAGACGGTACCTATTATGGCATCCCGCTCTACTCCTACTGCAGAGGTTGGGAGTAATCCTATAGACCCACCACCTAGCACATCCGTTGTAAGTATTTTTATGACATAGTAACTAGTTTTTTAATTCAAGATGATATGTTTTCAAGATGATATGTATATATGAAATTGTAGTCGTTTCAAAAAAAGATGATATGTATATATGTATATAACATTATTTACACAAAAATTTATAGGGGTTGAAGCCATGCCGTCTAAAAAGTAAAGAATATGTCATTGTAGAGGCGTCGGCTTACCCATCCCTACCAGGGGAAATGTTTCATGGGTCTCCATTACCAGCTGGTTGGATTCATGTGAGCCTGGTACATATATTCTCCAAGTGGATGGATCTTCCATTGCCATATGCCCACCCAGATTTTGAAACGCTTGGTGAGGCAGAAGGCAGAGTGATATTGTGGCTAAAAGAGGATGTCCTCTTTACTGAAACTGTATGGTAAATTTACATTACGTTAAATTGTTAGTGTGTGTATATGATGTCAGTTGATATGAAATTATATATATATATATATATATATAGGTTAAAAAGAAGACACCCACAACATCTAGGCCTCCACTTCCACCTCCTACATTACCCAGTTGGGTTCCACAGGACCTACCTGTCCCGTTAGGTCCTAACTGTAGGGGTATGGCAATATGGTTAGGCAAACATGATATAAATTGCCCTATAACTGTTTCCTTATATTCATATACTGTAGGTCAATCATACGAAAGCAAGCTATTTATACAAGATATTTTGGAGTTGTTTCGATATGATTGGCTAAATATATCTGTGATAGAGCTATGGATAAGGTGAGATCTTCTTTATACATCCATATACCTTGTGTAGGATCTGGTGATCTGGTTTCTTATTTATTAATGCATGCGTAATTAATACATATTTTGCAGCTACTTAGACAAGATATGTGCAGATTTTGCATTCGAACATGTAGGTTTTTTTATTCCATCTTTGATTAGTCTAGTAGCTAAAGACCCTCCATCAGTTCAACAATACTGTTGTGAGGCTTTTACAAATTTTTCTCAAAATAAGAAGACGGTGATAATAGCTCCATTCAATGTAGAGTAAGTTTATTTTGCTTATTATAATTTGGACTTAAGAAAATTACATTTTTATTGTGGATTTTGAGTTATTAATTTTAAACTTTTTTTACCTCTAGTGGTATGCATCGGGAGTTACCAGTTATGGTCCTCGATACGTTCACTGTCTATTATCTAGATCCTAAGGGGAGTAAATTGAATTCAAAATATGGACACAAAATGAAAATGGCATTATTCTGGTGAGAAATATTTTATTTTCATATCCGTTAACATATGTTATTACATTACTATTTAATTATGTAATGTATTATGTTACATTAACATGTAGGGGTTTAGATGAGTTCAAAAAGGCGGGAGGAAAGGTCCCCAAGAAAAAGAACCAGCAAATAATTTGGAAGAACGTGGAAGTAAGTTTCCGACTGCAATGTATATATTATTTATGTGAACAATGCTTAATTAGTTGTATTTTTTAATATTTTGTATGTTTGAATTTATAGTGTGCTACACAAGACAACGGATGGGCATGTGCATACTATGTGATGTGATTTATGCACATGATTATCAAATATGTCGCAATGGACATCGATACTATTCCTGAGGTATTATATAGTCCCATTAGATAATATGAAATATATCAATCTTATTTAAAGCTCATTAATTATATATATACATCATTCTGTTTACAGGTGTTTAAAACTGACCACACTACAGAAAAGGCCTTACCAGATGTACATGCTCCCTATATGACAGGAGAATTAAATGAAGTAAGAGAAGAATGGGCAACAACCATACAAGTAGTGGGGGTTTTAACATACAATTGGGATGTTGATAGCGAATAATGACTAAAGAATGATATTTTGTAAATGAATTTCTAAATTATAATATATGTGTGAATGTTTCTACATGTGTCTGAGTGAAAATGAATGAAACTGTTGGTTGCTATATGAATGTTTCTACATGTGTGAATGTGAAAATGAATGGAACTACAGATTGCTAGCTACATGAATGTTTCTAAATGTGTGAAAATCAAATGAAACTGCAGGTTGCTAAATGTGTGAATATTTTTGTTGTTAATTTTGCAGGTTTGTGGCCTGTTGTTGGCTGATATCAATGGATATTGTAAAACCTACAGTTCATAACTAAACTGCAGGTTTTCTCATCCTGCGACCAACCACAGCAGGTCTGCAGATTGACAGAAAAAAAAACAATAGGCGTCTGTTATTTGTATAAAACCGACGCCACATAGTTACAGTGTCGGTTTCCTACTCATAACCGACGTCTATTTCCTTAACACCATGGCCGTGCTGGCCAGCACGCCCGTGGCAGCGGACCAGATACCACGGTCGTGCTGGGAGTGATATGGCATCGGTTATTACTAATAAACCGACGTTGATAGTGCCCCAGATGGCGCCCTTTCTGTGGCGAGAAGGTATATGATGTTGGTTTCTTATCTAATAACCGATGCCTATAGTCCCCTGCTGGCACGTTTTCGATGGTGCGCAAAGGGTTTTGGCATCGGTTTTTGAAAGGACGCGTAACAGTTGGGCTTTTAGCGTCGCCCACATAGGTGTTGCTTAGAAATTGACACTAAAGACCTTAAATAACCAACACAAATGGTCGGTTATGTACTAATGCATCCCAGCGACTCCATATCATTGATCTTAATATAGCTTTAATTCAGTCTTTACTTTCCTGCAATTAGTTTAATTAACCTCAAATCAACCAATCGTTTTAAATATTAGTCTTAACTCGAACTAGACTAGACTGACAAAGATTCTTAAAAACGTTGTTCTTTGGGTTTGATCCTTAACTATACTGCGATAAGACTCGTCCACTTACGGGTGGTATTAATGCACTTTAGTTTTGGTAAAAACTTGAGGATATCAACCCCGAGTGTGTTTGTTAGTGCGTTCAAAATACCACGTCAGATGCTTTTATATTTTATTTTTGTCCAACTAAAATAACGAAATACTTTTAATCTTATTATTTTCATATAGATTACATTTTATCGATGCAGCGTGACTTTGAATTTTTCAATATGGATGATACAAAAGTGACTTCTTATGATGAAGTAACTACTTTTGTCCAAAAGACGATCAATCAACAATTGCGTGATTTTCGTAAGGATCTAAAATGTAGGTTAAATCCTAATATTCCCATTGTTGAAAAAATGGATACTTGATGCATGGGTTTTGAGTCACTTTTATAGGCTTATTTTATATCTATTTTATGCATATATTTGTCATTTTCTTGATTATATTTGCATAATTCACTATAGTTGGCATTTAAACTCTTTTTGCATCAAATTATACTTCTTTTATCATATTTATATGATTTTATATAATCCCCGGACTTATACACATATTTCGGCACTTTTTCAGATACTTTTGCATTGTAGTCGATAACATTTTATCAGAAAGCAACCCCAAAACGCGATCTTGGAAGGAAAAACCTGTATCATGGTCGATCCATCGACCTGGGGGTCGATACTATCGACAACGTCGGGATCTGGCGATTTTCTGCACTAAAATGGAGTGTTTTAATCCGACGGTTGAGCTTTTTCAGAGCCGTAAAGTGGTCCTAGGACCTAAGAAGAGCACGGCCAGCCCTAGGGGGATCTCATATTGTGTTGCACATCATCCAAGAAGGAGGGAGAGAGAGAGGAGACAAGAGATGAAGGTCGTCAACCAAGCGATCCGAGCACCTCTGACGGGCAATTTTGTTGCCGGAAGACTGCAAAACGCACGTTTCTCGAGGAGGATCTCTAGGAACACCTTTGTATTAGGGGTTACATGAGTTTGCTCCATGTTTCCCATGTTTTTCTTCTCCACTCCTATGTATTTTCCATTGTCAGCCATACAGGGCTAATCCCCTTAATCTTTAGGATCGGGAGTAGCCCGGGGAAGCATTGTATGATGTTTTTATCATAGTAATTCATTATTTGTCTCCTAAATTTGTGGTATGCTTTCATTTTCTCAATTATGTTGTTATGCTTAATCACCATAATGATAATCTAATGCCTTTAATTACTTTGAAAGAAGAATTAACGGTTGAAAAGAGACAAAATTCACATTAATTAACAAATCCCTTGAATAAGGTGATGTACGGTTAATGGTGGAAACCCAGAGGTTGATTCTAATGCACCTAGTTTAGGGTATAGGTTACTACAACGGTGGAACCGACCTAGACATATGTAGTGAATTGTACCACGACAGTGGGAAATTCTGACTACATGCCACTACCCGGATTGAGAGATGAACCTGAGTAACTATATGGAAATTTATACAATGAAAACCTGTGGTGAAACTGCAATCCTAAAGATCTCCATTTGAATTGATTAAACTAAACCCTTAATCGATTGTTTTGTTTTATTTTATTTTCTTTTATTTTACAACAACTCTCAAACTCTTTTAATCGGTTTAGCTGATCGCAACAAGTTAGTAGTAGTCTACTAAAATTCACGTTTCCCTGAGTTCGACTCGGGCCTCACAAGCCCTATATTACATTGATACGTATACTTGCGTTCTACGCACGGAAAAATTGATCAAGTTTTTGGCGCCATTGCCTGGGAAAAGATGAATTTTAGCACTACGAGTGCTGCGAGCGGCCACACTAGGCCACTTTTAATTCCTGTAATTTTTTTTTCTTTTCATCTTTTGAACTGAATTGCAAATCTTATTCAATGTTTTAATTATTAGTACCGGTTCATACACTACCATTTGAAATTTCAGGTACTAGTAAAGTAATAATGTGTGACGGAGCGGAAAATTAGGAGTAGACGATCTGGGAAAGGATTAAGGCTTCTTCTTCTTCTGCGTAGAAGGGGCCAATCAAGAAACAAGCTATCAACATACTCAGTTACAAGATTGATCCAGGGTTTATTCAGTTGGTCAAATCCCAGGCTTTCCATGGACTTAAAAATGAGGACCCGGTGACCCATATCAGCACGTTCGTGGAAAATTGTGATATGATAAAGATTGACAGGTTCCCGCAAGAGACACTCTACCTGAAACTTTTTGCCAGTTCTTTAGGGGGCAATGCCTGGGAATGGCTACACAATCTGGATGATGAGCATTGAATCTTGGGATCACATGGTTGAGGTGTTCTTTGAGAGGTTCTTCTCGCCTGAAAAGACAAATGATCTAGTGAGGAAGATACACAACTTTAGCCAGCGAGCCGGTGAAACATACTCTGAAACTTGGGAGCACTTCCAGATCATGCTGAGGAAGTGTCCACATCACGGCTTAGACAAAGAGAAGCAAGCTAAAATTTTCTACTTCGCCCTAAATGAACATGATAGGAGCAATTTGGACTCATCAAGTTCTGGTTTCTTTTTGAACAACACAGGCACAAGGTGTTGGGAGATTCTAAGGAACATGTCCAAAAAGCAGTCTTGGGGTGAAAGAGATGCACCCGAGCAAGTTGGCATTACACATGAAGCAAGGGCCATCAAAGTGCTTAATGACAAGTTGGATCTTATAGCCAAGAAGCTCCTAGAGAGAGAGGACAATGGGTCTGATGATGAAGCACATGCAAAGTATATGCATCAACAGGGATATAGAAATAACAATTATAATTGGAGGAAGGAACACAATTTTCAGAAGCTGCAGCCTAGCCTAGAGGAAAAGAACAATGAATTGCTTAGCCAGGTGGTGAAACAAAATCAAGAGATGGTGAGTACATTCGCCAAGCAGTTACAGTCTCAGGGCGAGATTTTGAATAAATTTGGGCAGACATTGCAAAGTCATGGAGCACAAATGAGGGCACTAGAGACGACTGTGACCCCAATTTCCAATGAAGTGGCAGCCATGAAGCATACAAATCAACAACGACAGGCTGGGAATGCAGATGTTGTTCAAGCACATCATCAAGTGAAATATATATCAGTGATTTCTGAGGCAGAGCCCCCGGTGGTGGAGGTCTAGGACAAAAGCAAAATGATTTTTGATACGGAGGCTACACCAAGAATACCGTATCCTCGCAGTCATTATGGACTATCGGGCGGATGTTGTTCATTCAGAAAAATCCGCCAAGAGTACATCGCGGCTGCGCCCGCACCTAGGCAAGAGGAGTAGGTGAAGGCCATGCGTCAGGGTGAAGCTACAGTCACTGAGAGAGGGGAGCAACCACAAGTCATGCCATCCACGCATGATGTGTCAAATCCTATCCTAGATGGTGGCGTTGAAGCAAGCTTAGGGGAGGAGACCCCTAAAGTGTTGGTATGTATGCCCTGAGATCCAATCATGGGATGATTGGTGGGATACATTAAGATTGATTTGATAAACATAAAAGGCAAGCTTCCAATTCTTTCTGGTTCAGTCATATGAGATAGTGATAGAACAGATTGAATGTCTAGCGAATGACAATACTCAATGACGTATGCTTTCAGGTTGAGGACCTGAACGATGAGATCATATGGATGCTAAGAGTTTGTACATTCTTGTTATGTCCCTAGTCGGATGTCATTGTGGAAGGTAGATAGACAGTAATGACACACAAGACTAGATTGTGGTGTTGGTTGATGACAGAATCTCATTAGTAATGATATAGAGATATCAAACCAAACACATAGGTACTTGTTAGAGAACAAGTGTACCGGACAGACCCACCGTGAGTTTGACACATGGAACCATGAGATGGTAGTCACAGTCAGTACTCACAGTGATGGTGGTGAGTGTGATTCTTAGACCTGAAATCACTGCACTCAACACATGTCGTTGGGCACACTTTGACATCATCAAACGCAGTCCTGAAACATGGGTTGTTATAAAGGTGATGATTGGGTGGCTTTGACACATGGGGCTTTTGAGGGGTGAGTGATAGATATGGGATTTGTCCCTCCTGAGGGAGTTTGATATCCATGGCCACTTGATGAGTAGGATTGAGAAAGGCGTGCACGCATGTGTGAATCAGTATATGATACTGATGTCATACATATCTCTTCCAGTCTACTCTGAGATCAAGGAAGTGAATGAACGTTGACAGGATGACTGTTCCATGCCTCGAGTTCATTCGGGATATCAGTGACAAAGGAATTATACATTCATTGTAACATCATTCACGGATTGTAGGATGAAAGTTGTTCTCTAACTTTCTACTTTCACTTGGATAGCACTGATGTGTGACTAGGCACCGCTCTTTGCTTGTGAAGTCATAAGTGTTATGAACTTTCACTGCCAACGTGAAATGGACCTGCAGGGTCACACACATAGGATTTAACCTGGAAGAGGAGTTTTATCCACAAAGCAATGTTTAGATTGATTACTAAAGGAGTTTAGTAGTTCAATTAAACACTCAATCAGTCGATGGCTCAATATTATATGGTTCAAGGTGTTGGACGCATTGATTGGAGTATCGGATTGATTGAAATCGCATTTGACTGATTTTGCCCAACCTGTGCTCCCAACTGATCGGCTCATGTGATGAACCGGTCGGCTGAGGTTGCTGAACCGGTCGACTGGAGTGTCCAGGCCGATCGGCTCATGCCCAGGTTGAAACGACCGGTTCAAGGGTTGAACCGATCGGCTCAACTGGTGCAACCGACCAGTTGGGAAAAGTCATGTCGGCAAGAATTTTCCTTTGGTTTCAAATTGCCCAATTCAATTGGGAATAATATTGGTATTCAATACCAATTGGGAAAGAAACAAGGAAAGTCCTTTTTGAGCTGGATCAGGACCATGAACCGATCGGTTCAGGGCACCAACCAATCGGTTGGAGTGCCCCAAACGATCGGATCAGGTCCAACCGATCGGCTCAATGGCCGAACCGATCGGTTCAGTTTTGAACCGATAATTTCAAGTTGTGAACTGGTTGCTTTTTGTGGAAAATTCTCGAACCCTTCTACTCTTGCTTTAGTCCCGCATTGCGTGGGATGGAGAACCCTATCCCATGACTCTCCTATATATATAGGGGTATTGGGGGCTTCTCAAATTACAGCTTAGTGCAACCAGTTGCTCTGCAAGTTTTCGTTCTCTCTGGTTTTGGTAACCGTGAGAGAGCCCGAGCAAGTGCTTCCCGCAAAAGGGAGGTGCAGTAAGGGAAGGACAGCTGTAGTTGCAATAGGAAGCAGGAGAGCGTGTTGGCGACTAGTACGTCAATAGGAGGGTGTGACTCCTTCCACTTCCTTGTGGGACAAGGAGTGTGGAGTTCCAGGTGGTCTGTGTGGACTACTACAGAGGCGGGAGGACACTGCCGCTTAGGAGGACAACTGTCATCTGACAGTCTGGTTCGAGTAGGAGTTGTCAGTCCCGGTGCGACCAGGAGCTGCACAGACACCGTCGAAGTCCGGAATTGAAGACCGCGCATTGCGCGAGGTATTGCCGCCAGCAAGCCTCGGGACAAGGTATGATTCCACAAACCATCCTTTCCTATTATATAGACGTTGATGCGTTTCCTCGGTATGGGTTGGGGGAGAAATTTTTGTTTCCGCTGCCTTCTCTGTCTCCCCTAAAACCTAATAGTGGTATCAGAGCCACGTCAACTATTCTATATTTTAGGAATATCGATATGATCGGTTTTGGTTTGTCGCCTTTATTTATTGCATGCGATGCGAATAATATCGGCTTTATGCATGTCCAATCCTAAATCCACAAATCCCTAATTACATATATGATATGTATTATTAATGCACTCGATACGCGTCGCCCTTAAACGAGTTTTATGGTGGATGTGTGTAGCGTGATTATGGCCTATAAACCCCTATCTGTGATTGGTTGTGTGTGGTTGCTTGCATCTCAGTCTGCGCACCGATCTTCCTTCTCCTATTCCTGATGTAACTCGAAATAATTCGAGATTCTTTCCTACCTTTGCTCCCCCCGAATGAAACTCGGGGTTTCCCTTTCAAAGCAATGTAATAAATAGAATAGGATTTTATTTCCTGTTATGTCAAAGACCGGAGGACAACAAGACGACTGCTCAGACGGTCGGTTCAAGGTGTGAACCGATCAGTTGACCTTCCAGACAGTCGGTTCAAGGAGTGAACCGATCGGTTGATGACCGGTTCAAGGAGCGAGACGAGCGGGTGGCGGACATGACGAGATGCACGATGACCAGGCGAACCGATCGATTGGAGGATCCAACCGATCGGCTGGTGGCACCCAGACGACAGACTGGAGAGTAAAGATCATTCATGTGATGAGTTGATCAACTCGGATGGCAAGGCACATATGTTCATCTTATACAGGTTGCATGTGATGTAGATCTAGATGACCGTGATTCCTCTTGGAACGAGGAATCACATTAGGATGGCCATAATCATCGCTTTTATCATTTGTGCATGTTTTCTGTGGGATATAGCATGTATATGATACATACTGTGTATTGTGGTGATTGGATATGTATATGTATATATAAACCAAATCCCTCATTAAAATATTAAGTTTTAGATGCCTTCCAAATGCGACACACGTGAAAAGCTTGATCGACCAAGTGTGGGCACGCCCAAGCGTGGTGCACCGTCTATCTCGTGGAAGCGTGAAGGATGAATGTGTGGGTCTGCCCAAGCAGGGTGCATGTTCATCGTGTTTTCTTTGGGTCAGACTTAACAAGGTGACCTAGATATGATCTAGCGCCTTGAGGCATGGAGATGATCATTGCAAGGAGTTGTATACGACATCTTATCAAGAGTTGCATATGATGCAATTGGCAAAAGTTGCCTACCTGAGAGATCTATGTTGTGGGTGACAGCCCTAGCTGGTCCATGGCTTAGAGGATTTCAGGATCTTGCCCACTAGAAGGTTGTACAATGCAATCTTCCAAATTGATGGTGAGGGCTATCAATTTGAACTAAAATAGTGGGAGCGATAATTAATTAAAGGCCTAATTATATCGTCAATTTTTCAAATCAATCAAATAAGTCAAAAATGAGTTTTTGGACTAAAATTGCATATTTTCCTTTTGTAGTTCAAATGGCAACAAACAACAACAACTTTTCTTTGCGATCGGTCCTTGACAAGGACAAGCTAAATGGGATAAACTTCCACGGCTGGTATCGGACACTGAGAATTGTTCTCACTCAAGAGTGTAAGCTCTATGTCCTGGATACTCCAATTCCAGAGGAACCCGCTCCTAATGCACCAAAGGCAGAAAGGGATGCTTACAAGAAGCATTCTGATGATGCCATTGATGCAAAGTGTTTGATGCTATGTTCAATGAACCATGAGTTGTAGAGGCAACATGAGAACATGGGTGTCATAGAGATGATTCTGCATCTCAGGAACATGTATGAAGATCAGGCACGGCAAGAGAGGTACAATGTTTCTAGGGCGCTGTTCAAGTGCGTCATGACAGAAGGAGATCCAGTTGGTCCTCACACACTCAAGATGATTGGGTATGTGGAGAACCTGCAGAGACTGGGATTTCCACTGAGCCAAGAGTTGGCTACTGACGTGATACTGCAATCGTTGCCAGAATCTTATAGTTAGTTTGTGATGAACTACAACATGAACAACTTTGATAGGCCACTGTCAGAGTTGTTGGGCATGTTGAGGACAGCCGAGTTACAGATGAAGAAGGACAAGCCTAAGTCCGTGATGGTGATCATGAGCAAGAAAGGCAAGTCCAAGCGCAAGGGCAAGGGCAAAGCTAAGAAAGGTTCTGAAGCTAGCCAGGAGTCCAAGCCATCTTCAGCTCTCAAGGCTAAGGGAGGCGTGACAAAGAAAGGAAATTGCCACCATTGTCAAAAGTCAGGATATTGGAAAAGGAATTGTCCTCTCTACCTGGAAGAACAAAAGAAGGAGGCGACTGAAGCCTCTACTTGAAGGTGTCATGTAAATAAACTTGTAACACTTTTTGAGGTATATGATATCAAGATGTAAAGTGTAAAGCATTCTTACTTGGGGCAAGTGTTGCCTTTATAGATAGGAATACTTTAAGTTTATTTTCAGCCAATAAGGCATGTTATACAGTTATGAACTGCTATTTCATACTTTCCAATAGATAGAAACACTTTATTTTTGCATATTGTATGACAATGATGGCAATTAATAAAGAGATATTTCAATTTATAAAGATGTGATCTTTGTGGCAATGCCTTATTTATCTTATGATATTTGATATGCATAAGATAAGATGATACCTAAAAGTTATAGATAACTCAAACAATTTAATTAGCATTAATCATGAGAAATTCATTTCTAGTTTCCATGTGATGGATAAATATAGACTCTTTTGGTTATAGAACCAGTACGAGACATGAATATCTTGGACATGATTAATCAATCTTCACTAATGTAGTGGGAGAATGATTATCCTATTAGGTATAATACATGTGATGTATTTACATACCTATTGGAATAAATGCCAATACTTCAAATGGTGTTTAGAGAAATACCAATATGAATGTCTTGAAGTGTTCAAGATTATTATAAATGAAGTACAAATTTGGTAAAGTATTAATTCTTGATGAGATCAATGAATAAAATACTTGGACCAAATGTTTGAGATCCTTATGAGTGATTATGATAGTGTATCATAGTGAACTCATGATTAAGGCATGGTGATGTCTGAATAAAGAAGGAATCATACTCTAAGGAGTTAGAGAATGATTATCAAATAACTGAATTCTTCTTAATAAATGAATACCCCACACTAATAAAAGAAATTAAGAATCACAAGGGTTGTGAGTTCTTATATCTTTAACAGATACACCTCAATGATCTATGTGATGAGTTGTTCATGTGATGAGTCAACTATCAAGATGAATATGAGGAACCGAATCTTGAGTTATGGTTTAAAACCATTACATCCTAAATGACTTCCATGTGAACCATAAGGTATGACCTTGATGGTAGCACTCATTGGATCATATCCATAAGTGCAGATGAGTCTTAAGTGTTAAGACACATGGATAACATTTTGAGAAGGATGATGCTTGTTGCAACTTAATGACTAAGACATTTGGCATATGGATACTAAAACCACATTCCTATGAGGAATAAAACCAGGATGTGTACGTGACACAGCCTATAAGGTTTATGAATCCACTAATGCAAATGAAGTCTATAAGTTACAATGGACTAATCAATGTGATTGATTGAGTTCAAGCAACTCAAAAATTGAATCTTTATTTTGATGATATAGTCAAAGGGTTTGACTGATATGTCAAAGATAAAGAAGGGATCTGTGATTTAGTGGGAGCGTGTTCAAATTCCACATATTGATGTGAAATGGAAATGTTCTAGATTGGAAATCCAAAAGTGGAAATTATCTTTAAGGAAGATAGAGATGTTTCCTATTTGATAGGAATAGAGATCTATAGAGATAGTTCTCGAAAAATCTCTTGACCTGGAAAAGAGAGAGCATACATTGGCAATCTGTACTGAAGGGTTCAGTATGCACAGATTAAGTGGGAGAAAACTTGTCCATGTTATATGGATATTAGTATCCCAAGGCCAAGTGTTCAATTCTTATGAAGAATGTAAACACTAAGAATAGATATGGATCTATCATGTATGTAATCATCCCATTATCTTGCATGTATGACATGGCAAGAATAAAATGCATTCATCATCTTGTATGTAGTACATGGCAATATGATGTGCTCATCCTGATAACTCGTATGTGGGACATGACGAGTGGATGTCTGTCTATTTCCAGTAAGGGTTACTGGAATACCATGAGAACTTGATAAGTGCTTGTGAAGTACTAGTTCTATGGAGATAAGGAAGAGTTCGATGTAAAGAGTTACATTGATGCGAACTTCCGAAAAGACAGAAAATTAATCGCAAAATATACATAAGATGAAAGTTTGTTGATTATTGGAAGTGTTCCAATAAAACCATTTAGAAGGGAAATGTCAAGTATCTATGTATTAGAGAACATAAATGGATACTATATGGATCTGAAAGTTCATGAGATGAACTTATATTCCACTCATTGATGACAAGTCTGGAATCCTTGATCATGCAATGTGGCTAAAGGTTAGCAATGGAATGCTAGATCGCATATTACGGCAACTCCATCTCATACGTGTGACGTACAGCGAAGAGATGCGAGACATGCAATTTGTACAGACTTTGGCAAGGTGTTGCCATTACTCACTATGTTGGCACTAGAGCACAGTAACATGTGGGACATGTTTGAAGATCACTATGAATATGATTCAAGGGTGATTGGCTCACAGTGCAAGTGGGAGTCTGTTGGTATGTATGCCCTGAGAGCCAATCATGGGATGATTGGTGGGATACATTAAGATTGATTTGATAAACATAAAAGGCAAGCTTCCAATTCTTTCTGGTTCAGTCATATGAGATAGTGATTGAACAGATTGAATGTCTAGAGAATGACAATACTCAATGACGTATGCTTTCAGGTTGAGGACCTGAACGATGAGATCATACGGATGCTAAGAGTTTGTACATTCTTGTTATGTCCCTAGTCGGATGTCATTGTGGAAGGTAGATAGACAACAATGACACACAAGACTAGATTGTGGTGTTGGTTGATGACAGAATCTCATTAGTCATGATATAGAGATATCAAACCAAACACATAGGTACTTGTTAGAGAACAAGTGTACCGGACAGACCCACCGTGAGTTTGACACATGGAACCATGAGATGGTAGTCACAGTCAGTACTCACAGTGATGGTGATGAGTGTGATTCTTAGACATGAAATCACTGCACTCAACACATGTCGTTGGGCACACTTTGACATCATCAAACGCAGTCCTGAAACATGGGTTGTTATAAAGGTGATGATTGGGTGGCTTTGACACATGGGGCTTTTGAGGGGTGAGTGATAGATATGGGATTTGTCCCTCATGAGGGAGTTTGATATCCATGGCCACTTGATGAGTAGGATTGAGAAAGGCATGCACGCATGTGTGAATTAGTATATGATACTGATGTCATACATATCTCTTCCAGTCTACTCTGAGATCAAGGAAGTGAATGAACGTTGACAGGATGACTGTTCCATGCCTCGAGTTCATTCGGGATATCAGTGACAAAGGAATTATACATTCGCTGTAACACCTTTCACGGATTGTAGGATGAAAGTTGTTCTCCAACTTTCTACTTTCACTTGGGTAGCACTGATGTGTGACTAGGCACCGCTCTTTGCTTGTGAAGTCATAAGTGTTATGAACTTTCACTGCCAACGTGAAATGGACCTGCAGGGTCACACACATAGGATTTAACTTGGAAGAGGAGTTTTATCCACAAAGCAATGTTTAGATTGATTACTAAAGGAGTTTAGTAGTTCAATTAAACACTCAATCAGTCGATGGCTCAATATTGTATGGTTCAAGGTGTTGGACGCATTGATTGGAGTATCGGATTGATTGAAATCGCATTTGACTGATTTTGCCCAACATGTGCTCCCAACCGATCGGCTCATGTGATGAACCGGTCGGTTGAGGTTGCTGAACCGGTCGGCTGGAGTGTCCAGGCTGATCGGATCATTCCCAGGTTGAAATGACCGGTTCAAGGGTTGAACTGATCGGCTCAACTGGTGCAACCGACCAGTTGGGAAAAGTCATGTCGGCAAGAATTTTCCTTTGGTTTCAAATTGCCCAATTCAATTGGGAATAATATTGGTATTCGATACCAATTGGGAAAGAAACAAGGAAAGTCCTTTTTGAGCCGGATCAGGACCATGAACCGATCGGTTCAGGGAACCAACCGATTGGTTGGAGTGCCCCAAACGATCGGCTCAGGTCCAACGGATCGGCTCAATGGCCGAACCGATCGGTTCAGTTGTGAACCGATCATTTCAACTTGCGAACCGGTTGCTTTTTATGGAAAATTCTCGAACCCTTCTACTCCTGCTTTAGTCCCGCATTGCCCGGGATGGAGAACCCTGTCCCATGACTCTCCTATATATATAGGGGTATTGGGGTCTTCTCAAAGTACAACTCAGTGCAACCAGTTGCTCTGCAAGTTGTCGTTCTCTCTAGTTTTGGTAACCGTGAGAGAGCCCGAGCAAGTGCTTCCCACAAAAGGGAGGTGCAGCAAGGGAAGGACAACTGCAGTTGCAATAGGAGGCAGGAGAGCGTGTTGGTGACTAGTACGTCAACAGGAGGGTGCGACTCCTTCAACTTCCTTGTGGGACAAGGAGTGTGGAGTTCCAGGTGGTCCGTGTGGACTACTACAGAGGCGGGAGGACACTGCCGCTTAGGAGGACAACTGTCATCCGACAGTCCGGTTCGAGTAGGAGTTGTCAGTCCCGGTGCGACCAGGAGCTGCACAGACACCGTCGAAGTATGGAGTTGAACACCGCGCATTGCGCGAGGTATTGTCGCCGAGCAAGCCTCGGGACAAGGTATGATTCCACAAACCATCCTTTCCTATTATATAGACGTTGACGCGTTTCCTCGGTATGGGTTGGGGGAGAAATTTTTGTTTCCGCTGCCTTCTCTGTCTCCCCTAAAACCTAATATAAAGTTCCATTTGTGCCACCACACAAGCGAGTGAAGGACCCAAACGTGCCTTTCCCGGATAGTCTGAGGCTGAAGAAAGAGCATAGGCGCTACAATAAATTCTTGGAGATGTTTAGGAAGCTCCATATTAATATTCTATTAGTGGAAATGATAGAACATATTCCAACATATGGAAGGTTTATCAAGGACATAATCACCAAGAAAAGGCGGATAAAAGACACTGACATTTGTGTTGTTGATGAAAAAGTGAGTTCTATAATTCAAGGATGGCTACCAAGGAAGAGGAAAGATACATGATGTTTCTACATCCCATGTTCCATAGGCGGCCAACATTTTCCACAAGAATAGTGTGAGTCAGGGGCCATCATTAATCTTATGCCACTGTCCACATTTCAAAAGCTTGGATTGAAGACACTAAATAAATCTGCCATGACTATTGAGTTGGAGTATGGATCCATTGTGAAGCCACAAGGTATATGCGAGGATGTGCTAGTCAAGGTCGATAAATTCATCATCCCTATTGACTTTGTGGTCATGGACATGCATGAGTTGAAAGGAGGTGAGATGCTATTGGGAAGGCCGTTCCAAGCTACGACTGATGTAATCACTGCCATTGGGTGAGGTTACTTGACACTTGGGATTGGTGATGATAGAGTTAAATTCAAATTACCACATGACTCATTGGAGACATCTCTTGACAACCAAGGTTAAAGGTATCTTTATGTCAAGCCTAGGACATTAAACAAGGGCGCTTGTTGGGAGGCAACCCAACTTTCAGTTCATTTTTATGTTTGGTTATGTTCTTTTATGTTTATGTACTTAGTTTTTGCTTAGGTTTTGATAATTTTTGTAAAAATGGTACCCTAACTCGTGTTTTGAAGTGTGCAGAATGTTAAGGTTGATACTATCGACACCCATGTCGATAGTATCAAGTTTGGATCAATAAACGCTGAAGAAAAGTCGATACCATCGACCCTAGGGTCGATAGTATCGAGATTCCTGAATATTTTCAGAAAAATTGGTGATAGTAAAGTCGATACAATCGACCCTAGGGTTGATAATATCGACACTTTTGAGTTCCCAGGCTTTTAGATGTGTCGATTCAACAAAATCGCTGATCCTGGGTCGATACCATCGACCTGGTGTTGATAGTATCGACACCTGCATGACAGCTACATAAAACAGGCCGTAAAAGGTATCGAAATGAGATTTTTTTCAAACTGTTTTTTGTAGAGGAAAGATGGATAAAGCAAGTCACGTCTTAGAACCACTAAGACACAAAAATGGGCCACAAAAAGAAGGGTGATAGAAAGCATCACTTGGTTCAATTGAGCATCTAACCATCCTTCTTCACCACACTTCAAAGTGAACGGTACCGCTGTTCCACCTCTTAAGTGAGAATGTTGACTATGAGGCCATAGTCATATTCAAGCTTGGGGGGGTGTTGGAACAACCCTCTATCTTAGTTTTTACTTACTTATTCGTGTTGCTTTTACTTTTGAAATATTAGTTGTTTTTATTTCTTGGTTTACTACTTTTGTAGGATCCACATCTATCTAGTGTAATATGTGGAGCAATAAATGCATGGTTTCAATTGGGAGTTTTACTCTTGGGTTGTGTGCAGATAAAAAATGAGCATTTTGAGAACTTTTGGAGCTTATTCTTGTTAGTAATTGAGTTGCATAACTGAGGAAGTGCTTGGGTGAGTCAGCTTCAGGACATGGGGACATGAATGACCATCTTTATTGTCCAAGGAAAAGTGATTGGCAAGGATGTTTGAGCCTGAACTGACCAACCGCTAACATGACCTTAGACTAAAGTTTAAGAGAGAAATCCTTTAGTTACCCTGTACACAGGTCTTGAGAGAGGGACATATGATATTTTCAGAAGGTTCTGTCAATTAGTCTTGTGATCTGATCCACCGCAATTTCATTCACACTCCACCATAAGAAATGGGAGAACATTATTGTCTTTCACTTTTTGATTGCATCTCATGTAGATAGGTCTTGCATTATATCTATTTTCACATTTTTTTTGTATGAAAATGAAAAAAAAGGATAGAGTAGTTATACATGCACATTATCCTTAGGTGTGTGTCATTTAATTGCATAACTATCATTATGTAGTTGCATTTGCATCTTTTGAGCATATTGTACACCATGTATCTTGTGTTACTCTGAAAACATTAAAGGTCGTGAGCTTGATCCATACCCTCCAAATAGAATGCTTCAAATGTATAATTTATGTAACAAGAAGTGAGCCCGACAAATAATTCGTTGTCATCTATGAAAATAAGGGCTTGAAAAAAAATGAAGAAAAATTGAAGAAAAGAGAAGAAAAAAAAAGAATTGAGAAGTAATAAAGAAGAAGAGGGAGAAAGGAACATGTTCTCACCTGAGAACCAATAAGAATAAGCACATGGTGTAGTTTTCTTAGATATTCCATCTCACCTTGAGACGGAATGATAATGCATGCATCATTCCACCAAAAATATAGCATTAGGACATTTTCACTTGCATTTTGCATCATGATAGGTCATTAATTTTTGTATTGCATGATTGACTGTTATGTGCTTCCATCTCTTCCACAACCACCTATACCATCCACCCGTTGCTCTAATCGGTAGGCCACCCATGATATTCTCCTCAATCATTAATATCAGGAGATCTGCTTCCATTTAGATGGTAGTTAGGAAATGAGCAACGTAGATAGGAGATCACAAGGTTCATCAAGTATGGACCAAATGAGTTTATCATATTGACTGCTTTAATTGATAGTGTTTCACTGATTGGGGGACATACATCTTTTACATAGATCTTTGGTCGCCTGGATGGCAGTTAGTGTTCAGTGGTCAATGAGGGCCGGTTTGTGGAAAGAAAGTGGGGATGATGTAGATTCATTTCATGTATTTATGTCCTATTGCTGACTTATCTTAACCAGATCCAAAGTTTTGTTGCTCGAGGACGAGCAAGGTTTAAACTTAGGGGAGTTTGATGCATGGGTTTTGAGTCACTTTTATAGGCTTATTTTATATCTGTTTTATGCATGTATTTGTCATTTTCTTGATTATATTTGCATAATTTACTATAGTTGGCCTTTAAACTCTTTTGCATCAAATTATACTTCTTTTATCATATTTATATGATTTTATATAATCTCCGGACTTATACACATGTTTCAGCACTTTTTCAGGCACTTTTGCATTGTCCAGAGTCGATGCTATCAACCCTGGAGTCGATAGTATCGACATTTTATCAGAAAGCAACCCCAAAATGCGATCTTGGAAGGAAAAACCTGTATCATGGTCGATACCATCGACCTGGGGGTCGATACTATCGACAACGTCGGGATCTGGCGATTTTCTGCACTAAAATGGAGTGTTTTAATCCGACGGTTGAGCTTTTTCAGAGCCGTAAAGTGGTCCTAGGACCTAAGAAGAGCACGGCCAGCCCTAGGGGGATCTCATATTGTGTTGCACATCATCCAAGAAGGAGGGAGAGAGAGAGGAGACAAGAGATGAAGGTCGTCAACCAAGCGATCTGAGCACCTCTGACGGGCAATTTTGTTGCCGGAAGACTGCAAAACGCACGTTTCTCGAGGAGGATCTCTAGGAACACCTTTGTATTAGGGGTTACATGAGTTTGCTCCATGTTTCCCATGTTTTTCTTCTCCACTCCTATGTATTTTCCATTGTCAGCCATACAGGGCTAATCCCCTTAATCTTTAGGATCGGGAGTAGCCCGGGGAAGCATTGTATGATGTTTTTATCATAGTAATTCATTATTTGTCTCCTAAATATGTGGTATGCTTTCATTTTCTCAATTATGTTGTTATGCTTAATCACCATAATGATAATCTAATGCCTTTAATTACTTTGAAAGAAGAATTAATGGTTGAAAAGAGACAAAATTCACATTAATTAACAAATCCCTTGAATAAGGTGATGTACGGTTAATGGTGGAAACCCAGAGGTTGATTCTAATGCACCTAGTTTAGGGTATAGGTTACTACAACGGTGGAACCGACCTATACATAGGTAGTGAATTGTACCACGACAGTGGGCAATTCTGACTACATGCCACTACCCGGATTGAGAGATGAACCTGAGTAACTATATGGAAATTCATACAATGAAAACCTGCGGTGAAACCGCAATCCTAAAGATCTCCATTTGAATTGATTAAACTAAACCCTTAATTGATTGTTTTGTTTTATTTTATTTTATTTTATTTTACAAAAACTCTCAAACTCTTTTAATCGGTTTAGTTGATCGCAACCAGTTAGTAGTAGTCTACAAAAATTCACGTTTCCCTGAGTTCGACTCAAGCCACACAAGGCCTATATTACATTGATACGTATACTTACGTTCTACGTACAGAAAAATCGTGTCAATACTATAGATGATCGAGTTCCGCAAGAAAGTTGGGTATTGCTTATAGATCTTTGGAGTAGTCAATCATAATAGGTAAAGTTCAAAAAAATATTGCATTGTCTTACTATATTTTACCATTCATACTAATATCCAATTCATAAATTCACTTGATCATTGAGTACCAAGAAGCGAGCATTAACAAACGTAATCGAAGTATTTTACAAGCTACACACACAACTGGACTGATATCTTATGCTAAAAAGCATTTGAATGAGGTAAGATTTATAATATAATTTAGAATAGTTGAAATAACTTATGCTTTTTCATATGTTACATATGTAAATGTTTTTTAGGAGAAAAATAGTGGGAAAGTGACACTCCTGCAAACATGGGTTGATGGTCATAAAAGGAATGATGAATATATAGATGAAAAAATAAGAGTGATTTGTGTAAGTCTTTATATCATCATCTATATTCTTCTAAATTAAGAAAAATAACTCGATATGTGACTTTACCTTATAGGAAAAGGTAATAGAAAGATGTATAGAATTGGGTCTGGAGAATACAAATGATCCATTGAAGTGTGGTCCTATTGTGGACTTTGTGTATGGGTCCCATAATGGAGGGTATGAAAGAGGAATAAGCTGAGATATTACTAGAAGAAATTTAAAGAAGAAGAGGCTGGTAAAAAATTTAAATAGAAGTGTGATTAAAGCTTGGGAATCCCAGTTGTAAGAGAAAGACCATCAGATCAAAGAACAACATTACCATATTAAATAAAAAGAACATAAAATTGAGGATTTATGAGCTCAGTTGAAGATATTAGAGTCACACGTATTGTTTAATATTTAAAACCTATTATAATTATATTAAATATTTATATTTGTTAAATAAAAATTCTTTATACATAGTTATTGCAGGACAAGACAACAACTCTTGAATCTAGTTTTGAGGATGCACTAGAATCATCAATATACTAGCTATCTTGTTTTTCTATATTTATATATCACTCTAGAATAATATTTTAATGTTGTTTTTCAATCACTGATATAGGAACTGATATTGATTCTCCTTATTTGGGTAAGATTTACTTTTTCTTTAAGCATAACAAGTAATATTTTTATTTAGTTAATGTGTTATTGGTGTATTTTTTCTTGATAGATACTAAATGAAATGTTTGACTTGAATATTTTGTTTTTATAGGAAATTGACTATTACACAACATGTTTGGGAAGAAATTGAACACTTCAGGAGTCAAGATTTGAAAGAGACTAAAATACCATACAACATTATTGTAGTTACTGCTACTGTGATGCCATGTCGTCAGATTCTCAAAACACATCATGTTGTATTTAAGTCCAGAATGTATACAGAAATACTATGACATTTTTAGAATTTCTAGAGACGTGACTGAGACAGATTGAGCTATCATGTTATTATTTTTTTCAAACATATGGATATTATTTATGGAATCACTTTATTACCGAGATCACTAGTAATATGATTACCACGAATTTGAGCAGTGTGAATGAAGTATTATGTCTTTTTAATTATCTCAAATAAATATATATTACGGTCACAATTTGTTGTGATTGTTAAATATTTAGAATTGTAGGATCTAATATGAGTACATCATGAATGAATATCACAATATAACAGGTTCCTTTTTATGTGATATCTTATATAAATGAGGTTTTCACCATGGACTGTAAAATCTAATTTAATAATAAATGAATAATAGTCCACGGTTATCACAGTGGATTATATAATTTTTAATTTGAGATACAAGAATACAAATAGTCCACAGTTTTATAATAGTCTATGGATTTGTCCGTGGAGTATGGAGAATAGTCTACATCTACCTAATCTACGGTAATAGTCCACAATCATTTTATACTCCACGTTTAAAACCATGGATTATGAAGCATAGTTCACAGTAATATTTGTGGACTATAAGCCTTTTTCCTCTAGTGGCTCGGTTCAATTTTTGTATGCATGTGCATAAAAATGCCCTGGCTTCTCACTTGTATGACGGTATTATCTCCGACAAATCCTTACATGGTTTTTCTATTTTTAAAATTGAGTCATGAAACCAATGATTCACTCAGAGAACTTTATTTGTCATGTACTTGAGCATCCAATATTGAGGAGGTTAATTCTAAAGAAGTTTAATCAGATGTAGGAATACTTACCAACTGGATATCTTTCAACCTTTTGTTGCTTTGTGGAATATTCTCTAATCCATGCAATGGGCTAGACTCCATAACTATAAATGATTGTATAACATTGTTGTATGTGGAATATAAAACAGATGTCTTGGAGTAACGGCATGTTTTTTCCCCTTAAAAAGTAAGAGTGTAGCATCAACTCGTGCCATCCGTTGTTACTGCTATGGAATTATTCCTTTGACAAAAAAGCACATGGATGTGCATCTCTCCTAGCACAACATTTACGTCAAGGAGATAGAATTATTGATTGTTGCGTCTGTAGCTAATGGAACCCACCCATGTTGTGGAAAGCGCATAAGCTTTTAATGCCATTGGAAGCTCGGATGACAAAAGCACTGCAAGGGTTCTGCTTTAGCCAAACAAAGTCATGGAACAAACCGACAGGATTTTCCTCCTTAGCTAGGAAACACACTTAGAATCAATCACGGGACTGTCTAGATCTGCCTCTAACAGAATAGGTTTCATTATGGGCGGTCCAGACAAATGCACGCATCAAAGATTGAGACCATAAACCATAGCGGGGATGTCAGAGACAACGCCATTAAAAGGTTGTGGCGTGAGCAGAACACAGGTTATCTCCATATATCCCTTCCTTCGACCTCAGTATTATGGAGCTTCAAACAATAATGCTCCAGCGGGGTCCAGCAGACCATCCCACCCATTTCATTTGACAAGCAATAGACCGAACTCGTGTCCCCTATTTGTTTTTTTTTGTCGCATGCAGAAACCAGCTACAACCAACGCTCGCACAGGACTGCGTTTTTATATTTTATGGCAGAAATTGGTCGATATAACGATTGGTACAATGACGGTTTCACATGAGCCAAAAAGATGGTTGCATGTACACGACCCCTAGGTTCTTGTACAAACAAAACAGAAGGCAGTTGCAACCGAGGTGGTTGTTGTTAATTTTAATGTTATGTCGTTACATGTAACAGTGAGAGGTGTAATTAGGTTAATAGTTCAGACCAGTCCAGATAAGAAAGCGTAGAATGAACCAATGCAGGAGTAAAAAAATAAAAATTAGGAACGCAAATCAGATCGTTCTTTGAAAAACGAATCGTGATCTACTTAAAGAAAATCAACGCCCTGCAACCCTTCTGGATAGGCATCCGAGTCGACCCGGTCACGAACCTGGAGAAGAGATCGTCTCGCTCATTTTGAAGGCAAATGATGTAGACGAAGAGTGACTTGCACCACCAGTGCAGTCCAGCAACCGCAGGAACCACCGTCTGACAGATCGCGTCTCGGAAGGGAGAGGATAGACGAACTCGCTATGTCCAGGAGAAGGTCTCCACATAGCAACATGAAGGCGACAGTTGGAGAAGACATCGACGATTAGGGTTCGTAAATGCGCACTCGAACATTGACAATTGTATGTTCGAAAGATGCGTTTAACCCTAATAATCGGAGGCTTGTTTATATTCTTACATGCCTCATTATCCTATTCTCGTTAAGATATGATCATTCGATTGGTCTTGTACACGTTCTGAAAAAATTCACAAGGAAAAAGCTTTCCAATTAGGATAAATAAATCTGTTTCGGAAAGAAATAATGAATTAAATTAATTCATTAATTACGTATTTGTATCCTAGTGCAAAAAGAAGACGGAAGACATTCTCCACAATACATAAACCACAAGCCCAAACCCATGTCCAACCAGGCAAGGTGAGGCATGGTATGGCGCATACACATGCGTGCGTGTGTGTTGTGGCCACCATACCCACCAAGGAGGTGAGCATACCCTCTCCTAGGACCTTTAGACACTAGTGTCACATATGATCCTACATATAAGGACCTAAAAAGTTCTAAGAGTGAGCAATATGGGATACAACTTCTTCTCCATTTGTACTAGACACAAAACAACATCTCTTTCATGTACTAACTGCACTACATTAGGCTTAACCTATGTTATATACATGGCTTATACAACCATATATCTAACAATCACCCACAAAGTCCAATGTGTAGTGTACTCTATCATTCAGTCCTCCATATTGTGCTTTCAGTAGATACCTTTTGGTTTGAATCTACCTGAATTATCCAACTGTGACCCCCACATGAATTAGGTGAACAAAAGTCTTGAACCTGAACCTTGGATGTAAGATTATAGGTTGCAAACAACACAATAAAGACATGGTAGAAAAGAAAACAATACATGAAGGCCATGCATACAAAAAAATGTCATGATTGATATCAGATAACAACTTAATTCTCCTGTTGCGGCCTATATACCATCAATCATTTAGTTGGAGTCTCCAAAGATATAATGCTAACATCTTGTCCTAAGGCTTGACGCCATTCAGAGACTAATCTCTTATTAACTTATAGTCATGACACTAACATGTTTTCCAGGGGATAGAACCACACAGATGCATGAAGCATCAAAGTAATTACATAGTGTCATCCAATTCACCTGACAACTTTTTATTACCACATTGAACCCAATTTGTAGGGTCTCCACTCTATTGGGTTGGGTTACTACTGCCTGTGAATAATGAGGGGTTTCAGTACCATCCCCAATCTAGATTTTTTCACTAAGGCTAGGGTAAGACCTTTAGTAAAAGGATCAGCTGTATGTTCTTTGGTACCGACGTAGTCCACAACCACGACCCCATTAGACACTAACTCCTTTACAGACTTGAGTCTGACTTGGATGTGTCTATGTTGTTTTTTATTGTACTTGTGACTCTTTATCTTAACAGTAGTTGTAGTTCTCTCACACTAAATTGAAATTGCAGGAAGTGGCTTCTTTACCATAGGTAAACTGGACATAAGTCCATGTAGCCATTCAGCTTCCAATCCAATTTCATCTAGCACTCAACTCTGTCTCAAACGTAGACTGAGACAATATAGTTTGTTTCTTAGTTCCTCCTCCCAACAGGAATACATATCCTAACACACCATTACCCCTAGAGTTGATGGCAATCTACCTTGCATCACTATATCCTTTGACTATAGAAGGATATTTGCCATAATCCAGCCCAAGGGAACAATTTCCCTTGATATACCTCAAAACTCTATCAAGAGCTTCCCAATTGATCTTGTCGGGACAACTGGGTATCTACTTAACTTGCTCACAGTAGATGCAATGTTCGTATGTGTGTAGTTCATAAGATACATCAAACTTCTGATAATATGAGAGTATCATAATTGAGACATTAGAACCCTAGTCTCATTCTTGAACAAGGTCTGGGATGAATCATATGGAGTCTTTATAGGTATCTGTGATATGTACTCAAACCTTTCCAGTATCTTCTCAACACAGTGAGACTGAGAGAGAGTTATATCATTAGTAGACCTTATGATTTTAAGCCCTAAAGTGACATTAGCGACACCCTTATCCTTCATCTCAAACTTGTTGCACAAGAATGCCTTTGTCTCATTTACTACTTTAATATCGGAACCAAAAAGCAGGATATCATTGACATATAAGAATAACAAAATGAATCCATCATTGATGATTTTGCATTAGAGACATTTATCAAATTCATTAAAAGCAAATCCATACAATGATATCACAGAATTAAACATCTCATGCCATTTCCTAGGGGCTTATTTCAAGCCATATAATGATTTAACAACCGTGTAAGAATGTGGTCTTCAAATCCATCTGATGGATACAGAGATTATAAATGGAAGACAATGCTATAAGCACTAGGATTGTGGTCATACAGGAAATAGGGGAATAGGTATCAAAGTACTCTATTCCTTCCCTCTATGTGTAACTCGTTGCAACTAAGTTATCCTTATACTTATTGACTGTCACATCTGCATTAAGATTCTTCTTAAAGATTCGTTTGCATCAAACTGCAGAACAAGCAGGAGGCGAATCCACCAATTCCCAAGTTCCATTCGATAGAATTGATTGGATTTCATCATAAATGTATTCTTTCCAAAGCTTAGCTTCTGGAGATTCCATCGCTTGTTTGAAAGTTACATGATCATCCTCAGCATTGTAAGTGAGAAACTCACTTCCAAAGTCCTTGGATGTCCTAGGTCATTTACTTATCCTTGGATCAACCATTTCTTCATAATAATCAGATTTAGAAATACCTTGCTCTGAGTCACCCCCTAGATTTATCATCCTTTCTACATGCTCGGGAATGAAACTTGTGGTGAATGGATCCTCTTGAGATACTTCATTGGGCACACCATATTTCATAGGAAACACATCCTCAAAGAATGTAGCATCACGTAATTCTACAATACTATTGACCTCAATGCCTAAGATATCAAATTTTAAAATTAAGAATCTATAGGCATAACTTGTCTCTACATACCCAAAGAATATGACATCAACTGTTTTCGGTCTTAATTTCTTCCTTTTGTGTTCAGGGGCAAGTACTTTAGCAAGGCACCCCCACACTCAAAGATATTTTAGACTCGACTTTCTTACTCTTTATAACTCAAGCGGACTACTTTCTACATTCTTATGGTGAAGTCTATTCAAAATATGGCAAGTCGTATTCAAATCTTCCTCTCACATGAATATGGGTAGACTTGAGGTTTGGAGTAAAGAATTGACCATATCTATAAGGGTTTGGCTTTTACATTCAGCTATCTGATAAAACCTCATTTTATACACTTTTCACATATATTTTATGCCTCCCCTAGCATACCATTTATAGAGTTTCCTACTTATTTTAGTACTTTATGCCAAGTATCTCACTTACCCACTTTTCCCTTATATGTAGGGTCACATCGAGCCAAGGTCGTGGTCGACACCTCGACCGCGGCCCATTCAACAATTAGAGCCACCCCACCACGGTCGAGGCCTACCAGAATCACATCGACCCCTCGCATCCGCAACCGTCGCAGCCGCAGTGCCTCATGCCCCACACACCCACAGTTCACGCACATGTGGCATGAAGCCGCGATCGAGCCTTAAACCGCGGTTTGACCAAAGGGCGAGGCAATCAGGCCGCGATCAAGAAGGTAGCTTAACCAGGATGTGACCAAGGAGAAGACGACAATGAAGCCTCGACCGAGGCCTGGCTTTGACCATGACCAAACCTCGACCACAGTCGAGGAGTTAAGTCATTGGAGCATGCCTATAATTAGGCCACCTACACATCTTTCAAATCATCAGATTTTAAAGGACCACAAAGTGATGTCATTTTCTAGACTCATTCCCATCAATCTTAAATCTCCAAAGGCGGAAGCTGAGGAGAGAGAAGACTGAAGGCACCATCATCTTTGAGAGGAGGAGAGCATCCACACCATCAACCTCCAAGATCTCAATCTGAAGAAGTAATGAGTTGTATCACGTTCTTCTCTCTCTAACTATATCTATCACTTCCATCTTATTGTACTTCCCTCATCTCTTCATGGAACTTGATGTATCTATCATTTTGTAACGTTGTTATGCTACCCGTAAATATGTGTGGCTAAATGCTAATCTTTGGTTGGGAGTAGCCACTAAACTTCTCCCAACATGTATATCGTCTCTCCTTTTTGAATGTATATATACTCTCATCAAGATTATCTCCGTGCACTGATTTTCATGCTTCACTTGTATGCTTAGATACCATCTTGAAATGTTTGATCGTTGGTATCTCAAAAGAGTAGTATTACTAATATATTATGTTATGCAGTAGTATGAATGTATGAAAATGTTGGAATGATAAAGCTTATCATCATATGTTCTTCCTTGTAGTTTTTAGATAGTCATCTCGAGAGAGAGGTTGTCCCTTGACTTAGATCTATCCTCATCTTGAGAGAGAAAGAGAGAGAGGAATAAACACCTTTATGATTTCTTATAATCTTGATAGAGTATATGAGAGGGAGATATGATGCTTGCATGTTGGTGAGAAGTCTTAGTAGGTGAAACCCAATCCAAGTTTCCCTTCCATATTTTTTTCCCATTTTATTTTGTTACACTATGTTTTTCTTTTCTTTGGTTTATTTCTTTTACTTTGGTTTGAGTACTATCATTCGTTTGGGAACACCCTTTTAAACCATATATTAGCTGGAGTATATGAGTGTGAGACTGTGCGTGCTTAACACCTACTAACCTTGTCCATGTGGTTCAACCCTGATTACTACATCAGACCCCGTATAATAGTTGCGGGGGCTTAAGTGTCGGGTTACTATCTTAAGAGTCTGACTACTCTAGATCCACTCCTATTTGGATGTGTGATTTAGTCCGGTCAACTTTTTGGCACTGTTGCTGGGGACAAGGAAAAAGGGCGATGTTAAGAGCCTGAGTCCACTCACTATACTCCCATTCCTCAAGCTTGATAATAAGCTTGATAGGACAAAAACCTTGAATCTGCTACCCTGCGTTTGTGTATAATAGGTCATTTTAATGCACCCATTTTACTAACTCAACCGTGCAATCTATTCAAGGAACTCAAGGGGGAAGCAGATTCATCTAACTTTACTCCTTAACCTTGAGTTAGCACACCGCATTTCGTTGATGGTACTCTCACTGGGGACGAGCGAAATGTGAGGATTCAACATAACCCCCCACCACCTCCAGGGTCAGAGGAAGATAGAGATAGTCGTTACTCAGACGATCGTCAATATGAAAAAGAACATCGAGATGAAGATCATAATGAAGAAGATCAATGTGAAGAAAAATGACACTACCGACACCGAAGAAGGCACCACCGCAACCATCGTGACAATGAACGAGAGCACGATGGTCGGGATAGCCATAGTGAGGATGATGAAGAGGGGAAGACTCTTAGAGAGTAGGCAGTAACTAGGGTCAATGAATCTAGATGCCTGATTGTCATCCCACACTTCAACACAACAAACTTTGAGTTGAAACTAGTTGTCATCTCGATGATCCAGAATAAACCTTTCCGTAGGAATTTGAGAAGTGAAAACCCATACCATCACCTCGATACATTTAAAAATACCTGTGATACCATCAAGATGAGGGAAGTCCCACAAGAAGTGATATACTATAAAGGCTTCAAATTCTCTCTTGAACATAAGTCTCTGTCTTGGTACCTCAATCTCCCTCACCAGTCCATAGATGGGTGGAGACCCCCGACAGATGCCTTCATTACTAAGTTTGATCCTACTAAGAGGACTATTCACAACATACAGAAGATCACTTCTTTTACAAAAAAGTCGGGAGAGAACTTGTACGAAGCATGGGAGGATTTCCAGTAGTACCAGAGAGATTGTCTGCACCATAATTACCGCAAGGGGTTCCTCGTGATCACTTTCTATAATGGACTAACTCCTACTAAGACAACTTCATTGAATGCAGATGCTGGCAGTGATTTCCTTGGGATGAAACCAAGCAGAACCATGAAGATAATAGACAACATAGTTGCACTGCAAGTAGGCATAGACTATGATAGAAATGACAGAGGATCAACGAGTAAAGTAGGGGCTGAAGGACCGTCTATTAAAGCCAAGTCCTTGGAGACAATAACAACATAGATTTAGAAAATAGCAACTGGTGTTTGTTGATTGTCTACACTAACGAGTTTCAATCCAAATAAAGGATAGTTTACTCAACTTAACCAAACTCCACAAGTATACGGAGGTAGTATAGTCAAGTTCGAACACAAGGAGCTTAATAAAATTAATTGAGCACAATAACACTAAAGTTCAACAATCTAGATCAGTTTTAAAGAGAAGAGAAAGTTTGTCTAAAACATAAAATTCAGATTTTAACTACAGGAAATTCAGATTTTAACTAGCAAGCAAGAACCACAAAAAGAAGTTTGATTTTTAGAATTATTAGGAATCTTGGACATTAGTATTTCATTAACATATCATATCAATCAAGGGAACACAATAATTTAAACAAACATAAGTTCTTGTTTCAAGGAAAGGTTGTGTTACATTTCACCTCCCGGTGTAAATGCAACGATCACAACTTAAAACAACACTCTCGTGTGTGAATTTTGTTTTTGATCACAAACTGTTCCTCAACTCATTCTTCTCTACTCTCGAGGAAGAGTTGCCAAGAAGAGCACCTCCATACATTCCTACTTATCTTCTCAGATCAAGCAAGAAAGTAGAAAACATGCACATAAGGTGTCCAGCAAAACATGCAAGAAAAGAGTAAACCGGTACTTTCATGGTTAAGAAACAAGAATCATAGTATTTAGTACGAAATTACTTGTTCCATACATGCTATGACATGGTAGCTACTCTCCCATGCCCAAGAAAAGGGAGTCTACTCGTCCATAATGATGTACAACAGGTTTGCTACAGAAATTTCAGTTCTAAACATGGTTTATAAGGGAAAAGACAAAGAGAACTACAGATGTAACCACAAGAAGGAAAAATTCCGATTTGAGGATGAAATTCCCCTTTTTTAGCTGCTCTAAAATGAACTAGCTCCTTTCCCAAGAAGCTGCTCAGAGTTGGGGAAGCTTGGCTGCACCTTGAAGAAGACAATGGAGAAGTGGAGAAGAAGAAATGGTCCCCTTATGCAAGAAACCACCTTAGATCCCTCCAAATCACCCTCCTCTGCTCTCCTATGGCTCTGGGACAAGAGAAACTCTTCAAATGACCGAACATAACCGTCCCTTGCCTTCCCTCTTTCTTTTAAAATCAAATTCTGAATTTTCATATTTCTGAAACTGCCAGGTGCACGCCGTGCATTTTGGGTGCACATCATGCACCTGCAGTGCAGTTTGCATTGGGTTGATCTATGCACGGTGTGCACTGAGGATATGCATGCCATGCAACTTTCCAAAACATTTCTTCAGTAGTTTGCCTTCCAGGTGCATGTCGTGCATCGGTGTGCACGTCGTGCGTTCGTCCTTCTGTGCACTTCTGGAAACTCGCACGCCATGCATTTTCTCCATGCACACCGTGCGTTCTTCTAGATGAATGATCCGGTTTTTCTCTGGAAATGTGCACGCTGTGCGTTTGTCTTGCACGCCGTGCATTTTGCTATTTGAACAAACCAATCTTTCTCTGGAATGGTGCACGTCGTGTGTCTGACTTGCACGCCGTGCATTCTGCTGTTTCAGCTGAAATAACATCCGAATTCAGTTCTTTTTGTGGCAAATCTGCAATGCAAGTTATGGAATAAGTAGAATAAAAAAAAGATGGCAAACATAATATGAAAAGAGACTGAATTATATCAGAATGAACTAAATTTGTGTGTGACAACATGTGAAAAGATGATATATAAATCACACAACAAATCCCCCTAAGCTTGAACTATTGCTTGTCCTCAAGAAAAAAG
This sequence comes from Alisma plantago-aquatica, assembly GCA_963693085.1. Classification (NCBI taxonomy): domain Eukaryota; kingdom Viridiplantae; phylum Streptophyta; class Magnoliopsida; order Alismatales; family Alismataceae; genus Alisma; species Alisma plantago-aquatica. The sequence continues at coordinate 594,421,665 of OY856409.1, forward strand.
GAACATGGCTATATTTAAGTAGGAAAAAAAAAGGTTCATGCATGAATGAAATGAAAAGAGAATATGCAATCAGCTCAGTCAACTATGTACTTTGTGTTTGTGTTCATCGTTATCATCTCAAATTTGTCAACATCTTAGATAGATAAATTAAGTTCAGCATGGTTGGTTTCAAATTAAGAAAAAAGCTCAACAAGACAACACTAAGTAGAGTTTGGATAATCAAGCCAAACAGTCAGTGCATGTACATCACAAGCTTTCATCTAGTATGAATATAAGATGATCAAACCAATGTTAACATTAACAAAACTTAGCTGCACTCTTTTTCATATGGATATGATGATGAGATTTTTGGGTTTCCGACATTCGACTGCTAATTTAGGCTTATGCTCACGAGGAATGTCGGTTGGGGTGTTGTTTTTACCCTCTTTTGATTTTCATATCACCTAACCATCGTTGCCAGATCAGACTCACACTAGGCTAGCATAATATGTGGGCCATATGCCATCTTTTATTGGGTGAATATTGATTGTGCAACACCAAAGAGTCAGCTAGAATGTTAAAGTTAGCAAGATTTTGATCATTCTTTTGAAAAAAACACTGAAAAGTCGATTTGTAAATTGACTAAAAGTTTGGCAAAAATATCCCGTATTCTAAAAAATGTTGCAAGTTAATTATTCTACAAGAATTTGAAACCGTTACATGTATTGAGTAGTCCAAGATGTAAAAATTTGAGATATCAAACTATAAACACAAATCACATCAAAGTACATGGGAAAATTCAACTTCCATTTCATTCAAACATGCTCTTAATGTTTCTCTCTTAAATATAGCCAAAACATATAGATTTCAGAAAATTTGAGCATGCTAGAGGGGGGTTATTCTTAATAAGATAGTCTCAAATCATATAGATATTGCTATCAAGGAAAAGAACATGGAATAAAATGGAAGAAATGGAAAAACAACTGACACTACTGACTCGAAAAAGAAAAATGTTGAATGACTACCACTACTGGCCGGTTGTGCCCCCCCAAGCTTGAAATCAACAGTGTCCTCACTGCTTCAATCGAACTTATGGAGTTCACAATGGGATACCTGTCATGAAGAAATTAGAAAAAGGATCCGCTGCCTCCCTGCTCAGGAAAGAACTGACTGATGATGTCAGGGATGTCCATCGGCGTGGCAGATGAGTCTGGCTGTTGCTGCTGGTCCTGCTATGGCTGTTGCTGGGGAAAATCATGTTGTGGAACTTCTGGAACTGAGGTCTCCTAGTGGGGAGGAGTCTAGAAAGACTATAGTGCAGGGTAGTAGCCTTGCGAGATGTGCCACACATCCATCCTGTTGACCATGTCGTACATAGTAGTGTAATGTGCACTCAAATGGTCAAAATGGGTGTCGTACTACGTGCCCATCTGGTCAAGGCGGGTGTCGAGGTGATAAAATCTCCACTGCACATAGTCGTAAAGGTGACTCATGTCTGGCATTGTCCAGCTGTACTCTGTCTGAGTATTGGTGGACAATGGGAGTGGAGTAGGGGTTGCTGGTGTAGGCCCTGGTGTAGAGCTTTTGGCACCCCGGGTGGGTGTCTCCTTGTCAGTCTCTGGCTGTAGCTCTACCTACCAGGTAGCCTAGTTCTTGATGTCATTCCGAGCTGCATCGGGGATGGTGATGAACTGCTTCTTGGTGATAAAAACCTTGAATTTAGACGTACTGTTGCCATGTCTGGAGATCAGACCACAAGAGATGAGATAGTTGATATCAACTAGGTTCTTCCCCGGTGCAGGTTCTAAGGAACCCACATCTAAACCAAACTGCATTGCAAGTATGCTTAGTAGCATGCCGCACATAAGTCACCTGCCTCCCTTTTCTTTTTCTTTTTGTGTCAAGAAGTTTATTAATAATGTAGTAGCCAGAACTTATTTGCTCATTGTTCACCAAGAACCATAAGAAGAATAGATCATTCTTCCCTACTACACCTTGAGTTTCATTCTTGGCAAAAGGTCATGTGCTAAGAAGACGATGAATAACTCGGAAAACTAGATTGTGGATCGCTCAAGCTCGAGCATTCCTTGCTCTATGCACCATTTTAGAAGTAATCTCAGAACATAACAAATCGCTATTGAAGGCGGGAGGATAATCAGTGTAACCGCCAAAATTGCATTTAAGCAAAACACAAAACCGCTGAAGATCCATAGAAAATGGTTTGTCCAAAAGATGAAAACTGATTTTCTGATAAGGTGTGTGTTGGCTAAATGGACATCTGTAAATCCCTTTGTTTTGATAATGACAAACATTTCATTCTTGTTAATCTAACGTGCTACTTGAGTGTGCAGGAACAAGGTGGATGACAATGTATTAGGGAAATCCATATGCTTACATATTTATATTTTCATGAAATGTAATCGCTTTGTAAAATCTTGTACAAATATATAATGTACAAGTACTTAGATTTCATGTAAATCAAGCGTTAGATTCTCCCTAGCTAAACATCACATTTAGATACGTCATTCCCTTGATTAGTGTCACATATGCACACTCATACACACACTTAGTGCTTTAATTTGAAAAGTGAAACAGGGTCAATCTCGGTCGACTAACTCCTCGACCGAGACACTCTCGGTCGACAATCTTCTCGACCGAGAAAGACCCAAGTAGCCGTTAGACACAGCTGACAAGGTGGTTGGCAGTTGGAGATAAACGTTGCATACACTTGATCCAGAGAGCCTGTCGGTCGACAAAAGTTCGACCGAGTAGGAGTCTCGGTCGACTATTTCTCGACCGAGATGGTCTCTGACAGCAACTGCAGAATTAATTATTTAGCTGTTACTAAAGCAACAAACTTGTACCTAACGGCTAGTTAAGCACTTAGAAACCCCTAGAAGGTGTCTAGAACGTCCTTAAGCACCTATAGGACATTCCTATAAATAGGACATAGCTTGGGACACCCAAATACACTTACTTGTTACACTTGAGCAATCTTTGAGCATACATTGACTTTGTGCAATCTGTTTGTGAGCAATTGAGCATTGTGACAATTGGCTACTTCTTCCCTTAGCTCAAAATTCGTGTCCCATAGGCTAGCATCTCCTATCCACTGCAATTACAATTACATACACTTTGGCTAGGAGATCTATACGCTTGATCTAGGCAAATCAAGCCTTGTGCTACAAAAGGATAAGTTGTAATTTCCTTTTCCTTTCTTGTTCTCTATTATTGTTTGTACTCTCCTTGCTACTCCTAGGTTGGAGGCTGCGGATTGGAGAGGTTGGAGTTCTTCTTGGTGAAGAAGGGGACCTTGAGCTACTTCAAGAAGGCTGGTGCAACGGGAGGTTACTTCTAGAGAGGAAGGCTACTTCAAGGGGGAGCTTGAAGTTACTTCAAGAAGGCTACCTCAAGTTGGTGCATCTACTTCAAGTGAAGGCTGTTCAAGGGGTGTAAAGAAAGTATTGTATTTTTTATAAATCCTTGTGAAGGTAATAAAATAAATACTTTCAAAATCCCGGTTGGGTAAGCAACCGGGTAGTGGACTGACAACTTTAGTATTTGCTAAAGTTGGAACCACTCTAAACACCTGTCTCCTTCTTTCATTTATAATTGTGGTTGTTTGAGTTAAATAATTGTTAAAATATTTAAAAACTCTATTCATCCCCCCCTAGTGTTTTTCAATTGGTATCAGAGCAGGCTTCAAGGAACCCTAACAAGGTCTTGAAGAATGGGGGATGGAGTGCTCAACAACCTTAACCTTGAAGGGACACTTGTTGCTAGACCTCCGGCGTTTGATGGAACAAACTACACATATTGGAAGAGAAGGATGCAGTTCTACTTCCAAGGCATAAATTGGGACTTATGGAGGATGGTGTCAACCCCATACGAGCTTCCTCAAACACAATATGCAGAGTGGGATGCAAACACGGTAAAGTTGGCTCAAATGAATGCCAAAGTTGTAAGAATTTTATATTGTTCAATTTCAGTAGGAGAATTTAATAGGATATTAAACTGTGACACAGCCTATGACATTTGGCATAGACTATCCATAACTTATGAGGGTACAGTTCAAGTCAAGAATTCTAAGATTAGCATGCTTAAACAAAAGTTTGAACATTTTCGTATGGATCCAAATGAATCTATTAGTGAAATGTTTGCAAAATTCTCTTCTATTGTTAATGGTTTAAATGCCCTAGGAAAAAATGTTCTTGAATAAGATCAGGTATCAAAAATCCTTCGATCACTTCCTTCTAAATACAAGCCAAAGTTGACAGCCATTGAAGAAGCTAATGACCTCACTCGGCTGAAAATGGAGCAACTCATTGGAAATCTAGAAGCTCATGAAGAAACTCTAGAAGAGGAAGAAAGAAGAGAACGTGAACTTCAGCAAGGAAAGAAAAAGGATGTGGCTCTAAAAGCTTCAAAGATAATCACACCAGAAAGTGAGGAGTCAAGTGAAGAGGAAGGAGAAGAGGCATTGATTGTAAATGGTAAGAAATATAGAAGATTTAAATCTAACAAAATTTCTAGTTCTTCTTCTTCTCCTCCTAGGTGCTTTGAGTGTGGAAAGAAAGGACATTTCAAAAATGAATGTCCTAAAGCAAAGAAAGGAAAGAAAAACTCACACAAGAAGAGAGGAGAAAAAGCCTATAAAGCTGCATGGGATGAGTCAAGTGAAATTGAAAGCGAGGAAGAAAAGGTGGAATGTCTAATGGCAAGAGAAGATAATGAAGACTCTCAAGAGGTAACCCTACTTGATCTTCCTAAAGAAGAGTTAATTGCTAGTTTACAAGAAACTCATGATAAATATGTTGATGTCAAGAAGAAACTAAAGAAGGTTATCAAAACAAATGATGAGCTATATGCTAAATTAAATAATCTCTCTTCTGAAAAGAACAACATTGACCTTGAGAATTTGTCTTTAAAAACATCTTTAAATGATTGCACTAACAAGCTACTATCTCTAGAAACAAATGTTGATCTTCTCTCTCAAGAAAAGACTGAATTGTTAGCTAAACTAAAAGATTTTTAGACTCAACCAATTCTGTGTAACCATCTAGACTATGAAAATGTTGTACAAGAAAGAGACTCCCTGTTATTTGATTTAGATCAAGCTAGAAAAGATTTACACAAGAAGATGGATGACATTGCTAAGCTACAAAAGAATCTACATGAGTTAAGAAGAAAAGATATCCTTGACAACATCCTAAAAGCCTCCTCTAGTTTCAATGGAAGAAAAGGTTTGGAATATGATCCAAAGAAAAATCAACCCAAAAGAACTCGAACTGTGTTCGTACCTAAAAATACAACTCCTAAAAAGAGATATGAAGTTGACTCTATTACTTGTCATTTTTGTCTACGCCTTGGACATTATTCATTCTCATGCCCTTATAAGACAAAGGATTCTGATTTAGTTTGGGTCCCAAAACCCCAAACTTAGTAGAGTCAAAAGCCATACAGTTGAGATATGATCAAACGCTCAATTTGCAATTTATATTGTCTTATCTCAACTTAACAAAAGGTTTTCATGCATATTGGTCATTTTCTGAACTGTTGTACTGAAACAGAAAAATAGTCGGTCGAAGTATTGTCGACCGAAACATAATCGGTCGAACTTTTGTCGACCGACCAGATGCCTGTAACAAATCAAAATCTACAGCAACTATTTCGGTCGAAAACTGGTCAACCGAGCTGAATTTCTGTGTTTATTTGTTTGTCATACAGTAACCTTCTCGATCGAAAATTAATCGACCGAGAAAAATGTCGGTCGAACAATTGTCGACCGACTTGATTTCTGAATCAGAATCTTTATGCAATCTATACTTAAGTGGTTCTAACCATATCGGACCATCACATGGGTACCAAATTTTATAATTTCATGCAGGATTGGGTTGTTGACAGTGGATGTTCCAAACATATGACCGGAAACAAGGATGCATTTCAAACTTTTGAAGAAAAGAAAAGTGGAACAGTCACCTTTGGAGACAACGGTAAAGGTACAATCGTTGGAATAGGTAATGTTGGTACAAACCTCGAAATAAAGAATGTTCTACTTGTTGATGGTTTGCACCATAATTTGATAAGTGTTAGTCAATTATGTGATAGTGGCTATGATGTTTTATTTAACAAAACCTGCTGCAAATTATTAATAGAAAACACTACAAATGTTGTGTATGAAGGAAAAAGAGTTGGAAATCTTTATATTCTTAGACCTAACTCTATGAAATATGTAGTAGGAAAATGCTTGCTTGCAAATGAAAATACTTTACAATTATGGCATAAAAAGCTAGGACATGCTAGTTCACATGTTATCAAAAAGTTAGTAAAATATGATCTTATTCGTGGTTTGCCTACTTTATCCTTTGATCAAGTTGAAAATTGTGAACCATGCACATTGGGAAAGCTAACAAAAACCTCTTTTAAACCTAAAAATGAACTTAGCACCAGTAGATCTTTAGAATTAATTCACATGGATTTATTTGGACCTATGAGGACACAATCTATCGGTGGCAAAAGATATTGTTTTGTTATTGTTGATGATTATAGTAGATATACATGGGTACATTTTATTGCAACCAAAGATGACACTATTCATGCTTTTATAAAATTTTGCCCTATGATTGAAAATCTATTACAAAGCAAAATATGTACTATTAGAAGTGATCATGGTGGAGAATTTGAAAATCATGTATTTGAAGAATTTTGCACATCTCAAGGGTACACTCACAATTTTTCTGCTCCACGCACTCCACAACAAAAAGGTATAGTTGAAAGGAAAAATAGATCCCTACAAGAAATGGCTAGAACTATGATGCTCGAACATAACACACCCAAAACCTTTTGGGCTGAAGCTGTGAACACCGCATGTTATGTGTTAAATAGAGTAACTGTTCACTCTCATTTGAAGAAAACTCCATATGAAATAATACATTCTAAGAAACCTAGAGTTGACTATTTTCATACTTTTGGATCCACATGCTATATCTTAAATACCAAAGATGATAGAGATAAGTTTGACTCTAAATCACACAAAGCATTCTTTTTGGGATATTCCACTTCTAGCAAAGCATTTAGAGTATATAATACTATCTCTAGAAAAGTTGAGGAATCTATTCATGTCTCTTTTCATGAAGAGTCCAAAACTGAAAATCTAGAATTAATTGATCTCACTAATCAATTCGAAAACTTAAACATACCAAATGATAGTGAGAAAGTTACTACAAACAATCACCAAGCTGAACCACAACCCACACCTAGGCTTATTAAGGATCATCCTCAAGAACTAATCATTGGAGATCCTAATGATAAAGTAAAAACTCGGTCTTCCTTTAAGGATGTTGCAAACATGGCTTTGGTTTCTATCATTGAACCTAAGAAGATATCTGAAGCTCTTAAAGATGATTATTGGATAATAGCAATGCAAGAAGAATTGAATCAATTCACTAAAAATGATGTATGGGATTTAGTTCCTAAACCACAAGATAAAACCGTCATTGGAACTAAATGGGTTTTTAGGAATAAGCTAAATGAGGCAGGAGAAGTAATAAGGAATAAAGCTCGGTTAGTAGCACAAGGATATAATCAACAAGAAGGAATAGATTTTGACGAAACGTATGCACCAGTAGCTAGACTTGAAGCTATTAGAATGTTGCTAGCTAATGCTGCACATAAAAACATCAAACTCTACCAAATGGATGTAAAAAGTGCATTTCTAAACGGTATCATTCAAGAAGAAGTATATGTTGCTCAACCACCCGGTTTTGAAATACCGGAAAAAGGTGACTATGTTTATAAACTTAAGAAAGCACTTTATGGTTTAAAACAAGCACCTAGGAATTGGTTTGAAAGGCTCAAGACATATCTTTTTGATAATGGTTTTTCTATTGGAAATTCAGATTCTACTTTATTTTTCAAAACATCTACATCTGATTTTCTAGTTGTGCAAATATATGTTGATGACATTATTTTTGGAGCCTCTAATGATTCATTGTGCACACAATTCAGTGACATTATGCAAAAAGAATTTGAAATGAGCCTCATGGGTGAACTAACTTTCTTTCTTGGTTTTCAAATTAAGCAAACGTCTGCCAAAATCTTTATAAGCCAAGAAAAGTACACTAAAGAACTCTTACAACGTTTTGGGATGGATCAGTGCAAACATGCTACTACTCCTATGGCTACTTCTATTAAAATGGATAAGGATGAAAATGGGGAACCTATTGATGATTCCTTATATAGAGCCATGATTGGTAGTTTGCTTTACTTAACTTCTTCTAGACCAGACATAATGTTTTCCGTTGGTCTTTGTGCTCGATTTCAATCACAACCCATGCATTCTCATTTTCAAGCAGTTAAACGGATTCTTCGATACTTAGCAGGCACTACATGTTTTGGTTTATGGTATCCAAAAGAACAATCCTTGGATTTTAAAGCTTATACTGATGCAGATTATGCTAGTTGTCGACTTGATCGCAAGAGCACTAGTGGTGGATGTTTCCTGTTAGGGAGAGCTTTAGTATCTTGGTTTAGCAAGAAACAAAACACGGTTGCTCTCTCTACAACTGAAGCTAAATATATGGCAGCCGGATCTTGTTGTGCTCAAGTACTTTACATGCAACAAGTGTTAAATGATTATGGTTTTACTCTTTCATCTACGCCTATCTTTTGTGACAACACAAGCGCTATAAACTTAGCACATAATCCTATTTTACACAGCCGAGCTAAACATATTGAAATCCGTCATCACTTTTTAAGGGATCATATCTCCAAGAATCATGTTTCCCTTCATCATGTTGATACGAAAGATCAATTGGCTGATATTTTTACAAAACCGCTTCCACTAGACCAATTTAACAAAATTAGGAAGCAACTGCTTATCACTCCTTTGGAAGATGTTTTCTTTGATATTTTTACTTCTTAACGATAACTTTCACTTGCATCATTTTGGCTTTTAATGGACATCTTTTTCATTGGATTTTGATGGGACATCTAATTAAGGTGGAGTTTTAATTCTTAAACAGATATCTTTTTGAAATGATAAAGGGGGAGAAATAAATATAAATTTAGTAATTATGCAAAACTCAATCAATGAGTTTCATAAACCTCTTGGCTTTACATTGAAAGTTGCTATATTCCCTAAAGAGTTGGATTTCATGTTCCATAATTCATGGGGAATAATAAGCACACATTTTATAAACAAGAGGGAACGCTACAAAAGGTAATCTTAACGTATGAAACTCATATGTCTTATATTTCCTTCATTTATATTTTGGAAATGTTTGTCATCTTCAAAAAGGGGGAGATTGTTGGCTAAATGGACATCTGTAAATACCTTTGTTTTGATAATGACAAACATTTCATTCTTGTTAATCTAACGTGCTACTTGAGTGTGCAGGAACAAGATGGATGACAATGTATTAGGGAAATCCATATGCTTACATATTTATATTTTCATGAAATGTAATCGCTTTGTAAAATCTTGTACAAATATATAATGTACAAGTACTTAGATTTCATGTAAACCAAGCGTTAGATTCTCCCCAGCTAAACATCACATTTAGATAGGTCATTCCCTTGATTAGTGTCACATATGCACACTCATACACACACTTAGTGCTTTAATTGGAAAAGTGAAACAGGGTCAATCTCGGTCGACTAACTCCTCGACCGAGACACTCTCGGTCGACAATCTTCTCGACCGAGAAAGACCCAAGTAGCCGTTAGACACAGCTGACAAGGTGGTTGGCAGTTGGAGATAAATGTTGCATGCACTTGATCCAGAGAGCCTGTCGGTCGACAAAAGTTCGACCGAGTAGGAGTCTCGGTCGACTATTTCTCGACCGAGATGGTCTCTGACAGCAACTGGAGAATTAATTATTTAGCTGTTACTAAAGCAACAAACTTGTACCTAACAGCTAGTTAAGCACTTAGAAACCCCTAGAAGGTGTCTAGAACGTCCTTAAGCATCTATAGGACATTCCTATAAATAGGACATAGCTTGGGACACCCAAATACACTTACTTGTTACACTTGAGCAATCTTTGAGCATACATTGACTTTGTGCAATCTGTTTGTGAGCAATTGAGCATTGTGACAATTGGCTACTTCTTCCCTTAGCTCAAAATTCATGTCCCATAGGCTAGCATCTCCTATCCACTGCAATTACAATTACATACACTTTGGCTAGGAGATCTATACGCTTGATCTAGGCAAATCAAGCCTTGTGCTACAAAAGGATAAGTTGTAATTTCCTTTTCCTTTCTTGTTCTCTATTATTGTTTGTACTCTCCTTGCTACTCCTAGGTTGGAGGCTGCGGATTGGAGAGGGTGGAGTTCTTCTTGGTGAAGAAGGGGACCTTGAGCTACTTCAAGAAGGCTGATGCAACGGGAGGTTACTTCTAGATAGGAAGGCTACTTCAAGGGGGAGCTTGAAGTTACTTCAAGAAGGCTACCTCAAGTTGGTGCATCTACTTCAAGTGAAGGCTGTTCAAGGGGTGTAAAGAAAGTATTGTATTTTGTATAAATCCTTGTGAAGGTAATAAATAAATACTTTCAAAATCCCAGTTGGGTAAGCAACCGGGTAGTGGACTGACAACTTTAGTATTTGCTAAAGTTGGAACCACTCTAAACACCTGTCTCCTTCTTTCATTTATAATTGTTGTTGTTTGAGCTCAATAATTGTTAAAATATTTAAAAACTCTATTCACCCCCCTCTAGTGTTTTTCAGTGTGCTGCGGTGATGTGGGTCATTCTCAACCTTGAAAGTAGTGAAAAACTCATAGACAAGGCGGGGATAGGTTTTCGTAACTCAGGTGCAGAGGTAGTGTAAACCCAAAAATGTTAAATGATCTACTACCTCATTCTTGAAAACCAATTTGGTAACGACTTCATCGCACATGTAGCGGGAGGGAAAAACACGTCGTGTGATGAGGAACTAGTAGTTGGCGTCCTCCTCATGTTTGACCATGAACTGTGTAGAGGGTACAAACATCGTAGGTGCTGGTGCATAAGGTGGTGTTGCATTTACACTAGGAGGTGTAGAAGAAGAGGAAGCTATTCCAAGGTGTCGGCCTGACTTCTTCTTGATTGGTGCCATTCAATCTGTAACTGGTGCACAGTGTGTATAGATGGTGCACGACGTGCAACTGTACTGTTTGTCTTCTTCAGACAACTAAATGCACGACATGCAAAGTGGGTGCACGGCGTGCACCTGCAGATCTGGGGCAATTCAGAAGTCTACACAGACGGCTGCAATTTTGGGCCAAGTTGTTGTTGCCGACGCTCGGAACCAGGTGATGGTGGCTGCTGCTAGCTGTTGCGTCGTCAGAGAAGAAGGCCGTAGTAGAAAATGGAATCGACGTGGCCGGATGCGGGCGGCTGCTAGCTGCTGCTTCGTCGTCGACGACGGCAACGAGGTGGCTGGCGGCTGGCTGTTGGAACGCCGAGATGGAGAAGAAAACAATGGCGGTTTGTAGCTGCTACTACTGCTAGCTGTTGGACGACGATGGCGGCTGGCGGCACGGCGGAATTGTTGTTGCTAATCTCAGCTTGAAGACAGTGGTAGGTAGCGGGATTCCTACGGAGCAGCCGAGATGGAGAAGGAAACTCACGCACGACTGCTGTTGAGGATGCACGGTTACTGAGGAAGAAGAAAGTGTGTGCACGTTTGGCGGAACGTCCTGCGTTTGCTATGGCTCCGGTGGGCGGCGGCTGGCACGACTTAGCGTCAGGGTGCACGACTGCTAGGGTTGGAGTGATTAGGTCTAAACTTTACGAGTAAGTGCACGGCGTGCGTTTGAACTGCACGTTGTGCACTTCTCTAAAGTTTGTTTTTAAAGTTCTCCCTTGCGTCCAGTTGCACAGCGTGCGTTTTCTCTGTGCACACCGTGCAAGTTTCTAGAAAGTTCACAGAATTCCATTTCCCAGGTGCACGACGTGCGTTTGGACAATGCACATCATGTCAGTTTCCAGAAGATTTACAGAAATTGTCGAAGACTAGGTACACAACGTGCAGATATCAAGTGCACGCCGTGCACGTTTCCAGAGAGTTTCTGAAATTTACATTTCCCAGGGGCACGCCGTGCACATTGATAATGTACGGCGTGTCAGTTTTCAAAAAATTTCCGGATCTTCCAATTTCCAACTGCACGACTTGCATACTAATGACGCACGTCGTGTCAGTTTCCAGAGAGTAGACAAAATTTCCAATTTCTAGATGCACGTTGTGCACGTTGATAATGCATGGCGTGTCGGTCTCCAGAACATCTTTCTGCTGCATTTTGTATTATAGTGCATGTTGTGTCTTCAAAAGACACGCCGTGCACTTTGTAGTTTCTGCAGAAAATTGCAGTCAGTCAGCAGTAAACTATGACGGATAGAGTAGAAATCAAGTCTAGATTATTACATTCATCCATGACAGGCTTGTTAATGAAATTAAAGAGTGATTTTTATTCTAAAACTTAAAAGAAATCTATCCTAATGCGGGGTCAACTCCCACGAGGTCCTCCATTTAGAGTATGGAGTAAGACTTCTTCTAAATCTTCAAGCATCTTGGAGGGAGCAAGAGGCTCATTTCTCCACTTCTTCCCCGCAAGAGTAGCATTTGCAATGTTGTCCATTGACCTTGAAGGTTCCATCTTTGCCTTGGAGTTCTACTACTCCATATGGAAAAATCATTAGTACTAGGAACAGGTCGGACCATTTTGATTTCAACTTTCCTGGAAAAAGCTTTAATCTAGAGTTGAATAAAAATACTCTATCTCCTTCTTGGAAGTCTTTCCTGTGAATTCTTTTATCATGCCAAGCCTTTGTTCTTTCTTTGTACAACTTTGCATTCTCATAGGCATCAAGACGAAGTTATTCAAGCTCCTACAGCTGCAAAAGATGTTTTTCTCCTGCTCTCTTCATATCAAAATTCAAGAACTTAATTGCCCATAAAGCACGGTGTTCTAATTCCATTAGATGGTGACATGCTTTGCCATAGATCAACATGAATGGAGTAGTCCCAATGATGGTTTTGTAGGCTGTGTGATATGACCATAGTGTGTCATCTATCTTTAATGCCCAATCTTTCCTTTAATTAGAGACAACCTTTTCAAGAATATTATTCAGTTGCCTATTTGAAATCTCTACTTTCCCGGATGTTTGGGGGTGGTAGGGTGTAGAGATCTTATGAGTCACACCATACTTGGAGAGAAGATTACTAAATTGTTTTTCAGCAAAGTGTGTGCCTCCATCAGAAATTACATCACGTGGAACTCCAAACCGAGGGAAAATAATCTTTTGAAAAAGCTTAATTACTGATTTAGAGTCCGATGCTTGGGTTGGAATGGCTTCAATCCATTTAGACACATATTCACAAGTAATAAGAATGTATTGATACCCGCATGAAGATGTGAATGGTCCCATGTAGTCCACTCCCCATACATCAAACACCTCAACCTCTAAGATAGAGTTGAGTGGCATGTCGTCGCGGTGGGATATGCCTCCTATCCTTTGACACGTATCATAAGATTTGACGAATAGATTGACATCTTTGAATAATGTGGGCCAATAGAAACCAGCTTGAAGTATTTTTGCAGCAGTCTTTTCTCCTCTGAAATGTTCTCCATAAGGGGAGGCATGGCATTCATCAATGATGCTTGGGACCTCCTCTTCAACAACACACCTCTGGATTAGCCCATCACTTCCATGCTTGAATAGCAACGGGTCATCCCAGTAATAGAATTTTACATCATGAAAGAATTTCTTCTTTTATTGATATGTTAAATCCGGTGGAAGTTGTCCAATAGCAATAAAATTAGTGATGTCTGCAAACTATGGTGCTGGAGTGGATGATAATGCGTAGAGTTTTTCAATAGGCAAATGATCCTCAATTGGGAATAGGTCTCCAGCCTCCGTGGTCAATCTAGAGAGGTGATCGGAAACACTATTTTCGGTACCTTTCTTGTCTCGGATTTCAAGATCAAACTCTTGCAGGAGTAGTATCCAGCGAATAAGGTGTGGTTTGGCATCTTTTTTATTCAGCAAATACTTAATGGCAGCATGATCAGTATATACGATCACCCTTGACCCTACCAAATACTTTCGGAACTTGTCAAATGCATATACAATTGCTAGCATTTCTTTCTCCGTGGTTGTATAGTTGATTTGTGCTTCATCGAGAGTTTTGCTGGAATAATAGATGGCATGGTGTTTCTTGTCTCTCCGCTATCCGAAAACATCTCCCACTGCATAATCGCTTGCATCACAAATTAGTTCAAAAGGAGAATCCCAGTCCGGAGGTTGAATAATTGGGGCTGAAATGAGGGCCTCTTTGAGCTTGGAAAAGGCTGCTTGGAAATCATCATCAAACACAAATTATGTATCCTTTGCAAGTAAGGAACATAACAACTTTGCAATTTTTGAGAAATCTTTAATAAATCTTTTGTAAAAACATGCATGTCCTAAAAAATTGTGAATGTCTTTAATTGAAGATGGAGTAGACCTTTTCTCAATTGCTTCGACCTTTGCCCTATCAACTTCAATACCCTTGTTAGATACAACATGTCCTAGTACTACACCGGATTGTACCATAAAATGGAACTTCTCCCAGTTTAGCACTAGGTTAACCTTTTTACAAATTACAACGGGCTAAGACTAGGGAAAGGTTCAACAAGAATTGATCAAAAGAGTCACCGTACACGCTAAATTCATCCATAAAAATATCCATTATATTTTCAATAAAATCATAGAATATGGCCATCATACACCGCTGAAAAGTAGCGGGAGCATTACAAAGACCAAACGGCATACGACGATAAGCATATGTTCCATAACTACAAGTAAAAGTGGTTTTCTCTTAGTCGGGAGGATAGATAGGAATCTAAAAAAATTCAAAATACCCGTCCAAGTAACAAAAATAAAAATGCTTGGCAAGACGTTCAAGCATCAAATCAATGAAAGGCAACGGAAAATGATCTTTGCGGGTTTCCTTATTCAAACAATTGTAGTCAATACACATATGCCAGCCGGTAACCATGCGTGTTTGTATTAACTCATCATTGTCTCCTTTAATGACATTTGCACCCCCCTTTTAGGTACCACGTGAATGGCACTAACCCAGGGGCTGTCACTTATGGGATAGATGATTCCAGCATCAATTAACTTGAAAATTTCTTTCTTTACCACCTCAAGCATTTTTTTATTTAGGCATCTAGGTGGTTCAATAGTTGGTTTAGCATCATCTTCCATATTTATTCTATGCATACAAATTGAAGGAGGAATGCCTTTTAAATCTTCTATGGAATAACCAATGATGTCTTTATACAAACGCAATTCGGCAAGAAATTTATTTTCTTGATCATTGGTTAATTCATTATTTATTATAACAGGAGATGTAGAATTTGGGTCAAGAAATTCATACCTTAGCCCAGGTGGAAGGGCTTTTAGTTCTACCTTTTTGCCTGTTATACTTTCGTCGACTTTATCTTCAACAAGTGGAGCATCTTCATTGATAGCTACTGCTTTAGAAATAGAAAGTGCTCCAGAAATTTTAGAATTGTTGATTTCAGTTGCATCATCATCATAAAGATTAACCATCAAATCAACATCATCAACATATTTCTTCAACACATGTGGGTGCTTTCATAGCTTCATAAATAGAGAATTCCATAGCCTCTTCCCCAACACATAGAGTGAGATTTCCTTCTTGAACATCAACAAGACATCCGACAGTCCTCAAGAATGGTCTCCCAAAAAGAAGGGGGTTGGAAGGAACTTCCTCCATGTCAAGAACAACAAAATCACAGAGAATATAGAATTTCCCGATTTGTACAAGTACATCTTCCACCATACCTTTTGGATATTTAATAAATGATCAACTAACTCAATAGCCATCCTTGTGGGCTTCAAATCCCCAAAATCTAGTTCTTTCCATAAGGTAAATGGAATGAGACTAATACTGGCACCGAGATCTACCAAATCTTTATCAAAAGTGGTGTCATTAATCTTGCAAGGCAGTGTAAACGCTCTCAAAATCATCAAGCTTTTGTGGAAGATGATTTTGAATAATAGAACTCACTCATTCTGAAAGCATCACTGTTTCGACTTGATCAACTTTTCTTCTTTTAGTCAAAATGTCCTTAAGGAATTTAGCATAAGAAGGCATCTCAATAATAACTTCAGCAAAAGGAAGATTTGCATGCAATTTGTTGATTATGTCCTTAAATTTCCTGAATTTCTGGTCTTCCTTCTTATTGGCTAATCTTTGAGGAAAGGGTGTAGTAGCTTTGAAAGAAGGTGGTATTTCAACTTTACCTTTCTCCTTGCTGCAATTTGGGGTGTTGGCATCCTCTTCATAAGTTTCCTTCATGTTCTTCTCCTTGGATGGAGAAGGTCTTTCAATCTCAGCCCCACTTCTTAGGATAATTGCATGAGTTTGTTGCCTTGGGTTCACTTCTGGTTGGCTTGGAAGAGAACCGCATTGTGGAGTCCTTTGTTGATTTAGAGCTTGTTGTGCTATTTGGTTTTCTAACATCTTGGTGTGAGTGGAAATTCCATCCACCTTTGCAGAAAGTTGTGCAATAGCATATTTTAAAAGCTTGTCATTCCCCCGGAGTTCCTCATTTTGTTGCATTTGTGTAGATATGAATTTTTCCATCGTAGCTTCTAGAGAAGAACCTTTAGATTGTTGTGGCTGCTGGTAACTCCTGTTATTGAAACCCGGCGGATTTCCTTGACAGTTAGCATGTTGTTGTTGTTGTTATCCTTGCTAGAAGTTTTGAGTGTTTCTTGCATTTCGGTAAGAGAAATTAGGATGGTCTCTCCATCAAGGATTGTATTGGTTGGAATAAGGATTGTATTGTTTATTTCCTTGCATCCCAACTGCATTAACCTGTTCAAAGTTTCCTTCCATTGCATTAGGGGCAAAATATGAAGAAGAAGTATGTCCTACATTACCACAAGCTTCACATGTTGCTTCAACGGATTGAATTGGCAATGTGGTCATCTTCTCAAATTTCTATGTAAGCACATCTAGTTTTGCAGCAATAAGATCAACAACATCAATAGTGTGTTTTCCTCCTTATTTTCCAGTTGAAGAGCTTGCTGTAGAGGTTGATTTTGCTCCTCTATCTCCTCCCCATTGGCAGTGATTGAGTGATATAATAAGCCTCTCTATAAGACTTGGTCATTAATGCACCACCAGCTGCGGCATCTAAAGTCAACCGGGTATTGTAAAATAGTCCATTATAGAAAGTTTGAAGCAGAAGCCAGTTTGTCAAACCATGGTGTGGGCAAAGGTGTTGAAGATCCTTGAACCATTCGCATGTGTCATATATAGTTTCTCCTTCACTCTGAGAGAAATTGGTGAGCTAGTTCCTCAAATGACCTGTCTTGCTTGGCGGAAAGTACTTTGCAAGGAAAGCATTAAGGAGTTGGTCCCTACTTTTAATTGACTTCTTGGGAAGAGACAAAAGCCACACATTGGCACTATCTCTTAAGGTGAAGGGAAATAACATGAGTCTAATTCCATCAATAGATACCCCATTAATCTTGAAAGTATTTAGATATTCCAGGAATTCAGCAACATGAAGACTTGGGTCTTCATTGGCTGTACCTCCAAAATGATTATGTTGTATCATTTGCATCATAGAAGGAGCAATTGCAAAGTTATTTGCTTCTACATTAGGCAAGTCAATGGCTCCACAGATGTTTGTGGCAACTGACATCACGAAGTCTTTTAAAGGGTGATCGTCTTCCATGGATAAAATTATTGGTGTAGCTACTGTAGAAGATGAAGAAGACGGTGGTGGTGATGATGGCGGTAGTGACGGTGGAATACCTCCCAATAGTGATTGTTCCACTGTTCTTGTTCTTCTCAAACTTTAAAGAGTTCACTCTATTTCAAGGTCTAACAAAGAGGATGTTTGAAGACCTCGTTGTGAGCGACGCATACAACCTGAAAAATAACAAGAGACATTGAGAACACACTAAGAGGTATATGGAAATTTGAAAATTATGAGTGATGATCTAGTTTCGAATACAGAGATAGACATTACTCAGACAGAGATAGTCATTACTCAGACGATCTTCAATGTGAAAAAGAACATCGAGATGAAGATCATCATGAAGAAGATCAATGCGAAGAAGAACGACACTACCGACGCCGAAGAAGGAACCACCGCAACCATCGTGACAATGAACAAGAGCATGATGGTCGAGACAGCCATAGTGAGAATGATGAAGAGGGTAAGACTCTTAGAGAGTTGGCAGTAACTAGTGTCAATGAATCTAGATGCTCGATCGTCATCCCACACTTCAACACAACAAACTTTGAGTTGAAAGTAGTTGTCATCTCGATGATCTAGAATAAACCTTTCCATAGGAATTTGAGAAGTGAAGACCCATACCATCACCTCGATGCATTTAAAAATACATGTGATACCATCAAGATGAGGGAAGTGCCACAAGAAGTGATATACTATAAATGCTTCAAATTCTCTCTTGAAGATAAGTCTCTGTCCTGGTACCTCAATCTCCCTCGCCAGTCCATCAATGGGTGGAGACCCCCGACAGATGCCTTCGTTACTAAGTTTGATCCTACTGAGAGGACTATTCACAACATGCAGAAGATCACTTCTTTTACAAAAAAGTTGGGAGAGAACTTGTACGAAGCATGGGAGGATTTCCAGGAGTACCAGAGAGATTGTCTGCACCATAATTACTGCAATGGGTTCCTCGTGACCACTTTCTATAATGGACTAACTCCTACTGAGACAACTTCATTGAATGCAACTGCTGGCAGTGATTTCCTTGGGAAGAAACCAAGAAGAACCATGAAGATAATAGACAACATAGTTGCACTACAAGTAGGCATAGACTATGATAGGAATGACAGAGGATCAACGAGTAAAGTAGGGGCTGAAGGACCGTCTATTAAAGCCTAGTCCTTGGAGACAATAACAACACAGATTCAGAAAATGGCAACTAATGTCTGTTGATTGTCTACACTAACGAGTTTCAATCCAAATAAAGGATAATTTACTCAACTTAACCAAACTCCGCAAGTATACGGAGGTAGTATAGTCGAGGTCGAATACAAGGAGCTTAATAAAATTAATTGAGCGCAGCAGCACTAAAGTTCAACAATCTAGATCGGTTTTAAAGAGAGGTGAAAGTTTGTCTAAAACATAAAATTCAGATTTTAACTACAGGAAGTTTAGATTTTAACTAGCAAGCAAGAACCACAAAAAGAAGTTCGATTTGTAGAATGATTAGGAATCTTGGACATTAGGATTTCATTCACATATCATAGCAATTAAGGGAACACAATAATTTAAACATAGATAACTTCTTGTTTCAAGGAAAGGTTGTGTTACATTTCACCTCCCAGTGTAAATGCAACGATCACAACTTAAAACAACACTCTTGTGTGTGAATTTCATTTTTTATCACAAACTGTTTCTCAACTCATTCCTCTTTAATCTCATAGAAGAGGAAGAGTTGCCAAGAAGAGCACCTCCATACATTCCTACTTATCTTCTCAGATTAAGCAAGAAAGTAGAAAACATGCACATAAGGTGGCCAACAAAACATGCAAGAAAAGAGTAAACCTGTACTTTCAAGGTTAAGAAACAAGAAGCATAGTATGTAGTACGAAATTACTTGTTACATACATGCTATGACATGGGAGCTACTCTCCCATGCCCAAGAAAAGGGAGTCTACTCATCCATAATGATGTACAATAGGTTTGCTATAGAAATTTCAATTCTAAACATGGTTTAGAAGGGAAAAGACAAAGAAAACTAAAGATGTAACCACAAGAAGGAAGAATTCCGGTTTGAGGATGAAATTCCCCTTCTTTAGCTGGTCCAAAACGAACTAGATCCTTTTCCAAGAAGTTGCTCGGAGTTGGGGAAGCTTGGCTGCACCTTGAAGAAGACAATGGAGAAGTGGAGAAGAAGAAATGGTCCCCTTATGCAAGAAACCACCTTAGATCCCTCCAAATCGCCCTCCTTTGCTCTCATCTGGCTCTGGGACAAGAGAAACTCTTAAAATGACTGAACATAACCATCCCTTGCCTTTCCTCTTTCTTTTAAAATCGAATTCTGAATTTTTGTATTTCTAAAACTGCCAGGTACACGCCGTGCACCTGCAGTGCAGTTTGCATCAGGTTGATCTGTGCACGGCGTTCGCTGAGGATATGCACGTTGTGCGACTTTCCAGAATATTTCTTCAGCAGTTTGCATTCCAGGTGCACGCTGTGCATCAGTGTGCACATCGTGCATTCGTCCTTCTGTGCACTTCTGGAAACTCGCACGCCGTGCATTTTCTCCATGCACGTCGTGCGTTCTTCTGGTTGAACGATCTGATTTTTCTCTGGAAATGTGAACACTTTGTGTCTATCTTTCACGCCATGCATTCTGTTGTTTGAACGAACTAATCTTTCTTTGGAATGGTGCACGCCGTGCGTCTGACTTGCACATTGTCCATTTTGCTGTTTCAGCTGAAATAACATTCGAATTCAGTTCTTTTTGTGGCAAATCTGCAATGCAAGTTATGGAATAAGTAGAATAACAAAAAGATGGCAAAAGTAATATGAAAAGAGACTGAATTATATCAGAATGAACCAAATTTGTGTGTGATAAAATGTGAAAAGATGATATATACATCACACAACAATGTCAAACAACTGAAAGATATTGGAGCTAAGGGTCTGACTGGTTTAGTGTAAGTAAGACTTTCTTGAAACTCATTTTCCTAGAACTGAAATTGAGTTCCAGGAAAACAAATTCAAAGTGATTGGTTTGACAAATGGTAATCGAGAAAACAGACTTCTGTATCTGAATATCAATCGTCGAAACCTTCGTCAATGTCGATTAGAACATCAATATACCGTCCAGTTCTAGACCTTCGTTCAGATCTGATCCTCCCCCAAGTCTGAATATAAAAACACAATAGAAAAAGGTCTTGCCGTCTAATTGTTTCAGATCCGTCAAAATGTGAATAGAGAAATAAATCATGTTGACCCAAGTTTTACAAATCGAAGAAGGGTAGCTCTGCTCGCTTCTGCTCGCCTGGGAATAGGTCTCGTTTGACAAGTATACGAGGATCTTTAGGCCGATGAGTAATCATGGTCAAGTATATGTGGATCTTCAGGATGATGAGTAATCCTGGTCAAGTACACAAGGATCTTCAGGCCGATGAGTAACTCTTGGTCACGCATCAGGCAGGAGATGGCACCGTGCAACACTACAAAAAACTGGGCCATTATTCACGGGAGAGTCCTGTCACAAACCCCTCTCTACAGGCCCTCAGAAATAGGGACGGTTGAGGGTCTGGCCCTCACAAATGGTCCGTGAAGAGAACTCACGTGACAAATACCAGTGGCCCTCACGAATACAATTGTGAGGGACTATTTAGCCTTCATAAATACATTTTTGAGGGACTATTTAGCCTTCATATATACATTTTTGAGGGACTATTTAGCCTTCATAAATACATTTTTGAGGGACTATTTAGCCTTCATGAATACATTTTTGAGGGACTATCTAGCCCTTCATGAATACATTTTTGAGGGACTTGATGGTCCTGGAGAATATATTTTTGAGGGGCTATGTGGTAGTCATGAATGCAATTTTGATGGTCAATCTGGACCTTCATCAATATATTTATGAGGGACTACTGTAAATGATTTGGTTATTGATTATTGAATGATTTATTAAATGTTAATTAATTGTTACTATAGTGAATATCAAATTTTAAATGAAAACTTTGTATACATAACCTCAAGCAATATTTTTATACTAATTCACATGACATCATAAGAAGATTCAACACCAAAATGACACATAAAAATGTTAAATCACCTCAAACCAATTTTTGATATTGAAGCAAAATATTATCCATACATTGCGTGCTCAATGTTGATATAAATAAAGAGTACATATGGTTTTAAAATTTGAGATTGATGACAATGAACATATCATGCTAGAAACTCTTAAGATCTATAATGTCTCCATATTCCTTCAAATGGTGTGGTGCTCTTCATCAATGCCAGGCCTCATACGGTTAGGTACTTGAATATTCTTCTCCTAAAAATGACAAATCATTATATTCATAGAATTTAAAGTTAATACATAAATCATAGTACAACAAATAACTTACCCTTATATTTTGGTTTTGGTCTACTCCAAGGCGCATTGTCGGTCGAAATGCATCATTAAAAGCAATTCTACCCTATCAATATAAATACAAAAAGGAATCAGAGCGAGTGCGAAGTAGAGAAAAATGTAAGTGAACCAACATAGCAGCAACATGCACCCGTAAACTAAAATTATGGTTGAGCTCAGTAACTAATACATAATTAAAAAAACTCAATGGGTTAGTTAAATAGTACACGCCTATATCTCTGTTGACTGCACTTAGTTTCTTTCATAAGTGAGATGCATCTACACATACAAAAAGAGGACGATCCTCTCATGATTAACCACATGAAAATTATTTTGCAGAAAAACTTCACATTATTGATGAGCATGAATAAAACTCTATCTATACACAGGCCTATATCTCATTCCAACTTCCATGCAGTTGGATCATAGAGTTTAAACATTAGAACAGACTCCAGTAGACAATTTAACATTACAACCTCAATTACTGCAGCAAGTTGCTGCTTCCACTCTAGCAACCACCCCATCTCTCCCTCCACAACCTCTTAACACCTACACATTCTACTCTTTAACCATCTTTAGCATAGCAGCAAGCTGATGCTTCCACATCAGCCAACAACCACCCCAAGAAACCACCTCCACATCAGCAAAATGCTAGTACTTCCTCCCATCTCCTAGAAACACCTACAAATCTATAGACCACCCAATCTTCCATCATAACATCATCATCTCCTAGCAGCATGCTACTGCACGCCACCACCATCCCACACCATCAGCCACCACCAACAACCTGCACCATCAGCCACCACCAACACCTACACATCAGCACTCCCACCCACCAGCCAACACCACCACCACCATCCAACATCCACCACCATCAATCCTAAGGGTTTTTGGAAACCAACGGGAGGCTGCAGCTTTATCCTCAATTGAGATGTTAATTGAGAAGTTAAAGGAATTTCACAACCATGAGCTATGAGGATAAGATATGAAGATTAATAATATGTAGTAGGAATTGCACAACCACGAGGACAACATAACATACCTAGAAGAGTTGAGACCTAACGAACTTGTATCATCAGTGTGCTTACATATATTAGAGATATTAGCAGCATGAAGTATATGAAGAAACTGACTAGGTTTCCTGAGAGAGTTTCTTGAGAAATTTGACCCCACCCCACCCTTTAGAGAACACCATCAACCAACCTCTCATCATCTCTTACACCCACCCTTTTGTCATAGACTCAAATGCAGTGCCACTTCCACACCTTATCTATAGCCAAGCAGCAGATGTACTAAAAATTTGAGGATATATTTCTGAAGATCTATGCCTCTTAGAACTAAAAGGGAGTTTTGTAGAAAATGTAGCATTTAGCTATCCTGGTATGTAGCTTCCATATGGGACCATCATCACAATTACCGCCATCTTTAAATTGAATTGATAACTATAGGAGAATCAGGGACAACAGAATTAACATGAAGAAAATGAAACAACAGTAAGAGGAAGACAAGTACGAATTGGTGAGAGAAAATGGGATAAAAAGAGCATGCAAATGGTAGAAGTTCTGTAGGAAGAAGTCAGAATAAGACAAACCAAGGGCAGTAAAAGGAGATTGAAAGAGGAAGAATCAACAAAACAAACTAAAAAACAGCAGTAGCAGGTGCTGAATTAGAAAATATAGAGGAAGGAGTAGGTCAGTGAAAATAAATGGAAACATGCAAACAACAGTGGCTAAGAGAGGAGATTTAGGAGGAAGAAATCAGAAAAAGAAAATTAGATATGTAAATAGTAGTAGTAGATTTCGTAGCAGGATGTATAGGAAAAATTTGAAAAAGAAAATATGCACATGCTTGCATAGTAGTAGGAGGGAATATAGGATGAATAACTCAGTAAAAACATAGCAGTAGGACGCAGGAATAAGATGCATGAGAATGGATAAAAAAAGAAAAGAGAAAGAAGCAAGAACAATAAAATATGAAAAAGTAGAAAAAACTTAACAAACAGCGCTATGAGGACATACCAATTTGGCCCAAATCAATCCTCATTTCCCCAAATCAGACCTGATTTTCCTAAATCAGACCTATATCAACCATGCAATGACTGGAGGTGATCTAATTTGACCAAATCTAGACTCGATTCATGCTAGTTTAGCCTTTAAATTGCATAATTTGGGCCTAAAACGCCTTAAACGCCCACTTCATGTAGATAAGCTGAAATGAATTACTTACAGGATTTAAACGCTGATTTCTTGGTGTGAAGGACACCGATGAAGATGTGGTTGGTGTGTTCTGCATTTTGAGGATAACTTCGTCGATTATTACTAGAAGAAGGGGACCAACTTTCAACTGCAGCCTTTAATAAAGTGTACATGTTAATATTCTTATGTGTATGAATATTGAAAATAATCTATAGCTGTAATGAGTTACCTGTGGCGCAAAGATCCGTGGATATCCATTGCCTTGTATGGAAAGCCTGCCTACTCCATTCTCCCTTGAATTGGCTTGTATGGAAAGTCTGCCTACTCCAGTCTCCCTTGAATTGCTTGGTCTAGAAAGTCTTCCTAAGCCATCCCCGCTTGAATTATTTTGGCTGGGAAACATGCCTACATCTGCACCATTACTTGTATTGTCTTGTATGTGAAAAGAACCCACATCCGACCTATTTGTGCCACTTTGCATGTGTAAGACACCTGTAGTATTCTGATTGTGGTATTCAGCTGCACAATCAACATTAATACCGCCATCCTATAACAAATACATCAACAATGTCAAAAAAAAATTATATATTACATTGACATAGACAACTGAATCTGAGTTACTTGTGATTGATTATACCAAGTCATTAATTGGGAGACGGAGTTGTTCAATCCATTTACTGTTTCTTCAAGTTCCTTAAGTTTATCCTGAAATAGAAAACAAATTACAAACATCAATCTAATAGACTAGTTGTAACTAGTAGTTCAAGTTTAGATTCTCTCCAACATACATCCTTTGCATTGCTTTCCTCAAGAAGCATTTCATATCTTATACGGGCAGCTTTTCCCCTATGTCCTATCTCTTTGTGCCCAATTCCAACACCTCGGATCCTAGCCTTTTTGGAAGGATTTAAAACTTGCAAATAAGCAGCACGTGTTAGATTATCAACACTTCTAGGATCTATTTCTTCTTGGTTTGCTACTTGGTTTTCCACGATATCAGAGATTTCAAGCTGTAATTAGAAAGCATCATAAAAGGAAAGCTTAAATTGAGATATCTAAGCATATGTAGCTTTTTAGACATCATAGGAAAGCAAATATCCATTTTCTAACCACTTGTGGGCTTTTGTCGTAAACTTTTTCCAAAAATTTGTTAAGAGGCACAACGGGTTGATCTTCACTGACCTACACATGATAGATAACATAATAATTGTCCATGTTATATGTTCAACTCCTACTAAGAAAGACAAGTGTCCATTATTAATACCATTTCTGCCCGATAACAACTCCATAGCTTTGATCCTGTGGTATGATCCATCACTTTTTTTGCTCTGTTTGCCTTGTTGATCTCGGAAATTTTCTAAACCATAAGAAACATATAATTAGAAAAAGTAGATAGGTATACATGCAAGTTATATGAAACCATCCTCAATATAAGCAAGCCAATAGCTGGATGTGGAAGAACATCCTCAATATAAGAGATAGATATCTCTCTAATGTCCAATGAGCAGAATAAAAAAATCTGCAGTAGCGTTGAAGTACACCTGCTGCTGGAACATAAATGAAGTACACCTGCTAAAGAACAGAAATGAAGCTCTTCTTTCTACTCTTATCATTTATCACATATGGATACATAGAAACAGATGTGTTTTTGAAGACAGTAGGAGCAAACCAAACAGTGTGTGGCATTGCATAAATACTGATTATAGAAGTTTGCATAGATAAATTGCATCCTTCTTTTTGACTTTTGATATCTATCTTTATAGATGTATTGAGCTTTGCTCCCCTTTGTAAATTTTGTGAGTAATGAAAGAGAAATGCGCTTATTGATAAAAAAAAGTTATATGAAACCATTGTACCTTAGACTTCTCGGTTCCCCATTCTTTAACAAGATTTTTAAACTGGTCCATATCTATGGAAGCATTTTTCTCAACTTTCTTCATCATCAATTCTGGTTCGATCTTGTACTTTTCATAGTAATCTTTCTTTACACGTGCCCTCCACACTGATATCCCTTTGCTAATGTGTTCATCAATGTGATTCCATGCATTAGGGTGACTGCCTAAATCAAAGTATTTCTACAAAAACATAGAAAATATTACTTTAGATATAACAATCATACAATTTGTTGGTCTTTTTATGAAAAAGATTACCTCAATAAATGATTTTCTATCTGCAAAAGCTTGTTCTGGTTGTTCGTTCCACTTCAAGTCTAGATGCCATATGTGTGGTTTCCTTGCTAGCATATGACAATAACGATTCAATTTGGCACCATTCTCCCCAATAGCATTTCCTTCATCATCCCATTGGACCTTGTGACGTGGCTGCCCTTGCTTAGGAAGTAGGCTTTGCTCACTTGCAGGCCCACGTCCATACTTCCTATTCTCCTGTTCATCCTCAACATTTTCTTCAACTATTACATCATTTTCAATATTGTTGGATAGTAGAGTAGGTTCATCCTCACAATTTTCTTCAATTGTGGATGGAGGGACAACAATAGGTTGACTGGGTGTGTTGTTACAACTAGATCTAGTGAATCTTCTTCCTACCATCCTTCAATTGACAAGGAAAAAAAATTAGATTATTAGTGCAGAAATGTCAGTAACAAAAGTAGTAGCTACATTTGAAAAACAAATAAATTGCGGAGAATATGAGACACCAACATATGAATATTCAGCATTTGAAAAATATATAACTTGTAGAGTACCTTGGTTTCATATCCCAAAAAAGAATAATGATGTCCTACTTGCTGGTATATGAAACAAGACTAAATAAATTGCAAAGAATATGCCATATAGTAACAGTTTGCCAAAAAAATGCAATACAACATATTCCCTAAGTAAATTATTCTAGACTTTCAAACAAAACAGACAGATTAATGAACTAAACATTAGCCCCATCATTCTTTTTTTTAGTTCTATCAACAAAAGATCCCCCGGTGTCACTCCTCGTCCAAGACACATCACTAGTTACACCACCATCAGATTGTAAACCAGTCAAACAATTCTCAATAAGAGGTACTTCAGAATAATCTTTAGGAGGATGCTTTAGCACTGTGCACCAATCATCATCATTAGGATCCTTCACATAAAAGCATTGCAATGCTTGAGAAGCCAGGATAAACGGTTCCTCCTTTTTTTTTATCCTTGAAGTGTTGATTTGTGTGAACCCATACTCATCAATTCACAACCCGTTAGAAGTGCTTTCATCATACCAAGAACATCTGAATAACAGAATTTTGATTCCTGGACCATAAGTTAGCTCAATAACCTCCTCTAAGTAGCCATAGTACGTGACTTCAGCATTTATAGGATTTCGATCTCTACCACTTGAATAACTTGAAGTGTCAGCACACAAATACACTCCACTATTTTGTGTAGTACATGTACTTTCAATGGGCTTTGAACGGAAACGATATCCATTGACCAAAAATCCTTCATAAGACATTCCCTCAACACAAGGGCCTTGGGATAACCATCTCAAATCATCGCTAATATTGTTCGGCCTAATCTCTCGCATTTGCATTACCTTCATAAAAAAGTAAAACATTAATGTAATCTACACTAACTTGAACATTAAGAGTGACAACAATATTTATGTTTGAGACTTACATGCTCTTTCAACCACTTAGAGAACTCCTTTGCATGTTTTGTTTCTAGGGTCCGTGGGGCAATGTTGGGTTCAATATCTTGAAGAATACACATGTGTTCACTGTTTTTAAGAAGTGTCTAAATTAATGTACAACATATATACAAATATCAGCAAGAATTTTAGGACGTAATTAAATCTTACCTTCTGTAAACATTCAATTCCTCTTTATTGAAAAGGACATAACGATGGGCTTGTTCCAAAGTGTGGATGTCGAAATTTCTTGACACTCCAACTCTAATTGGAGATCCATCAACATTATGAGGAGTGCGGATCAGTTTTGTCTCAAAATTATGCAAGTACCTACCACAAAATGTCAAACTTTCTTCAGCTAAATAGCAACTAGCAATACAACCAGCCGGTTTAGCTTTGTTTCTTACATACTTCTTCAATTTCTTCAAGTATCTCTCTATTGGGTACATCCACCTAGTTCGGACAGATCCGGCTTGCCTGGATTCATAAGATAAATGAATGGGCAAATGCATCATGATGGTGAAGAAAGAAGGAGGGAAGATTCTCTCCAACTGGCAAAGAGTGACAGCAATTTCTTGTTCCAATTCTTTGAATTCCTCCACATCAATAATGTTAGAGCAAATCTTGTTGAAAAATGAGCACAAATTAGCAATAGGCTTGTACACATCTAAGCTTATGCAATGTCTCAAGGCAACAGGTAGAAGTTGATGCATAAGAACATGACAATCATGACTTTTCAGCCCAACAAGTTTTCTATCAGTTTTGCTAACACACCTAGATATGTTAGAAGAATAGTCATCAGGAACTTTCAACTTTTCTAACACAGATAGGAACTTATCTTTCTGCGCATTAGTCATGGTGTAAGATGCTGGAGGCAAGTAATAGCGGTCACCTGCATCTACTGGCCATAAATCTCTTCGAATGCGCATTTTCTTCAAATCTTGACGAGCTTGTAAGTTGTCTTTACTTTTCTTAGAATCACCCAATAATGTGTTTAAAATATTCTCGCACACATTCTTTTCTATGTGCATCACATCCAGATTGTGTCTAACAGATAAATACTTCCAATAAGGTAGCTGAAAAAAGATGCTTATCTTATTCCAACCAGGAGGTAATGGTTGAATTTGATCTCCAAGCCTCTTGCGCTTATTCATTTTTCCAAATGTGATATTTTCATACCCATCAAATTGCCTCAGTATATCTTCTCCAGATAGTGGCTTAGGTGGAAGTCGAAAATCTTTTTCACCATCAAAATTTTTCCTATCACGTCTATACGGATGATTCATTGGAAGAAAACGTCGATGGAAACCATAGCATTGCTTTTTCCCATACTGTAACCATTTTGATACAGTCTCCACATTACAACAACGACATCCCAAATCTTTCTTACCTTTAGTGCTCCAACCAGATAAGTCACCATATGCTGGGAAATCATTAATGGTCTATAAAATCATTGCCCGCATAGTGAAGTTCCTTTTTCTATATGCATCATAAACATTGACTCCAAGCTCCCAAAGTAGTTGCAACTCCTCAATTAATGGCTCCAAGTATACATCAAGGTCATTGCCAACCATATGTGGACCTGGGATCAATAGGGACATCATAATAAATTGTTCTTTCATAAGAAGCCAAGGCGGAAGATTGAGAGGTGTCACAAACACAGGCCAGATGCTATGTGATGCACTCATATTGCCAAATGCATTAAATCCATCTGTTGCTAATGCCAATCTAACATTGCGTGGTTCAGCAGCAAAGTCTGGATACCTGACATCAATAGACAACCATTCTGGTGTGTCTGAAGGATGATGAATACGACCATCCTTGCCTTTTACTTCTGATGGCCAAATCATGTCTTTAGCAATAGATGAAGACATATAGAGCCTCTCTAACCGAGGTATCAAAGGGAAGTGATACATGAACTTAGCAGCTACCTTCTTTCCCTTTGTTTTGTATTGCTTTTCATTCCATCTTGAAGCACCACAAGTATCACAATTTTCTTTTGAAGCTGCATCTTTGCGAAAAAGCATGCAATTATTTGTACATACGTCTATAGTAGAATGATCAAGTCGTAAATCCTTCACGATCGCATTTGCTTCATAGTACGTCTCCGGGAATAGACAATTTTCTTCCGGAAATCCTGAAACAATCAACTGTAACAACTTTGTGAAAGAATCGTTGGACCATCCAGATTCCTCCTTCAGAAATAGCAAGGCAACCAAATACGATAGCTTAGAATGACTTGTGCAACCTCTATAGAGTGGTTGATCTGCCTCTTTTAGTAGCTTGTAAAATCTTTGTGCATCTACATTTGCAGGTTCCTCTGTAGCTTCAGTAGAGTGGTCATTTGTTGTGTCACCCATACCAAACAAATCCTCCAACATCTGATGCATATTGTCGGTGCTAGGCATGTTTGGTGCCACAACAGGATTGCTCCTACCAATCACCTCCCCATGAAACGTCCAAACATCATAGCTATGCACAAATCCTTTTTGTAATACATGTGAGAATACCTCCTCCTCTGTTTTAAGGTATCTGTTCAAACATACCTTGCAAGGACATATTAATTTCCCCTGTCTAGTTGGTCTCTGATGGATAAGACCAAACTCAATGAGCTTTCGTAACCCTGCCTTGAATACATCACTTCGCACTCTGTTCCCAATATACATCCAACTCCGATCTATTAGAAAATCCATCTACATGAAGGAAAATATATAATAAGTAGAGGAACAGTTGTTTGAGATGTAGTCATGTAGGAGCAAGAATAAGTAAGAAAAAGTAGAAGAAAACTTGCAAATAGAAGTGATACTAGTAGTCTAGTAGACGTGCGAGCAGGAGATGCAAGTAAGAATATGAATTTCTGATATGCGTAACAAGGAAAAAGCAATAAGAGGGGACATAGAAGTAACAAAAATTTAGATGCAATAGCAGGAACATGAAATGAAGGAGAAATTGCAAAAAAAGAAAAGAAAAGAAGCTAGAATAGGAGACATAAGAGGAAATAGAAAAAAATCAAAGAAACAGTAGTATAAAAGGACTGATTTTTTTGCAACAATTGCAGCAAAAGGGTGTCGAATATACAACATGAAAAAGGAAAAAGAGAAAAGGGGAGGGAAGGGAGAAGACATACATGAAGTCTATCAATATACAAGAAGAAAAAAAAGAGGCAGAAGAAACATCCTTCAAGAAAAATCCTTCAAGAACTGCAATAGCATAGGTACCCACCTAATCAATAATAGTTCACAGATCCATCCATTAACTTTTTCTCACATGTCTCAACATATACTCGATTACAGGGGCTACTTATACTGTCAGACTAGCTACACAGCTTCTCTTCTCAAACTAGGCAATCTCTCTACTACAAAGGAGTATTTTGACGCATGGCTATTTAGACTCTACCAAAGGAGATTCAAAGTTGTGTGTGGTCCTGATGCTATGGGTTATGTCCAACATATCCCATAGAATCTCAATATTGTAGCAGATCTCTATGCATAAAGGCACTGACAGTCTATTTCTTCTTAGATCTGATATCAACATATTGTTATTACTTATAACAAGCATTATGAGACAAATACCTAACTGTCCCTATAAGTCAGCTGAAATACTTAAACATATAAGTATATGATATCATGTATAACATCTCATAAAATTAAGAACTGAAATACTTAAAATAAGTCAGCTGCATAAGACTTAACACCAACCAAGATAGAACATATGACATGCAGACCAGGACAACAGGGACAATTTCATTGTTTGGTATCTTGTTAATAACACAACACTCAAATTATGATAGTAGGAGACTGTAAACCAGCAGAACAATAGACTAGAAGAAGAAAACATTTCATATATACCAACCACTACAGAAGAAAAGAAGTTTCCTCCCAAAAGAAACATTGTAGAAGTGTCTATCCCATCTAAAAAGATTACTTTCATTGATAGCTGCTAGATATCAAAAGAGGAAAATACCCACTTCCGAAAAATGGCAATTTGGATACAGAGATGAGTAGGAATAGCCTCCAACCTGGGAGTACAATAAACACATTTAAAAATGTATATACTTTTGATTAACTTTGTAAATATACAGGGGAATCCTATCAATGAGTTTACACTCAATAGCCTTACCCCGATGAAATCAGCTACATGGCAATTAAAGAATAAATGTATGATAAATTCATTAGAACGTCTACACAGAAAACATATAGAAGTATAGAAAAACCCTCTTTTTTTAGGTTGTTCATCACTGAGATGTTGTTTCTAGCAATCTTTCGTAATAGGATTATAAATTCAGATGTATGATCATCTGAATTAAATACCAAGAAAGTTGACCATAGATATCAATATTTTAGATAGAATCCTTAAGAAGGTATTTCTCATGGATCAATTTGATCCATAGACTACCTTAAGAAGATGGTTACATCATCCCACTTAAGAAGATGGATATCATTCTTGCCTTCACACTATCCTCACAAGAAATTTATAATAATTATTTCCACTTCATCACAGATAGAAGTAGGAAGTGAAAAGGAAGAGGACCAGAATTTTTGATTGGCGGACATAGTAGAATTACAAAGTTCTAGTCTCCAATGGAAACTGAAATGATATGTAAATAAGTTTGGTATCTTTAAAAATCAAATGATGGGCATAGAAGCACTAAAGCATGGGCGTAAAATGAATGTAACTTCTGGTTCACTTGTATGATATGTATCATTATAAGTTAGTAGCATACCATCTTTGTGCACACATAGCATCAATAGAATGTCTGTCATGACCATGGAAAGCTTCAGACATGCATTCAACAAAAGGTCTGCTCTGGTTGACAAGTCTAGTCAGAAGCCTCAAGAACGAATGGGTGTTCTTCGTAATGTGGGTTCCTCCTTGATCCCTTTGTTGTTAAAACAACATTTGTATATTTGTCTTTTTTTGTTTTCCCCCTCCATCTAAAATAATACCCTTTCTGTAACATTTGGTTGTGATGTATGACCTAAAAGCCAATAACAATGGTAATGATCCTCTGCTAAGTGCAGCTCTGTACTTAGAGATTAATTAAAGGCCGACTGCCCAGGGCTCCCACGGGACACATCCATTCCTAATATAATAGTTGGCTCTTAGGAGATCTTTGGCATGGATGGAAGATGCAGAGAAGTTCACCACAGCTGAGCATCCTCCATCCATTCCAAAGATCTCCAAAGTGTCAACTATTATATTAGGAATGGATGTGTCACATGGGAGCCCTGGGCAGTCGGCCTTTAATTAATCTCTAAGTACAGAGCTGCACTTAGCCGAGGATCATTACCATAGTTATTGGCTTTTAGGTCATACATCACAACCACATGTTACAGAAAGGGTATTATTTTAGATGGAGGGGGTAAAGGAAAAAAGACATATAATATATCCAATTGTTGTTTTAGGAGGAACCCACATTACTAAGAACACCCATTTGTTCTTGAGGCTTCTACCTAGACTTATCAACCAGAGCAGACCTCTGAGATGTTGACAATGACTTAGTGTACCTCTGCAAAATGCAAAAACACCAGGCTATATTATACTTACAACCAAAAACAAAACATTCAAAAACAACGCAGTGAGAAAACAGAACAACACTCGTACAAGTGACCCCCCATGACAATATTATTTCCATGAGAGTCAACTATCTAAACCATGTTGGCATGGAGGAAGATAAAAATATAATCCCATGTTGGTGATTCCATCATACATGTTTGACAAGATCTTTCCTAAGAAAATTGACTATGGGAAAAGAAAAGCCAACAATGTTGAGTTAGAAGAGAAGAATGTAACTCCCCAAGCTTTGCCTCACTTGAGAAGCAATTTAATGCAACCACCAAAGCAATCTACAATTTTCACCCAATAAGAAATGTGTTTATAGGAATGGGTTTAAATGTAAGGGTTTTTAATCATAATGATGCTTTGGTCACCTCTAGAACTGCTCTTCAAAAGAAAGATCATTTCAGCACAACAGTTTACAAGCATCTTGATCACCACTACATCAATAAACCAGTAACATCAGATGGAACCCTTCTTCATCTTTAGAAAATAAGCACAAGCATAGCAATTCCAGAAAAAAGAACACAGGGCTCGTTTAGTAAAGAAGCACTTTTATCTCATTATGGATAATAGACTATAGCATACTCACATTGACTAACCATTCCTCAAAAATCACCTTATTTCTATACCACCAGATATAGTAAAGGATACATATAATAGATTTAAAGGAGGTATTGCTTATTTCCTTCATACTATCTTCAAAGAAACTAGGAATATTATTAATACATTCTTTATCAACTACTTTGGCTCTGACCCATATATATGTGTGTCATGAGAACACTTGTTCATATAGAATAGAACAGAGTAGCAAAATTAAACATACATGCACACATGTGTATTGCTTTGAACCAAGCTTGAGCCTCAACAATTATATATGAGTAATATTTGATCAAGTATGACTTGGATTACATGGTAGGTATTGTACATAAATTCGAGTTTGTACAATTAATATATATTGTACATATTTGAGAAAGACAATATTCAATCAAATACTATATCTACTCAATCACATCAGTAAATTATTCTTTTCTTTTTGACAAAACACAAAGTTGTATGATAGAAAATCATTATGAGGATGCTATACTATAGATGCATAGCCTAGGAATTTATGTACATCACAACTTTGATTCCCTTCCATTTAGTTATGGCAGCTACTCCCAAGGAGCTATTTCCTCACTTCCAAATATTGAACATGCCCCTGACTACTCTCTATTACTGCTGTATGACCATCTCCATGCAACTGAGGATAGTCAAAGTTTTTCAACATTGTGATATGTTTCTTATACATGAGAACGTTAACCCTTAGGGGAGGGGGAGATAACTCATATGAATACTAGATGGTTAGTATTTTTACTAAGTAAACCCAGATAATCCTATGCAGATCACATTGGGGGGAGATGAGGCGGACACATGATGTATGAACTGGAAGCCCATTGGAGGAAGAACCAATCTTGGCTATCAGGGGTCGAAGTGGGGGCTAGTGCTCTCCAAATGAGAAAAACAGAAAAAGATACGAACCTAGAGAGGATTCCAGTGGCCGAAAAAGCAAGTTGCGTAGTAGAAACGACCAATGGCCGAGCAGGGCGATCAACGGAAATCAAGCACGGTGCCTGCGTAGCAGCAACGACCAATGCGGTGGGCAGCAACCGTCAATGGTGGAGGGCAGCAACCGTCAACGGCGGCAAGGAGTTATGAAGGATGAGCCCAATGCGAAGGATGAACGGCAGCAACTGAGTAGGGCGATTGGCGTCAAGGATGACCCAATGCGGAGGAACCGATGAGAGAATCGGGAGGGGGAGGGTTCAGTGGAGGAGTGCGGAGGAAATGAGGGGGAAAGGAGCGCCCACCGAGACTGGGTGATTTTTTCATTAATTTTGATAGACGATTCAGTGTTTGAGAATGGACTGAAGGATTATGAGATGGAGGGAACATTTGGCATGGAGTTTTTGAGGGGGTGATTCGTAAGAAATGTATTTGTGAGGGACCAATGTTCACATAAAATGCCTAACGATGTCAAGAACACGGTTGAGGGATTTGGTCCCATATTTGAAGGATGAGCCCTCACAAATGGACATCATTATTCACGATTTTTGGTTCCTCACAAATGTTCTTCAACAAAAGCCAATTTTTTAGTAGTGGTGATGAGTGGTCTTCTCAGGTCGCACCGCTGGACAAGAGGTACAAGGAAGAGGGCAAGAGGCAACCACAGCGGAACTCATTTTCAGTTGGATTTCTTTCGGAAGTCCAGAACTGCACGCTATATATATTGTGGGAAGTCCAAGGAAAATTAGGGAACTCTATTTTCGGACTTACAGCAAACCAGTCAAGTGAAATTAAAAAGGGAACTCGAGTTCCAATGTTTTCAGGCTAATTTACATCAAACCAGTCAGACCCTAAGGGTAAGAAGCATACTGAGAAGGTCATGAAGTGTGTCACCTGTAGAGAAGGAGGGAATGGGATCGATAACTATAACTATACCAGAACTGAGGAAAGTGATGAAAGCGAAAATGAAGATGAGACACAGAATGTCTCCTCTGTCAACTTGAAGCGACAAGACCACCTTGAGTTGAGTTATAGCAACAAGGACACTATAGAGAACACACATCAACTAGGTAGTTCATCTAAACCTCCCCTAGGGTTTGAAAAGAAAGTAGTGCCAACACAGTACACCAAGACAACTAGCTACTAGAAAAACAAAAACAACTATTAAGGTCAGACTAAAAATGTGAGCAGGCCAGGATAAGGGCAAGGCCCAGAGTCGAGCCAAGCAAAAGACAATAACCATGCTAACATGATTGCTCAACTTTTTGACTTAGCAAAGAGGCAAGCATCAGTAAATGATCAACTGGCTCAAAGTGCTCTCACAAATTCGGGAGTGCTAACTAACATGCAAACTCAAATGGTGGATATGCAAACTCATCAGAGATTGATTGATCAATAACTTGTACAGCTGGTCGAGCTCATGAAAAATCCTTTCGGGAAGATCCTATCGAATACCGAGACTACCAAAATGGCTACTCTTTGATCTAGGAAAACAATGGAGAATGCTAATACCAACAATGCTGAAGAAGAAAGAAATTATGTTGATCAACAATTTGAGAGTGAAAAAGCAACTGAAGAATCAAGAAGGAAAGAACAAGTTGACCATGGTAAAAAAGTAGGACCACCTAAAAAAAAGGAAGGAGAGAAAAAGGACTCGGACCCTCTGCGAGATATTCTTTGAAAGAAGAATTCATTCGCCCCATGAATTCCTTTCCCCTATAAGTTAATGAAAGCATACTTGAAACGTTCATGGAAGTTGTAAAGAAGCTTCACTTGGACGTGCCCTTTCCTGATGCAATAGAAGAAATGTCAACTTATGCAAATTTTTTCAAAGATCTGATTACAAAGAGAAGAAGAGGTGATCACATTGAAACTATCCAGTTAGGAAAGATGTTCAGTGCTTTTTTTCAAGCAGAGCTACCTACTAAAAAGAAAGATCCTAGAACTTTCAACATACCTTTGTGTGTTAGAGATAATGTGGAGAGAAAAGGATTGGCTGACTTGGGAGCAAGCATAAGTCTAATGCCTCTGACTCTAGCCCAAAGGTTGGGGCTGACAGACATGGTAAAGATGGGGATGAGGATTTAGTTAGCTGAGCATACCTTCACGAGGCCAGTGGGGATAGTAGAAGACGTTTCGATAAGAGTTTGGAGATTTTTCATACCGTGTGATATAGTGGTAATAGACACAGTCAAAGACTTCAAATGTCCTATAATATTTTGAAGGTCTTTCCTTGCAACGGGGAGATCGCTGATAGATGTTGCTAAAGGAATCATCACACTACGAGTAGGGAACGATCACTTGGATTTTAAAGTGGAAGATGCCATGAGGGGACTGTCTCTATCTGAGTCATCCTACTTCATGGACAGCTATAATCAGTATTGCAAAGAAGTGCAAGAAGATAAAGCAATCATAGATCTACTAATGTGAGCCCTAAATAGCCAGGATCTCGCGATGGAATGCAAAGAAGTTGTGGAAATCTTAGATTATTTGAACCAACCGAAAGAAGAATCCAACAATGATGAAGAAATAATTGAAACAGTGAAGTATACTTTGTTGGAATAGATGACCGAGGAGAAGGAAGTACTGAAACCCAAGCTAGAGTTAAAGCCTCTTCTAGAAGGTTTGAAATATAAATTCTTAGATGAAGAAAAAAGGAATCCAGTAATTGTCAATGCCAACTTATCAGATGACCAAATGGAAAAGTTGTTAGACGAGTTGAGGCTACGTAGAAAAGCTATAGGGTATTCAATGGAGGATATCAAAGGTCTTAACCCAGCTTTATGCATGCACAAAATTCTCCTTGAAGAGACAGCCAAGCCACTGGCTCAACCACAAAGGAAGTTGAATCAAATGTTAAAAGAGGTTGTGAAGAAAGAAGTAATAAAGCTATGAGATGCTGGAATCATCTACCCATTAAGAGACAGAAATTGGGTTAGTCCTATCCATGTTGTACCCAAGAAGGGTGGAATGACAATCATACGGGGGAAGATGGAGATGAAGTCTCCATGAGGACAGTGATAGGATGGTGCATGTGCATCAATTACCACAAGCTAAATATAGCCACCAAAAAGGATCATTTCCCCTTGCCTTTCATCGACCAAGTTCTAGAAAGGTTGGCCCATCATGACTATTTTTGTTTTCTAGATGGATATTCAGGATTCTATCAAGTACCCATTCACCCAGATGATCAAGAGAAAACAACATTCACGTGCATATATGGCACATATGCTTTCAGAAGAATGTCGTTTAGACTGTGCAATGCACCCACAACATTCCAATGTTGTATGTTCTCGATGCTCTCAGATTTTTTGGAAGATATCATAGAAGTCTTTATGGATGACTTCTCAGTCTATAAGACCCACTTTGATGCATGCCTAAGAAATCTGTCTCTAGTGCTGCAAAGATGTGAGGAAAAACATCTCGTTCTAAACTGGGAGAAGTGCCACCTCATGGTGCGAGATAGAATTGTCCTAGGTCACAAGATTTTGAAGAAGGGAATTGAAGTGGACTTGAGTAAGATTGAAGCTATCTCGAAGCTCCCACTGTAAAATTTTATAAGGGGAGTGAGAAGTTTTCTGTGACATGCAGGATACTACAGGAGGTTTATAAAGGATCTCTTGAAAATTTCAAAGCCTTTGTCTAATCTTCTACTCAAATATGTTGAGTTTGAATTCACCAGCGAATGTTTGGATGCCTTCAATACACTGAAAAGAGGGCTAACAACATCATCAATTCTTCAAGCACCATATTGGAAATTGCCCCTTGAAATCATGTGCGACACCAGTGACTATGCAATAGGTGTTGTCTTGGGATAGAAAAAGGACAAGAAACATCATGTGATTTGTTATGCGAGCTGAACACTTGACGAGGCACAAGTAAACTATACAACTACGGCAAAAGAAATGTTGGCCATTGTAATTGCCTTTGATAAATTTAGATCATACTTAATAGGATCAAAGGTGAAATTGTATGCAGACCATGGGGCAATTAAGTATATGATGCAGAAGAAGGATATAAAACCATGACTCTTAATATGGGCATTTTTGTTGTAAAAGTTTGATCATGAAATCATTGACAAGAAAGGGAAGGAGAATGTGGTAGCAGACCACTTGTCCAGAATACTCTTCAACGAAGAGAAACAATTACCAATGAATGATAATCACGCCGATGAAGCCCTACTAATGGCTCAGTCTAACGAGCAAAGACCACCCTAGTTTGCAGATATCTATAACTATCTAGCATGTGGGCAGTTGCCACAAGAAATCACATACAACCAGAAGAAGAAGTTGTTTTCTGACTTAAAGAATTGCTACTGGGATGACCCATTGCTTTTCAAAAGATGCTCAAACAATCTATATTGTCGGTGCATATCAGAAGAGGAGGTGCAATTGATCCTGAAAGAGTGCCATTTTTCACCTTATGGTGGGCACCATGGTGTGGATAGGACAGCAACAAAGGTCCTACAGTTTGGATTTTATTGGCCCACACTCTTCAAGGATGCATCTTCTTTTGTTAAATCATGCAAAGAATGTCAGCTAATGGGAAATATAAGTAAGAGAAACGAGATGCCCATGGTAGACTAGGTAGAAGATGAAATTTGTGATGTTTGGGGAATTGACTACACGGGACCTTTTTCGCCATTAAAAGGGAATCAATACATCATCGTTGATGTTGACTACGTTTCCAAGTGGGTTGAAGCAGTCATTACCTAAACTTGTGATTCCAAGGCCATGATAAATCTTTTCGAGAAAACTATATTCCCATGCTTTGGAGTACCACACACAGTCATAAGAGACGGAGGATCATATTTTGGTGAGAAAAAAATTCAAAGCTTTGCAAAGAAAGTACGAGGTGAAGAACAAAGTCACGAATCCTTACCACCCCCAGACATCGGGGCAAGTAGAAGTATCAAATAGACAGACCAAGAAAATCTTGGAAATGACCATGAGCTGCACACAGAAAGATTGGGCAATGAAGCTAGATGACACACTTTGGGCTTACCAAACCACTTACAAAAAACCTATAGGGACGACACCCTACAGGTTGATTTATAGTAAATCTTGTATCTACCTCTTCAACTAGAGCACAAGGCTCTATGGGCCATTAAATTTCTAAATATAGACCTTGATAAGTTTGGACAGAAAAGGTTCCTTCTGCTCTAAGAACTCAAAGAATTGAGACGTCATGCCTATGAAAATGTAAGGATTTATAAACAAAGAATGAAAGTCTGGCAGGATTCCCATTTGAAGAACAATGATGTTCACAAAGGGGACAAAGTCCTTTTATTTAACTCAAGTATCAGGTTATTCCCAGGGAAGTTGAGAACCAGGTGGTCAGGTCCATTTTTTGTAGTAAAAATATACCCATCAGGGATGATGGAGATATCAAGAAAGAAGACATGAACTTTTAAGGTAAATGGACATGGAGTAAAAAGGTACTACGAATACAAAGCATTTGTGAGGAAGTCAGAACTGAGTTTGGGGGAGTCCAACTAAACAACAAATGGAATGAATGAGGCAACAATTGTAGCTGTGGAGGGAGAATGAAGATCGGATGAAAGAGAAAGTCAAGCTAAAGACTTTACACAAGCACTTCTTAGGAGGAAACCCAAGCTTGGTTGTTTCTCATGTTTAATGTTTTCCTTTATTTCGTACTCTAGTGTTATGAGCTAAGTACCTCTAGTTTTCCCTATATTTTAGTTTTCCCTTTTCTAGAAGGTTTGTAAATATTGTATGTCTTTTGTCCAAAGATAGTATGTTGGAGCCACAAGTTATGTTTTGATTTCATGATGTTTTGGTTTCAAGGACCTCAGTCGTGGTGTCATCCTTGCTCAAATAGAAAGAGCACTGTGACCCGCGACTGTCGCTCATAAGGTTTTGATAGGCCATGGTCACAATCAATACCATGGAAGAGATTGGCTGCGGTCGAGGTGTTCCCCACACCTTGGGTCGTGGTACCAAACATATATATACTAGGACTCCCAAAATGAAATTCTTCTGAACCTAATCTCAGACTTTCACGAACTAATGAATCCATCATTCGAATCATCCTTGACGAACAAGTACTCAGGAGACAACGACCAGTCGCAGTACTGTCCTACACCACAGAGGATCATCTCCGCCACTCCCTGCATCCATTTCTTCTCCAGTTTCTATCGTGATCCCCAAAATTCTTTGCTCCGTCGAGGTACTCATTTTCTCTCGATTCTCCATCATTGTCAAAAGCATCTCGTTCCTCACTATTTCTCTCGACTTTTTAGCAACATTGATTGATTCAAGAACCACCACAGTC
This sequence comes from Alisma plantago-aquatica, assembly GCA_963693085.1. Taxonomy (NCBI): domain Eukaryota; kingdom Viridiplantae; phylum Streptophyta; class Magnoliopsida; order Alismatales; family Alismataceae; genus Alisma; species Alisma plantago-aquatica. The sequence continues at coordinate 594,463,007 of OY856409.1, forward strand.
CTGCCAATTTCTACAATCACCGCGTAACCCATGCTAGGGTTTAAGACCCATTTTGAACACACACCTTACCGAATGAGGTTTAGACCTCCAGTTATATTTCCATCTTCTATGGAGTAGTACCTCTTGTCCCGCGTCGTCATGAACACGACATCACTTGATGACCACGAGCCACGGTGTTTATCGAATGAAATGACACTTGCTCACTAATCGCGGATCGCGGTTGAGACCCTACCAAGGTACTTTTGACTGTGACCGTGGTCGTTCTCATTTTCACTTCTGTTAACCACAGGTCATGCTATTTTTCAACGCTTTGATAGACTAGGATTTAACCGTGGGTGGAGGTCATAGCTAGGGCATGAATACTTCGACCATGCTCCTTCTGACTTAGTTCCATTATTTGATCATTACACCTCAGTCACGGTGTGATGGACCTCATGACCAATATACACCTTGGTTGTGGCCTGGTCCATGATCGAGGTCATCCTTTGTTTAAAGGCTGTGATCGCAGTGTTAAGGGAAAAATAAAAAATACGACATAATTAAACATACACATGATAATAAAGTAAAATAATCAATGAAGGTGGGTTAAAGATTAATATCCCAATGTTGATGATATAATTTGAAACTTTTCAGAATGTCGGGATCAACTGGTGACTCATTGCTCAAAAGAATGACATCATTGAAGGAAATAGAACAGATCATCGACATGACAACATCAGCCTTGAACGGCAACACAAGTCTACAAGCAGCAAGGAGATTGAAACTACAACTGACAATGGAGAAGTATCAGCACATTCTAGGTCATTAGACACCAGAAGAGTCAAAGGAATCATAGGGTACGTCTCAAATAGAGACTTCAGAGTACCAACCTATAGAGGTTGAACTGAAGAGTCTCGGGAAAAGGAAGGCTCAGCCCAAGGAGGTCAAGCACCAAAAAACGATGAAGATGATTGTGGTAAAAGAAACAAAAGGGCAGGAGAAAGAGACGGTCCAGACAGAGGAAGAAGAGACTGAGGGATCAACACTAAATCAGAATGTGCTAGCATTTGTGCCAAGGGATGTTGTGCACTAGTCAAATTACAATTGGATGCTACAAGTCAAGGTTTTCAGGCGTATGAGGTATCTCGACATCAAAGACTTCAAGAAAATGGGAGCCTACAACAGAGTTATCCAATTGTTGGAGGGTGCAAACCTACACACCCTATGCACCTCAAAAATCCCATCCGTGAAGCAACTAACAGTTGAATTTCTTTCCTCCTTGGAGAAAGTCCCAGTAAAGGAAGAGGAGTGCAAAAAGGGGGGCAGATACTTCAAACTAGAGGTGAGACTAGGAGGAAAGTCTCACATAATTACAAAGCCTATGCTCAACATCATCTTCACAATGACAACAGCAGAAGCACAAGCCTACTCCGATGCACTTGGAGAAAAAGAAATTGTCAGATGCATAGACACAAAATGTGGAAAGAATTGATAGGAGAAGACGAACATAACTCCAAGAACTCCAAGGCTACCCTGATCACCTCATGTTTCATCAGGGTGATGTAGAAGATAACTTCTAATATGATATACACGAGATCAGAGACAAGAAGAGTAACCAGGGAGACCTCTTCATGATATGGTCTATGTTGAATAAGAAGACAATAAATATTGGAAAATCCTAATTGAAAGACTATCAATAGACGTGAGAGGGGAATCCAAACAGACCAAGTGTAATAACCCTGTCCTGGGTAATGTTCTAACCCTAGATGTTTTGTTTAATAAAGTTAATCATATGCTTGTTATTATCTTTTGAAAAGTAATTAAGGCTCAAGAGGAACTTATGTTTCAATTTTAGTCCTTTTTGAATAATGTTGAGGACTAAAGTGTAAATTACCCAAGTTGAGGGGTTAACTTGCAAATTGTACATGATAAAATGTTCCTCAAGTGTTAAATCATCATAAGAATGAAAATGATGTAGAGTTATGACTTTTGATAGTCTGAGCACCAAGAAAGAGCTTGTTGAGCAATGTTTGTGCATTAAAACCTAGTTTTGGTGTAATGTGCAATTTACCCAAAACCCAGAGTTCAATATGCAAAACACCACTTCTAGAGAGTCCCTCATGTTTCTTGGCATCATTTAGAGAAAATAAAATGAAAGGGGCGTCTCATTTGAATCACTTTGGAGGAAAGAGAATCTTGATATTAAAATAATCAAGATTTAAGCATAATTGGAAACATAATTCAATTTAATGCATAAATAAATATATTAATGTGAGTGCCCTCCAACCAAATATATGAAGGCTGAATTTGGATAAGTGTGGACGTCCTTTTGCCTTGCTATGGCACCGAAAATATCCTAAGTGAGTGGAGAGCCCACTCACATTAGTAAACTAAAAAGTAATATCCACTAAATATGGGATGTTAGTATTATATGAACTAAGGTGCTTAATTTCTTTTCCTTTAATTCATGGATAATGAAGAGGAATTCGAAGGTGGGGAAGATGGATTTGCATGCAAGGATTTGAGGAGGAGATGTGGCACCAATTTTAGGAGTTAAAGGATTATTATATCACTTTCTCTCTCATTGAAATTCCCTTATAAACACTTCAATTTCCACCCACTTGAAGACTCTTTTCAGATTTTCTTTCTCTCCTTGCTTTGGTTGAACACAAGGGAGATTAGGAGAAATAGGAGGACGTGCCACAACCTCTAGGTAAGCTCCATAGTCATCTTCAACCTTGATTTCATGGTGGAAATCAAAATTCAATGCTTAATTTCTTGTTTTCTTCATTCAATCTTCAACCCTAGCCATTCATTTCACTCAAAGACTTGAGGACGAGCCTTGTGAAGTTAAGGAAGCTTCATTCACCATTGAGGACGTGAAGGTTGAAGGTTGGATTCTATTCTAAAGGCGGGTTATATAACTTGAACCCTTAAATGCTATTATTGCATTCAATTCTTCATTTCATGATTGATCATTTTGTTCTTCTTGAAATTCCTTTGGTTAATTGATGGAATCACCATAAGAATGGCAGTAGACTTTGAAGGATCGAAGCTTGAGGATGATGACATCATCCTAAGTGCAAACCTCAATCTAATATCTTGAGCAAACAGTTTCATCTCTTGAGACGAAACTATCTCACGATCGTTTGGTGAACAAACGGTCTCAAGACCGTTTGACACCAAACGGTCTCAAGACCTTTTGAGGTCAAATGACCTCAAGACCGTTTGAGGTCAGGAGATATCATGGTTGGATGAAGATCTAATGGTTCTAATTGATTGACTCATAATAGGTTCAGTGATGGATAATCCATTGATTACAAACTTCAATCGATTGAATTGATTGAAGCCTTAATTGATGGAACTGATCAAGACCGAATGGGTAACACAAATCAAGACCGAATGGGTAAAATTGATTAAGACCAAATGGGTAAAAGCAATCAAGAATGAATGGGTAAAATTTATCAAGACCAAATGGGTAAAATCAATCAAGATCGAATGGGTAAAGTTGATGAAAATCAAATGGGTAATTTGATCTTCAAAACCGTTTGGTCATGTTGACCGTTTGGGAGAGTTAACCGAATGGAGGTCAAGCACCTCAAGACCGTATGGAGGTCAAGCACCTCAAGACCGTATGGAGGTCAAGCACCTCAAGACCAAATGGAGGTCGAGCTCCTCAAGACCATATGGAGGGCAAGCACCTCAAGACCATATGAAGGTCAAGCACCTGAAGAACGTATGGAGGTCAAGTACCTCAAGATCGTTTGAAGGTTCAAAAGTAACAAAACCGTTTGGAAATTTAATAGTTTCAAAGTTATGAAAGACCAATTAATCCCTTGATTCTTAAATAGCATATATCCAAGTTAAATCCAGTGGTTGTACCCCTAAAGTATTTAGATGATTAGTACCTTTAGAGTGGTTAACCTTTGATGCTTATGGAAGCAATGACTTAATACACTATGCTAACCCTTCATTCATATTGATTCAATCTAATCAAGATTGAAGTAATTAACATCCTAGAGAGGATGAGAGAGAGGAACTTATACATGAGTGTTAGTCATGTAGTGATTGATCCTTAACACTTTTAACATGAATAAAATATGTAATTAGGGTTTGATCTATGATGATGAGATCATGAAACCCTAATCGAGAATGTTGATGAACCCTAACCCTAATTTATGGTAAAGCTAGGTGAAACCCTAATCTAGGGTGATGATGTGACCCTAATTTAGAGTAATGATATGAGAAACCCTAATTTAGGGAATTTTAAAGAAAAACCTTAATTTAAGAGGATGCTTCATGAAAACCCTAATTTTAGGTGAAGCTACATGAATCCTTAATTTTTGGGGAAATGTTATAAGAAAACCTTAATTCAAGGTAATGATGTAATATCTTGATCTAGAGTAATGTGATTTAAAACCTTAGCCCTAATGTAGGGTGAAGGTATGTGAAACCCTGATTTTGGGTTATAGTGTATGAAACCCTAATCTCGGGCAATGAGATGATAAACCATAGCCCTAATTCTTGGGTAATGGTTGAGTAATCCTTGATTGACATGAAATGCGAAACCCTAACCATGAGGAAGGATTAGTAGTGTTATCCTTGTATAGCATGATGCTGATATGTAATTGATATAATTGTCATCATGTGTTCTAACCATGCAGGTATCATGATATGATGAGCATAGCCAGGTGTGAGCTATGATGTTTCATTTATTGAAATGGTTAATGGGCCTTGTGAGCCATAACATGCTTTGTTGCCTAGTGAGAGGTAATAAGAGATGAAATGGGCCTTGTAAGTCATGTGAGATGCTTGTGTAGCAAGTATCATGTTTACCTTGGTCAGATAACATGAAGGTATTAGTTACCTGATAAGTGGTAAAAAGTGTTCTTTGAAGTGAGGGTTTGAATACCTATTTTCCATAATCATGATGAGATGAGGGATTGAGATCCCAATGCTTTAATAAGTCTTGAAAAGTACTTGATAGAAGTATTACACATTCTTTGTAGCATTTGTTATAATAATGTTTGAAAACCGGACTGATGCTAAAAGAATATGGTAATGTACTTAATTAATCAAGTGAAATCTTATCATGTAGAGCCCTGACCATAAAATCCATCATCGTCTGTAGTTGGTGATGGTGAAATAGCTTTCCCTATAGGATTTCCTAGAGTGCATACTGTTGAGTATGTAGGGGTTATGGGTGTGAATATCCTTATGCCCTAATGTGGGATTGATGGAAGATAAACATTAAATCTCTCAATCCTTCATTATAAGTTCCGGGATGGATGTATCACGAATCTCCCGATGATGTTTAATGCCGAATCAATGTGAGAAAATATGAAATCTCTCAATTGCGAAGAGAGTGCATCCACTATTGTAGCTCTATAGTGAAGTTGCCAGTATACCCTAGAAAGCTATGTAGTAGAGATACGAGATGTCTTGCATGTTGTACTCATACTGACTGGGGAGGATGAGGTCATGGAGTCCGACTCTTCCATTGACCTATGTATGGAACTGATTTTGAATTTGTAGTGATCGGTTGGAGTATGAGTGGTATACCTCATTTCCTCAAGGCTTAAGTATGATTGTAAAATGTAATCAACCGTGTAGTGTATTCACTTAAGGCTAAAATACGAGAATCATTGGTTGATGATATATTGCTTAGCATACCTTAGATGGATAAATGTTATATATGTTCTTCATATTCCTTTTTAGATAAATGACATATTGCTTTAACAAGTTATAGATGAAATACTTTGAATAAGCATATTGCTCTAATCTTTTTAGATAATAAATCAATTGTTTGTTAAATATAAATGATTCTTCTGCTTAGTTTTATTCTATTAAACTGCAATAATAATATTTTTGGTGGAGAGTTATATCTCTCACTGGGACTGGGTCTCACTCTGTTGGTCACCAACACTTTTTAGGTAGACGCGGAAGAAGAGACAGGAACCCTATAGTAGGGGAAGAGCAACAGCAACAACAATAGGTACAACAATGATATTCTCAAGTGGAGACACTGGTTGTCATGTCTTATATATGTGTACATATAGTCCTATCTGTCATCTCTGTACTCTCCGGTCCTCGGAGTCAGTGATTAGTTTAATGAATCAATCTGAGATTTTGGCTTGTAATGCTTGAGAAAAGATGATATTGGACATGTACTTGTGAACTAGAATGTAATTGAGATACTTTGGTTCTTTTTGAAAGAAGTTTTTCCTTTGTTGGATCTCTTTATAAAAAAGGTTTTAATTTTTAGTGATTTTCAGTAATCTGCTGCAAATTATCGCTTCCGCTTAGTCAATGACGTTATGGTTCACCACACCAAGGATTTCTACATGGGAGTCCAGATCGCAAACATAGCCCACCACTTCATGAGTATTGATGTGTTGATGAAGTACAATGTAATAAAGGGAAAAAAAAGATCAACATTAACTCCCTCGTCAACACAATAATCTTGGCACATATGGGACACAAACTCTACTATAAACAAAGTTGCTCCCAGAAACTCCTTCCCCTCTCAGAAATGACATATTATGACACCCACAAGTTGCAGCCCACCCAAGAAGATATCGATAAGATGTACTCAGGGGAAATCTACAATATCACAGAGAAGCCATCAACAACTGAGGAAGAGGTCAATAAAGACAAATCTACAAATATAGAGAAGAATAAGCTAGATGAAAAGAAAAAGCTGGTAGTAAGGAAGAAAAAGAAGGAAGTGCTAGAGGAGTCCACAACCCTGAAGGCAACCTCACCCCCATTCCTGCGGGAACAAAAGTGAGCGACGAAGTGTTAGAAGAAATAGCAGAGTAAGAGATCCAAGTAAACCTGGACAACACGACAAGGAAAAGTCCACACCTCAAAGTGGCAACAACAGAACAATAGGCGACGAGCGAACAAGAACCCAACCAGTAAGACTCTAAAGTTGTACCCAAGCAAGAAATTAGAAGTGATACCTCAAACTCTAGGATAGCCAAAGCATAGAGTGCCTAGCCTGACACTTCCAACCCCACAATTGGAGGAACCAAGAGCATCCACGACATACGTGGAGTCATAACCACAACACCCTTGAACCTTCAGAAATATACTAGGTAACAAGTTTGATATATTGTGGAAACACATTCATAATTCATTTGAATCTAATTCAAACATAACCTCCACCATGTGTACGCTAACCAAGTAGGTGCAATCACTAAATGAGAGGACCGAAGCGCTACCCCAATTCATGCAAGGAGTGCTAAACACCTAGAATGTGATTATGGGAGCGTTGAAGGCCCTCACAGAGGAAATGGAAGCCTTTAAGAGAGAGAGGGACACTCTATAGGCCAACAAGGACCACTTAACAAGTGTCTATGAGGTGACAATGAATGACCTCGAAAGGGAGCGTGAAAGTTTGAAAGAAGACCACCAGCAGTTGGAAGCCAAATGTAAAGAGCTCGAAAGCTAGTGGCAGAAGAAGAAGAAGAGCAAGTGTGTGGAACGTCCTTCAACATTAAAAGCTTCATCGAGGCCTCCAAACCATGACAATGACGATGACAATGTGGGAGGGAAAGGTGTAGGTTTAGCACAAAAAGAAGAAAGTGTCAATGTAAAAACTACTACGACAGCTGCAACTCAAGAAAAGGAAGAACCACCGTTATTGAACACTCCTAAAGGCAAAAAAACAAAGAAAACTACTATGTTGTCAAGGGAGCTTGATTTGAAAAGCAATCCTAAAGAGGAAAAAGAAAAATATGATAAGGGGGAGGGGAAAGTAGAAGAAGACCAAAATGCCCTAACCACAGGAAAGGTTGCATTAGAAGAATGACCATTATTACGACGTAAAGATGGAGGCAATGTTAGCAAGACTGAATGCTACCGAACTAGGGGAGCCGTCTAAGGAAAGCAACATCAAATACAATATAGCTACGGTGGCTCCCATGGGTGTTGCAGATAAGATGACCGCCCATACGCCAATAAATATAGAAAGAGTGCATCCAATCGGGGAAGCACCCATAAGGGCAGCACAGGACGACACCTTAGATGATGAGGAAGGCAAACTCACTGCTTTCTTCACAAATGAGCTGGCTAGAAAGCAGATCACACCAGTCAAGAAAATTGAATTATGTGTGGCTCCTCCTTTGCCTTCAAAATGGAAGATATGCACATGACTGCACTATCTAGAATAACATGTAGAGATGTCCATATCTTGGCAGATATTCTAGACGATAGCCTGCCTGGGATTGACATTGTATACCACAACAAGGGTAGATGTCTCACCAGGGAACACTTCAGTGGGATTCTCATAGAAAGGGCACATGTACACAATAAGATGTTCAAAGTACTTTGTGCCACCCTCCTCGAAGAGTTCTTACATATAGACAAGGTGCAACCAGTGTTTAATGGCACCACACATCTAGAAGGACTCTTATACAACAAATACTACAATGATATTGATGTGACTAAGCTAAAATAGGTGGTGAGCAGGAAAGAAATGAATTTTGTGGCCCTATCCAAAAGGAATGTGAAGCACTGGGCATTGATTGTCGTCGATTTATAAAAGAAAAAGATGAGAGTTATTAGCTGTTGCGCAGCTATAATGCTCGGGCCCACTACCATAGGTTCTAGTAGAGTTTTAGAAATGACGATTGGCCCCACAAATCACTACTAGCCTTAACTGCACACTTTTTCCACACTCATGCGCAAGTTGGGGTCAACTTCCCGACTGGTCACCCATCCTAGTACTACTCCAAACTGAGCATGCTTAACTATGGAGTTCTTTTGTGATGGGCTCCCAGAAAAGGAGGTGCACCTTGGTGATATGGGTAGTCCAGTCATTCCTTTTAAGATCATATTATTTGAAGCCTCAAATCCTGGTATGTTACAATCTCCCCCACTTAGACTCTTGACGTCCTCATCAAGGCTCAACTATATGGCCTCATAATCTGACCTCATTTTAGTGCAGGCCCATAATGGCCAATGGACACCCAACTCCCGATCACAGAATACCAATGCAAGGGTGGCTACGTCAACCATGGACAACCATTTCCTACATGCCTGGACTGCACGGCTCAAGACTAGCATGCCACATGCCCATGCGGGCCCCACCTACTAGAGGGATTATGGCTTTGATACCATTTGTAACACTCATGCCCACTTCCCTAGGATCTAGTAGAGTTTCAGAAATGACGAATGGCCCCATAGATCACCACTAGCCTTAACTGTGCGCATTTTCCACACTCATGCACAAGTCGGGGTCAACTTCTCAACTGGTCACCCATCCTAGTACTACTCCAAACTGAGCACACTTAACTATGGATTTCTTTAGTGATGGGCTCCTAGAAAAGGAGGTGCACCTTGGTGATATGGGTAGTCCAGTCATTCCTTTTAAGATCATATTATCTAAGGCCTCAAATCTTGGGATGTTACAATAGCTGAGCTGGATAGTACTGCTATAATATACAAAGACAAGGAAGCCAGGGATATTCTAAAGGTGCCACTGCATCTGTAGAGAGTGATACAATCAATAGATGACAGATTTAAGGAAATATGGAATTATTCTCAATCTACAAGAAGGTCCCGCAAGAAGAGGCTGGAATAAGGGATTACACCTTCATCATATTATGAATACTGGAAATAATCAATAAGGGCATCCCGCTACAAGACTTATGCACGGAAGATATGCACAGGCTGCACAATATGTATGTGATGGAGGTTATCTATTACCGTCGTTTATTCAGCGACCCGGCAATGCCTCCAGATGCAATACCACGGAGACTCCATGAAGAGATCCCTCTACCTAAAAAGGTAACCTGAAGGGAACAAATCAAGACCATGTGGATTAACCCGAAAAAACTAGCCCGAGCAGCGGCATGGAATCAAGGCTGGAAAAGTGACACTGGAGTGTCTGCAGAAAGCATGCCAAAAATAAAACTTTAACGAACTCCAATGGTAAAAGATAAAGATGAACAACCTACACCAGGGCAACTAGAGGAACGTGAAGTAGAAGAAGATGATCTTCCTGAAGAGAAACCAGAGGGGCCAACTAGAGAGATAGTACCTACTTTCAAAGACTTCGACAGGTGGAGCTACGCAAGCCTATTAGCAAAATCCCTAAGAATGATAATGAAGTCTTTGAAAGAAGATGATACGTCGGTAGAAGTTATATTCGAACGTGATGGGATCTATGTGCTGAAGAACGACCTTCGTGATATGCTAAAAATAGGAGGGTACCTATCAGTCAACATGATGCCAGCCTACCAAGATCTGATAGGCGACAACATGTCAATTACATATATGGCATATGTAACGACCCCGCCTCCCGGAAACTCACAATTAAGGGAGACCAAGAGGTCAGAGCCGTTATCCCAATTTCTGGATCAAAGGTTTGACAAATAATCAATAATAATTATGAAATTCTACCAAGACTATACTGAAAGGCTATAATAAAATATAACTTTGAATACCTTTTTAAAACTTGGGATTACTAAATTTTTATCCACCACTAAAACTATTCTAGCTAATCCTCCTTCAACTTTAATTTGTGGATTCACAATATGACAATTTACTATTTGTCCTTTTGGGATTTTGTACCTAAATCACTAACAAACAAAATGTCGGTTAGTATAACATATTATACTGGTATGTGGGGGAATACAAAAATTATGCAACTAGGGTAACAACATAATCAATCAATTATCATTTAAAAACCAAGATTACATCTTAAGCAATATTAATCAATCATTACCTATCCCCTATCTATGTATTGTCCCTGCAGCAGACTTAGATACTACCTCTCTCATATGGTAGATCCTTACCCCCATGGCCCTACCTCATAGGTAGCCAATACTTAGGGTTGCGGAGTCACATGGCCCTACCCAAATGTAGCCCAATCCCTAACTCATGGTGACTTGATGGACCTACCCCATTGGTAGCCATGTACTAAGTCACCTAATGACATGATGGACCTACCCCATAGGTAGTCATGCACTAGGTCAATCTACCAAGCTAAAGAGGGGACTAGGATCTGAGCTAGTAGGCATATATCTTATGTGATAGTCATATCCACATTATAGTTTGCATGAATTAAATTCATTCAATGGTTTAATTCAAGTCACCGATGAAAACTTCAGAAATCCTCATAAAACTAATTCGGGACATGTGATTGTAGATTTGGAGACAGAAACAACCAAGTAGAGAAAACCCAACCAAGCAAGCAAAAATGCATAGAAATCCTGAAATAAATATACAAGCTTCCTTTTATCAAGATCCAAACTCATCTTTCTTCTTAGAATTTCTATTCCAATTTTAGGGTTTCCTTTGAAATTAGGGTTTTGCCTCCACTTTTAATATCATGAACACTAATTCAAGAAAACTACATAAAACCTTAAATTTCTCATTTTATTACTCCTAACAGACTTAGGATCATTACTTAGTAACATATTCCCTTAATCCGAAATAAACCAAGTTTTTCTCTTCTTTTACCCTAAATTAGGGTTTTTATATGTAAATCCTACATACATCGACTGAAACCCTAAATTAATCAACTTTTCATGTAAAACGGATTGAAACTCTATTTTAATATTCAACAGGTTACTACTTCTCAAATTAACCTATTAAACCATAAAGATTCATCCTTTATACTCAATTAGGGTTTTTAACCATTCTTTTAATACATTTTCTATCAAATTAATACACTTTTGCAAAATGAGATACAACTAGGTTACCAAACTATTTTAATCTTATTCCTCATATTTTTCTAGCAACTTTCATATATAAACTTTTCTCATCGGAGTTTTCTAGCAATAGATATGTTTTTTACAAGAAAAAGCACTTTTTTCTGTAATTTGGGTCAGAGAGGGTTAATTACCAAAATTTCTCAGGCGTTCGATTGATGCACCACTGGTCCACCCTTTAGATCCATGCTCTGTGTCACACACCTCCACTCATGAGATAACTTAGCGAGTCGGGCCAAGGATTCTTGGATCTCCTCGCGAGATCACAGTGGTCCTTGATCGAACGATGTCTATTCTTTGTCCTCTTCCTTCCCTGATGCTTGAGCTACGGTGGCGCCAAGGCGGAGCCCTCACCGGAGAGAAACCAATCGAGAGAGAGAGAGAGAGAGAGAGAGAGAGAGAGAGAGAGAGTGTTAGGACTCGGGAGATAGCCGCCTGGGTTCACGAGGGTGTGAGGAAGCGAGTGGGGGTCTTTATATAGGGCTAGAAGGGATCCTTTTAGGGTTTCTCAACCCCGCCGCCATGTGTTCCTCAGCCTAATTGGGTGTTTCTCCTAGACGTGATGAAACCTCGCCAACATAGGGTCAAGAACATTTGTTTCCCTCCCCTGAACCCAAAGGAACAATTTCCCTGAGTGCACATGCACTGGATTAAGAGAAAATTGAGGGACAAAATCCCTTTGTATACGGCTAGAGTCCCAGTTCTTCTGGAACTCAACGATGAGAGGTGCTCATTGGATCAAGATCTAACGGCCCCCATCCTTCACACTCAAGAAAAAGGGAAAAAGATTTCCTATTTTTCAAGATAATTCCATATTTTGAAGATAATTTGAAAAAGCCATAACTCTTAATTCGTAACTCCTTTTTATCTCAAATTTTAAGGGAATCTAATTAATCATTTAATATCCCATCATGCCAAATGTGGGATCATTATCTAAAGAAAACGGGTCCTTTTCTTCAGTTGCAAGTTATCACTTAAATATATATATTTTCCACATATTTTCTCTTTCCCTTGCCCTTATAATATTATCATGAGTTCCTTGAACCTCAAGGACCTTAATGGTTTGAAATTATATCTTGGGAAATTTTTTTAGCACCTTTATTCTTCTTTTATCTATTTTATTATTTATTCATTTATCCAATTGAAGATTTTTTTCTTATAGTTTAGCTCAATAGCCAATAAAGCCCACAAAGAAATCATGCAAGGCTATTCTTAACAAAAACAATTCAAATCAAACCATTAAATCAACCATTGATTTCATTTATCTTTAAAAAGGAGATTTACAAATCTCATTACATGGTTTAGAAAAATGGGGTTATAACATCCTCCCCTCCTTATAGGAATTTTGCCCCCAAAATTCAACAATCAAACAAACAAGTCAGGATATGTTTTTTCCATGTCCATCTTCAGCTCCCATGTGGCTTCATCCTCTCCATGGTGCTTCCAAAGAACCTTTACCATCTCTATATTCTTATTTTTGAGCTCTTTCACCTTGGTATCTAGAATCCACAAAGGTAGCTCAGGATAAGTTAGCTTCCCTTGAAGCTCAATGGGTTCAATGCTCAGCACATGGCTCAGATCTTGAACATATCGCTTCAGATTGGACACGTGAAACACATAATGCATCATACTATATTGAGGGGGTAAAGCCAAATGATATGTGGCTTCACCAATCCATTCTAACACTTCAAATAGACCCATGTATCGGGGACTCAACTTTCCTCTGTTCTTGGCTATAGCTCGGAGTGGCCGGATTTTTAGAAAAACTTGCTCTCCCACAGTGAAATGCATGTCAGTCCGCTTCACATCAACATATGAATTCTGTCAATCCTGGGCTCTCTTTAGCCTTTGCCTGATCAAAGCGACTTTATCAGCATACACTTGGAGTTCATCTGACCTCAATAAGGTCCTTTCACCCACATCATCCCAGTAAAGTGGTGACTGAAACGGTCTCCCATAAAGAGATTCATACGGAGGCATCCCAATACTGGCTTGGTAGTTGTTATTGTAGGTAAACTCGGCTAAAGGTAAGTACTACTCCCATGACCCACCCCAATCGAGCACACAAGCTCACAACAGATCCTCTAAAGTTTGGATTGTCCTTTTCGACTGCCCATCTGTCTGGGGGTGATAAGCGGTACTAAACTTCAACCTTGTACCAAGTTCCTCTTGAACTTGCTTCCACAACTTGGAAGTAAACTTTGGGTCTATGTCAGAGATAATGGAACCAGGTATGCCATGCAAACATACTATCTCTCTGATATATAGCTCAGCTAAGTCTGACACCTTGGCAGTGGTCTTTAGGGCAAGGAAGTGTGCCGACTTGGTAAGGTGATCTACCATAACCCATATAGCATCATGACCTTTCTTAGTCTGAGGTAGACCCACCATGAAATCCATGGTGATCTGCTCCCATTTCCATTCTAGAATCTCTATAAACTGTAAAAGTCTACCTGGTCATTGGTGTTCAGCCTTCACCATCTGGCACGTGAGACTGCTGGTCACATATGCTACAATGTCTCTCTTCATTCCTGTCCACCAGAAAAACCTATGCATGTCTTTAAACATCTTAGTAGTTCTTGGGTGCACCTTGTACTTGGAACCATGTGCCTCTTTTAGGATGCATTTATTAAATGGTGAATCTTCAAGAACCCATATGTGATTCTCAAATCTGATCCCCTTGTCTATTCCCAAAGAAAGATGGGCTTGTGGCTTCTTCATCAAGCCTTTCATCTTCTCAAGTTCCCCACTGGACAACTATGTTGCTACAATTTCACTCAACAATTCTGACTTTATCTACATGTTCACCATATTAACTCGATACTCTAACGGATGTGGAGTCCACTCTATCAACTCTTTTAAACTCTTCCACTGACTGGCCAAAACAGTTGCACACCTGAGCTGTTTCCAATTCAAAGCATCTGCTACGACATTCGCCTTTCCTGGATGATAAGCAATGCTGAAGTCGTAATCCTTCATGTACTCCATCCATTGTCATTTTCGTAGGTTTAAGTCTCTCTGTGTCAGGAGGTACTTCAGGCTCTTATGGTTAGTGAGGATCTCAAAAGTAGCACCATACATGTAATGCCGCCAAATCTTCAAGGCATGGATGATGGCAGCCAACTCTAGGTCATGTGTTGGGTAATTCACCTCATTGGGCTTGAGTTTTCGGGAGGCATATGCAACCACATGCCGATTTTGTTCCAACACACAACCAAGTCCCATCTAGGAAGCATCGGTGAATATCATGAAACCCTCATTACCGGAAGGTAGAGTCAAAACTGGTGTAGTGGTCAGCTTCTCCTTCAGCTCCTGGAAATGAGTCTCACACACATCGGTCCACACGAACTTCACATCCTTCTGTGTCAACATGGTCAAAGGCAAGGTGGTCTTTGAGAAATCTTGTGATGAAGCACCGATAGTAACTCGCTAACCCCAACAAGCTTTGAATTTCCAAGGGATTCTTTGGTGCAAGCCAATCTCGAACTGCTGACACTTTAGCCGGATCAACAACGATCGTTCCTCCTGAGATGATGTGTCCGAGGAACATGACTTGGTCTATCCAAAACTCACATTTGGAGAATTTCCTGTAGAACTTTTACTTTCTCAAGATATCAAGGACTTTACTTAGGTGGTCTCGGTGTTGATCGAAGTCATTTGAATAAACCAATATGTCATCTATGAACACTATTACAAATGAGTCAAGGAAGGGTTGAAACACACTATTCATAAGGTTCATGAAAACACTGGGTGCATTGGACAACCCAAAAGGCATAACCACAAACTCATAGTGGCCATAACATGTTCTAAAAGTTGTTTTCGGGATGTCCTCATTCTTGAATCTCAACTGCTGGTAACCCGACCTCAAGTCAATCTTGGAAAAGACTCGAGTAGACTTTAACTGGTTAAACAAGTCATCTATCCGGGGTAAAGGGTATTTTTTCTTAATGGTAGCCTGATTGATCATCCGGTAGTCTATGCACATTCGGAGCGAACCATCCTTTTTCTTTACAAAAAGAATCAGTGCTCCCCATGGTGATGTGCTAGGGCAGATAAAACCCTTGTCTAGCAATTCCTGCATTTGTTTCTTCAACTCGAGCAACTCATTAGGGGCCATCCTATAAGGCACTCTTAAAATAGGGCTTGTCCTAGGAGCTAGCTCTATGAAAAAATCTACCTCTCTCTCAGGAGGAATTCTAGGCAGATCATTTGGGAAAACATTTGCATAGCTCCTGACTACCTTTATTTCTTCCAAGGGTTGCACCCTAGGTTCTGGCTCGGTAACTACTACCAGGAAAGCTCGACACCCTTTACTCATCATCCGTTCTGCTTTCAAGGATGACACATATAGGCTGGTGGTCGTATCTTTCCTACCCCTAATGACAAAAGGTGGGTGCCCTGGTTTTTTAATGATCACTTTCTTCTCCCTACAGTCAATATTGGTCCTATAAGTACAAAGTTAGTCCATACCAATGATCACATCAAAGTCATTCATATCAAGAAGGATAAAGTCTGTAGGAAACTCATGATCTCGATATTTCACAGGTATCACCGGAGTTTTCAAAAGAGATGTAAAGATTTGACCGCTCGTGGTTGTAACATCTAAGACATACCCTAAATCCTTGATATCCAAAAAAAGCATAGTTGCGAGATTTCTTGAAATGAAAGTATTAGTAGATCCAGAGTCAAACAAAGCTTTTACATTATGTCCCATGACATAAAGCATGACTCCATTGTTTTTCACCATACATTAGACCATTACATTCTTATCGTAAAACATAAAAGAAAACTCTAAGGGTTATTACCCTAGATCAACCGATTAGCATTTGCTTGAGCCTCCTCCTTATCTATAGCAAACACTCAAGCTTGTCTTCTTTATCCAGTAGGTGGGGCGACATCTATAGGTGGGGCTGCTACTGGTGGGGCTGCCACTGGTCCTGGTCCTCTTGGATCTAGTAGAGGACAAGAAGCTTGGAGATGTCCTTCTTGTTTACAAAGGTAGCAAACCTTCTTCATATAGCGGCACTCATCGGTATGCCACTTTCCGCAGGTGCGACATTGAGGTCATTTGTTCTCTTGACGGGGTTTCCCTTTTCCTCCATGTTTTCCTTTGTCATGATGATGCCCTTAACCCTTCTTTTGGTTGTTCTTTTGGCCTTGGGTTCCTTTAGAAAAAGCCAAATATCCCTTGGGTGGATTTTGAATAGGCATCACCATCCTCTCCATGTCCAGGGTAGTGTTGTAAGCTTCAGTGAAAGTTTTAGGTTTACTTGCCATCACATGTGGCTTGATGGTAGGCTGAAAACGCTCTATGAAGTGATCCACCCTTCTTTCCTCATCCATCATATGCCCAAAATGCTCCAGGATTTGAAACTTGCGCCCAAAATCTGCCACAGATGAATTTCCTTGAGTCATATTGGTGAACTCCCTTTCTTTTTCCTTCTTAGCTGAGACGGGGATGAACCTGGTGGTGAAGATTATCTTGAAGTCAGCCCATGCCATTGGTTCCTCAGTCAAATCTCAGACTATGATGTGTCTCCCACCATATCTTGGCTTCTCCTTCCAGGAGGTGAGCAACAAAGAGGACCTTATTGCTTGGTTGTACCTCAAGCATACAGAATCCATTCTCGACTACAAGTAGCCAAGCCTCCGCCTTGTCAACCACTTCAGACTTATCCTCTCCCCAGAACTTCTAGATGTTCTGCTTGACGAAGTCCATGATAGTGGCTCCCAGTCGAGGACGAATAGGAAGTGGCTCGCCATTCTCACCTCTAGCTATGTCTCGGAGGGCCAAAGCTCTAATGGCCTCCGTCAGCCTCTTTTGTTGCTCCATCCACAAAGTGTCAGGGGTGTGAACCACCATGGTTGGTTTTGGACCACCATCTTGGTCCTCTTCCATCTTGGCCTCCTCCTCGTACACATGTTGCTACTCATACCCTTGGTCCTCCTCTTGATCAAGGTTGCTAAACGGTATTGGGTCAGGGTTGGGGACCTCATGAGTGGTTTCTTCAAGTCTCTACCTCTTCTTTGAGGATTCACCACCATGGTTCCTCTTCCTCTTCTCGAAAGATACTTTTCCCTTGTGTGAAGGTCCACCACCATTGGTGGCATCCGGGATAGCCACGATCTTCACGCGATCCACCTACATAAGCATACAAATAGACCTTTTAGTCTATACCTTTAAGCTAATTATACTTATGTTGATGACATCTTATTATGTATCTTTTATTAATTTGATGGAGTATTCCTTAATCCTTAGCGTACTTACCCATACCTCAAGAGTGTGAGGAAGAGAGAGAAACCCTAACTCTTAAAATCATTAATAGAATGTGTGATGAGAAGGGATGAACAAGATGAGAGAGTCCTAAAGGTATCTTATTTTGAGTCAAATACTAAGACATTGGCCAGACAGTCACACAAATCTGAGAGTCCACGTATTCCGACTAGTGGTGCAAAGGAAAATATTTCCAGCCCTCAGACGTGATCCTTTTCTAGCCACCTCTATCTTTTGGATAATCCTCTAATAACTCCCTCAGTTCTACGGAATTTGTAAAATTTAATAATTATTAAAGATTAAATGAGGAGCCTAAGCTCTAACACCAAATGTAACAACCCCGCCTCCCGGCAACCCCCAATTAAGGGAGACCAAGAGGTCAGGACTATTATCCCAATTTCTAGATCAAAGGTTTGATAAATAATCAATAATAATTATGAAATGCTACCAAGACTATACTGAAAGGTTGTAATAAAATATAACTTTACATACCTTTTTAAAACTTGGGATTACTAAATTTTATCCACCACTGAAACTATCCTAGCTAATCCTCCTTGAACTTTAATTCGTGGATTCACAATATGCCAATTTATTGTTTGTCCTTTTAGGATTTTGTACCTAAATCGCCGACAAATAAAATGTCGGTCAGTATAATGAATTATACTTGTATGTGGGGGAATACAAAAATTGTGCAACTAGGGTAACAACGTAATCAAGCAATTATCATTTAACAACCAAGATTACATCTTAAGCAATACTACTCAATCCTTACCTATCCCCTATCTCTGTATTGTCCCTACAGCGGACTTGGATACTACCTCTCTCATATGGTAGATCCTTACCCCCATGGCCCTACCTCATAGGTAGCCAATACTTAGGGTTGCGGAGTCGCATGGCCCTACCCAAAGGTAGCCCAATCCCTGACTCATGGTGACTTGATGGACCTACCCCATTGGTAGCCATGTACTAAGTCACCCAATGGCATGATGGACCTACCCCATAGGTAGCAATGCACTAGGTCAAACTATCAAGCTACAGAGGGGACTAGGATCTAAGCTAGTATACATGTATCTTAGGTGATAGTCATATCCACATTATAGTTTGCATGAATTAAATTCATGCAACAGTTTAATTCAAGTCACGAATGAAAACTTCAGAAATCCTCAGAAAACTAATTCGGGATATTCATAAGCGTAACCACATACATGTGATTGCTGATTTGGAGACAGAAACAACCAAGTAGAGAAAACCCAACCAAGCAAGCACAAATGCATAAACATCCTAAAATAAATATACAAACTTCCTTTTATCAAGATTTATCCAAACTCATCTTGCTTCTTAGGATTTCTATTCCAATTTTAGGGTTTCCTTTATAATTAGGGTTTTGACTCCACTTTTAATATCATGAACCCTAATTCAACAAAACTACATAAAACCTTAAATTTCTCATTTTATTACTCCTAACAAACTTAGGATTATTATTTAGTAACTTATTCCCTTAATCCAAAATAAACCAAGTCTTTTACCCTAAATTAGGGTTTCTATATGTATAATCCTACATACATCGATTAAAGCCCTAAATTAATAAACTTTTCATGTAAAATAGATTGAAACTCTATTTTAATATTCAATAGGTTAATACTTCTCAAATTAACCTATTACACCATAAAGATTCATCCTTTATACTCAATTAGGGTTTTTAACCACACTTTTAATATATTTTCTATCAAATTAATACACTTTTGCAAAACGAGACAAACTAGGTTACCAAACCATTTTTATCTTATTCTTCGTATTTTTCTAAGCAACTTACATATATAAACTTTTTTCATCGGAGTTTTCTAGCAATAGATATGTTTTTTGCAAGAAAAAGCACTTTTTTGTAATTTCGGTCAAAGTGGGTTAATTACCAAAATTGCTCAACCGTTCGATCGATGCGTCGCTGGTCCGCCCTTTAGATCTGACGCTCTGCATCACGTGCCTCCACTCATGAGATAACTTAGTGAGCTGGTCCTGGGATCGTTGGATCTCCTCGCGAGATCACAGTGGTCCTTGATTGAACGATGTCTGTTCTTTGTCCTCTTCCTTCCCTGCTGCTCGAGTTGCGGCAGCACCGAGGTAGAGCCCTCACCAGTGAGAAACCAATCAAGAGAGAGAGAGAGTGTGTGTTGGGACTTAGGAGATAGCTGCCTAGGTTTGCAAGGGTGTAAGGAAGCGAGTGGGGGTCTTTATATAGGGCTAGATGGGATCCTTTTAGGGAATCTCAACACTGCTGCCACCTGTTCCTCAGCCCAATTCGGTGTTTCTCCAAGACGCGATGAAAGCTCACCAACATAGGGTCGAGAAGATTCATTTCCCTCCCCCAGACCCAAAGGAACAATTTCCATGAGTGCACATTCACTGGATCAAGAGAAAATTGAGGGACAAAATCCCTCTGTAGACGGACAGAGTCCCAGTTCTTCTGGAACTCGATGATGAGCGGTGCTCGTTGGATCAAGATTCGTCCTTCGTGCTCAAGCAAAAGGGAAAAATATTTCCTATTTTTCAAGGTAATTTCATATTTTGAAGAAAATTTGAAAAATCCAATACTCTTAATTCGTAACTCCTTTTTATCTAAAATTTTAAGGAAATCTCATTAATCATTTAGTCTCCCATCATACCAAATTTGGGATCATTATCTAAAGAAAATGGGTCCTTTTCTTTAGTTGCAATTTATAACTTAAATATATATATTTTCCACATATTTTCTCTTTCCCTTGCCCTTATATTATTATCCTGAGTTCCTTGAACCTCAAGGAACCTTAATGGTTCTAAATTATATCTTGGGAAAATTATTTAGCACCTTTATTCTTCTTTTATCTATTTTCTTATTTATTCCTTTATCCAATTGAATTTTTTTTCTTTTCTCTTTCTTTTTCTTATAATTGGACTCAATAGCCAATAAATCCCACAAAGAAATCAAGAAAGGCTATTATGAACGAAAACCATTTATATCAAACCATTAAATCAACCATTGATTTCATTTATCTTTAAAAAAGAGATTTACAAATCTCATTACATGGTTTAGAAAAATGGGGTTATAACAACATACTTCCTGCTGGTGGATGACATTCTGAAAGACAAGAGACCAGGAAAAAAAGAATGCCAGCAACAACGCTTAGCAACGTCCCTCCCGGACTACATCTTTTTGCCAATCCTTCATGACAATCATTGGACTTTTCTAGTAGTCAACATTATCAAAAGGACTGCAGTGTTATACAATAGTTCAGACGCAACCTTTGCACTAAATAAAAAGACAAACATGACTACTGCAAAGACACCAACTGAAGAAAAGGCTGCCACATGCGCTTAAGCGATTGTTCAGATGCTAAAAAGTCATGGAAAAGGGTACAAGAACAGAATAGGTAAAGACTTCAAGAAGACGCAATTCTATTACAGTTGCCCTCAGTAGGTGCCTCTGTCAAATGATTATGGCTTTTTCTATTTAGCCTAGATGATGGACCTAGCCAATCTGGATAAAAAAGTGGAGAGGATGCAATACGAACAATATCATCTTCTATGAGGAGTATAAGCAAGCATGCTCCTCGAGTCCAAATGGCCCTCCAACACTGACAAATTAGAATGAAGAAAGCCCATTTATGCATCTCACTCAAATTTTGACACCCCAGGTCAGGGTGAATGATAAGTTTGGGGGAGGAGTCATAAATAGGCTAGAGAGGTACAATTTTTCCACCATTTTACCATTCAAAATTTTCAAAAACTTTACTTGTACATACTCTTACTTTTTGCTTAAATAATTCTGGCTATAAGCCATAGTTTTGTGTAGTTACCTTAGAAATTTGTCTATTTTCTTGCTAATGGTTGTAGTGTTATCGTCTTATAGAGAGAGAAAAAATAAAAGCAACTACTGCATATAAAAGTAAAATGAGAAGCATAGAAATACAACTTTATCTCATTCTTGCAATAAGACAGTGTGTGTCTAACAACCCTAAGCTTATGAAACCCTTGAAAACTAGAGAACTTCACAAAGCCATACTCCTGACCAACCACCCTAACCTGACGGCTCCAACCAAAAAATCCTCATCTCCATCGAGAAGGAAACATCTACCTCTTTTTAGTTTATCCATCCCTATTTTGGGATTAAAAAAGGCTTGGATGCCCAGAAGACCGCATAAATACCCAAGCCAAAGAGGATATATAAAAAGCCAAAAAGAAAAAAAATTAATTACAATGAGAGTTGTGCCCAAAAGATGCTAGAAGTTTCCACAGGGTCGGTGTATTGTTGCACTCATGAATGTAGATATTTTGTGCCAGTAAGTGGAAGCTCAAAGCCAAACCTACCCACCTCCAATCCTAAATGAAACTCACACAATCACTGAAACTACATCAGAAGCCCGAAGGGCAACACTGTCCCTATGACAGTTGTGGATGAGAAAGTTCAGGAGAGGAAGAAAACACTTAAACCTAAAGCTTACCCGGACACATTCGCGTAGGTCCAATAGAAAATAAAGAAAGAGTATGAAAGCTACCCCTCAGGGAGATGTTGTATTGGTACAGCTGGTAACCTAACGCATGAAGGGGAGATACGTTGATAAGGAGAGATATTTTCTACCAAAGGCAATGGAATAAAAGTTGAAGTTGTGCAACTCTAGTTATGAAGGGGGAGGAATGAGAATTTAGGGTTGAGAAAAAATACCACAACAATCTTGATGCAATTATGAGATAATTAAGTAATGTTAAGTTTTGTAAAGATTTTGTTACACAAATTTGCTCTTTCTCTCTATGTTTTCGAGCCTACACTTAGCCTGAGGACAGGCTTGATTCTAAGTTTGGGGGAGTTGATAACACCTTATTTTATACACTTTTCACATATATTTTATGCCTCCCCTAGCATACACTTTATAGATTTTCCCACTTATTTTAGTACTTTATGCCAAGCTTCACACTTACCCATTTTTCCCTTGTATGCAGGGTCACATCAAGCTAAGGTCACGGTCGACACCTTGATCGCGGCCCATTTGACCATTAGAGCTACTCCACCATGGTCAAGGCCTCCCAGAATCACCTTGACCCCTCACATCCATGGCCCTCACACCCATGGTGTCTCATGCCCCCACACACCCGTAGTCCACACACCCATGGCATGAAGCCGCGACCAAGTCTTAGACCGCAGTTCGACCAAAGGGCAAGGAAATCAGGCTACGACCGAGAAGGTAGCTTAACTAGGCTGCAACTGAGGAGAAGACGGCAATGAAGCCTCGATCGAGGCATCGCTTTAACCCTCGACCACGGTCGAGGAGTTAAGTCAGTAGAGCATGCCTATAAATAGGCCACATACACATCTTATCAAATCATCAGATCTGAAAAGACCACAAAATGTTGCCATTTTCGAGACTCATTCCCATCAGTCTTAGATCTCCAAAGGAAGAAGTTGAGGAAAGAGTAGACTTAAGGCTCCATCTTCTTTAAGAGGAGGAGAGCATCCATGCCATCAACCTTCTGGATCTGGATCTAAAGAAGTACTGAGTTGTATCACGTTCTTCTCTCTCTATCTAGATCTATCACTTCCATCTCACTGTACTTCCCTCATCTATTCATGGAACTTGATGTATCTATCATTTTTTAATGCCCTTATGCTTCCCATAAGCATGTGTGGCTAAACTCTTAACTCGGGTTGGGTGTAGCCACTAAGGCTCTCCCAACATGTTTATTTTCTCTCCATTTTCAAATTTATATATACTCTCGTCAAAATTATCTTCATGCCTCAGTTTTAATGCTTCACTTGTATGCTTAGCTGCCATCTTGTGATGTTTGATCATTGGTACCTCAAAAGAGTAGTATCACTAATATCTTATGTTATGGAGTAGTATGAATGCATGAAAATGTTGGAATGCTAAAGCGTCCTTCCTTGTAGTTTTTGGATAGTCATCTCGAGAGAGAGGTTGTCCATTGACTTAGATCTATCCTCATCTTGAGAGAGAGAGAGGAATAGACACCTTTATGATTTCTTGTAATCTTGACAGAGTATATGAGAGGGACATATGATGCTTGTATGTTGGTGAGAAGTCTTAGTAGGTGAAACCCAATCCAAGTTTCCCTTCCATATCTTTGTTTTAATCTTATTTTATTATGCTTTGTTTTTCTTTTCTTTGGTTTATTTCTTTTACTTTGGTTTGAGTACTATCATTCCTTTGGGGACACCCTTTGGTGAGACTGTGCATGCTTAACACCTGCTAACCTGGTCCCTGTGGTTTGACCCTGATTACTACATTAGACCCCATATAGTAGTTGTGGGGCTTAAGTGTCGGGTTACTATCTTAAGAGTCTGACTACTCTAGATCCGCTCCTTTTTGGATGTGTGGTTTAGGCTGGTCACTATCCCATTATACTATGGTGAATAAAGAGTGGTAACCTCATGAATTATACTATGTAATTGGAAAAATATCAAAAATAAGTTCAAGGTGTATTCTCCTTCCCTATCGGACCTTAATCACTTAAGTATGTTGTCGGTTTTAGTTTTAGCTTCTTTCTTATAAATTTTAAATTTATCCAATGCACCATCTTTACTTCTAAGTAAAAAGGCATAACATTATCTACTAGAATTGTCAATAAAAGTTATAACATAATGATTTTGATCCATTGTAGCAATCCCATTAAATTCATAGATATATGTATGCACTAAATCCAATATTTCTTAATCCCTATTCACATAATGAAAAGGTTTCCTAGTACACACATATTTCACATTTATTATTACTAATGTCTGATTTAGGGATTAAATTCAGATTCATCATACATTTCATTGAGACAACATTCACATTTCCCAAATGTGTATTGTAAACATCAGATGATACAAGATTCAACCATGCAGAACTATTATCATTTAAATTTAAAATGGAATTTGATACATGTTCAATAAGAATTATAAACAAGTTCTCCAAATCACATAGATACCCCTTACCAAAAAATAAAGAATCACAAAGGCGAGTATAGCCTTATTACACTTGCAATCTATTCTAAAACCATCTCTAACTAAAATTGTGCCACTAAGAATGTCGCATCGTATTGATGGAACATGTCTTACTCTATGAAGCGTCAAAACAATTCCTAAAGGAAACTTCAAGTCCACATGTCCTTCCCTTTGACTTGTACAGTTCTGGAATTGTCCAAAGTCACGGATTGACCTTTAGAGGCCTGGTAAGACACAAATAGGGACTTATCAATACACATACACATTATCCCTAGTGTCTATTACCCAATATAGTGGTTCAAAAATAGAAAGAAATTCAGGTTTTATAGACACGTACCCATCATTGAGGTTCAAGGATGAAGTCATCATGTTGACCACAACATCCTCAGCTGCAGATGTGGTAGCTTTCTTTGCCTTCTTTGAAGGGAAATCCTTGTTCCAGTAGCCAACTTGTTCACTAGTCTGACAAGGTTTGTACTTTGATTTCTTCTGGATCTTGGCCTTAGGTTTAAGTGCATTTTTAGATTTATTATTCTTGTTCTTAGCAGTAGTTAAATTGATAGTAGCATTAACATCAGTGGGTGCTTTGATAGTCTTCTCTTTCATATGCTCTTCTTGAATATTTATGTCCATCATGAGATTGTTCATTAACATGTCTCCTTTGTGATGCTTAAGAGTCATGCCAAACGATTCCCAAAAATTTTGGGAATTTCTCAATAATTGACATCGCAACAAACTTTTCAAGAAGTACCATGTCCGCATCAGCGAGCTCTTACATTAAGAGTTGAAAATCATGTGTTTGATAAGAAATAGATTTATGACATATGAAACTTTAGAAATTTAGAGACACAATATTTTTTCGTTCCTTGATTTTTTGTATTGTATTTCTTTTCTAATGCCTTTCACATAATCTTAAATGTAGTAACATGCATCTTTGAGTACGATTCATAAAGTTTGTTGTTTGATGCATATAGAATCATCCCTTGACACGTCTTATTACCCTTCTTCTAGGTTACAATTAAATTACCATTATTGGGAATAGTTTCATCAACTTCGGGTTCATCTTCTTCTAGAATTGATCATAGCCTACCATATTAAGCCAGATTTGCATCGTACTTTGACAATGAGAAAAATTAGTTCCCGTGAATTTTTTAGGCATACTAGACGTATCAATTTTCATGCTAGAACCCTGAGAAACCATAGTTAATTAACTATGAATAATTATTTCTTTAAGATTGTTGTTAATGTTATATCGTTACATGCAATAGGGACACGTGCAATTAGGTTAATAGTTTAGGCCGATCCAAATAAGAAAGCGTAGAATAAAACAATGTAGGTGAGTAAAAAACAAAATTTAGGAACGCAAATTGGATCGTTTGTTGAAAAACAAATGTGATATACTTAAAGAAATCAGCTCCCTACAACCCTTCTGGATAGGCGTCGTTCTCCTAGTCGACACGGTTACAAACCTAGAGAAGAGATTGTCTCGTTCATTTTGATGACGAACGAAATTGATGAAGAACAACTTGCATCACCAGTGTAGGATAGAGATCGCAGGAACCACTGCTGGACAGATCGCATATCAGAAGGGAGATCATGGACGAACTCGCTATGCCCAGGAGAAGGTCTCCACATAGCAACATGAAGGCGACGGTTGGAGAAGACACCAGCGGTTAGGATTCCCAAAAACACACTCAAGCATTGATGGTGATATGTTCGGAGGATGTGTTTAACCCTAATGATCGGAGGCTTATTTATAGCCTTACATGCCATGTAATCCTATTCCCATTAATACACGATCACTCGATCGCTCTTGTACATATTGTAGAAAACATCTACAAGGAAAACACTTTCCAATTAGGATTAATAAATCTATTTCGGAAAGAAACAATTAACTAAATTAAATAATTAATTATGTAGTTGTATCCTAGTGTAAAAAGAAGACAGAAGACATTCTCTACAATCCACAAGCCACAAGTCACAAGTCTAAGCCCGTTCCAGGATCGGCCAGGCCAGGTGAGGCGAGGTGTGGCATGGCGGGCTCACGTACATGGGTGTGTGTTGTTGTCACCATACCCACCAAATATGTGAGCATACCCTCTCCTAGGACCTTTGGACACTAGTGTCACATGTGATCCTACGTATAAGGACCACAAAAGTTCTAGGAGTGAGCAATGTGGGATAAAACTTCTTCCCCATTTACATAGACACAAAACTAGATTTCTCACATGTACTAGTTGCACTACATTGGGATTAACCCATGCTATTTACATGGATTATACAACCATATATCTAAGTGGTTATAGGTATCATGTTGCAAATCAAGAATGGCAGTAGTTGTTTTTCTCCACATATCACTTCCTTGTTGTCACTTGATCTGGCTATTTTGGTTGACCCTTTCATCCTTTGGGGCCTTGAGTCACTTTTGGAGGATATATGTTCATGGCAAGACTCTAAGTTGGATCCTGATCATGATCTAAGTCAAATAAAAACAACTATATGAAGGACGGATTCAAGTTATGTATTCCAAAGATGATGTGTTGGTTTAAGATTGTTGTTACAAGAAACAATATGTAATTATAATTTAATTAACAGGGTTTATAGGTCAAATTTAAGAATCAAAAAATAAATATAATAACAAACAGAATAGGAAAAATAATAAATTTGGTTAGAAAACTCAAACCAAATGACTCTCTTGAAGAAGAAAGACCTTACTTAAAGAAATCAACACTCTGGTATACACCAGATGGTGTTGTTCTTCTAGACTCGATCTAGTTGCTAACCAATAGAAAGGTATCTTGCTCACACAATGACACCAATCAGTGACACCACCAATGCGGCTCAACTGTCATTAGGTACCTCCACCCAATAAATCACATTAAGGGAGGCTCTTGTATAGAAGACAAACTCCACAAAAGAGCACACAGGGAGAGGCTATGAAAAGATAACGGTGATAGGGTTGCAAAACATGAACATGAGACACTTTGTATTGTCTGTGATATTTTTAGGCTTAATGTTAGGGATCTTATATATAACACTCTCACGCACACTCCTAATCTTATAATGAGGTATGGAATATGAAGAGTCACTTTTCATGACAAAAGAAATAATTAAAAAGACCACTCTTGTATATAAGACCCACAACCCACCAGCCATGTGTACCAACCCGACCCAACCCAATACGTCGGTCGTTAGAGACACCACTGGTACAAGTCATTGATTGTTAGTTACCACCACCCAACAAACTGTGTCAAGGGAAGAGAGGAGATGTAAGAAAGTCTCACACAAGAGACAAACTCCATGAGAGAACACGCATAGGGAGCGCCTATAGAAAGGCAACGACGACAAGGTTGCAAAATAGAAGTGTGAAATATTTTGAATTGTTTATGATATGTTTAACCCTAATGTGAAGGCCCTTATTCATAGAACGCTCATGCACACTCATATTCTTAATTGTATGCAATTCCATGACCACTCGTGTACACATAAAAGGAATATGAAAATTCATTTTAACACAAAAAGAATTAATTAAGAAAGACCACACTTGTACACAAAACCCATGAGTCACATGCATGAACATGGCCTGACCCAACGCAGTGAGATGTGGTGTGGCATGGGTGTGTGTGTGGTCAACATGAGGGTGAGCATACCGTCCTCTAAAACACATAGACACTGGTGTCACAAGCATTCCTACATATAAGGAGTAGAAAAGCCTTAGAAGTGGGAAATATGTGACTAAACCACTTCTCATTTTCTCAAAAGATAAAAATCACATTTTCTTCCACACCATGTGTATTAGGTGCATCCTACATTGGACTTAACCTATGATAACAAGTATTAACATAGCTAATAAATCTAACATTCCTCTACAAAGATTATTGTGTAGTGTGCTCTACCACTCAATCCTCCATACTATGCTTTCAGTATGTGTCAGCTTAAACCATGCATGAGTTATCCATTGTAGATTGCCGCAAGATCTAGATGAAAATAACATCTTGAACCTGAACCTTGGGAGCAAGAGTATCAATTGGTAACAACACAATAAAAATAATGGCCACGAAAGAAAAAATGATACATTAAAGACCATGCATCCAAATTAAGAATCATAATTGATATTAGGGAACAATCCAATTCACTTGTTGCAGTCTACATAACATCAGTGACTTAGTTAAAGTCTCCAAGAATTTACTTCTAGTGTCATGTCCTAGGACTCAAAACCATCTAGAGACTAATTTCTTACTAATTTACAATCATGATACTAATAGTTTTATAAGAGACAGACACATATGCTAAAATCATCAAGTATTTTACATAGTGGTAACCAATTCAACTGAAAGCTTATTATTACCATATTAAATCAATTTGTGAGATACTCCATTCTTTTGAGTTGGGTTGATGTTTCCTGCAAATCATAAGGGGTTTCATCCACTTCCCAATCTGAATTTCTCAACTAAGGCCAAGGTAAGACATTTAGTGAAAGAATCAATTGTATTATGTTTGGTACCTACAAAGTCCACAATCATGACCTCATTAGACACTACCTCCCTTACAAACTTGAGTCTAATTTTGAAGTGTGTACGTTTTTTCTGTTTTACTTTGCACTCCTTATCTTTGCTACATTGTTCTTCTATCCCAGTGAACTATAATTTCAATAAGCAGTTTCTTTACTATAGATTAACTGGACATAAGTCCATGTAGCCATTCAACTTCAAATCCAATTTTATCTAAAGCACATAGCTTAACTTCAAAGGTGGATTAAAAATATGGTTTGTTTCATAGACCTCCAGGAGACACCACCTCCTCCCAATAGGAATACATATCATGAGACACCATTGTCCCCAGAGTTCATGGCAATCCATCTTGCATCACTATATCCTCTTGTCATAGAAGAATATTTTATTTAGTAATGCCGCAGGGAACTACTTTCCTAGATATACCTCAATAGTCTATCATGAGCATCCCAATGGTCTTGTCAGGATAGGTGTATCTACTTAACTTTTTCAAGGAAAACTTTATGTATGGTCATATACATTCCATAAGATACATCAACTTTTGATAGCGTGATAGTATCAAAATTGAGACACAGGAATGCCAACATCATTCTAAAAAGGGGCTTGTATGAAGCATATGGAGTCTTAATAGGTGTACTGATGTGCAATCAAACATCTCAAGTATCTTCTCAACATAGTGAACCTGGTAGAGTGCAAATACCATCAACAAACCTAGTGATTTTAACCCTATAATCACATCAACAATAACCATATCTCTCATCTCAAACATGCAACACCAGAATGATTTTGTCTCATTTACTACTTCCACACCAGAACCAACAAGTATGATATTGTATACATATAAGAAAAATATGATGAATCTTCATTCAAGAACTTACAGTAAACACACTTATCAAAATCATTAGTAATGAAGTCTAAAGATGATATTACAAATAAAATTTATTATGACATTGTTTAGGGGTTTGTTTTAATCCATACAAACACTTAACAAGTTTACACACTTTTAATACATTCTCAAATTGCACAAAACCCTATGGTTGTTCCATATATATTTCCCCTTGAAGATACTCATGTAAGAATGCAGTCTTCACATCCATCTGATGGATAGCAGGATTATAAATTGAATCTAGTGCTACAAACACACAAATTGTGGTCATAGAGAAACAGAAGAACATGTATGAAAATAGTCTAGTCCCTCCCTTTATTTGTATCCCTTGGAAAAAATGAGCCTTATACTTATTCTTTGTCATGTCTCCGTTTATTTTCTTCTTAAAGATCCATTTACATCCAATTGTAGAACAACTAGGACACAAACTCACCAATTCCTAAGTTCCATTAGAATTAATTGATTGGGTTTCATTATAAACAGCTTCCTTCCAAAACATAGCTTATGGAGAATCCATATCTTGTTTTAAATACATGATCACCCTCATCATTTTATGTGAGGAACTCACTTCCACATTGATGGGATGGTCTATGCCATTTACTTCTCACTGGTTCAACCATTCCTTGGAATCATCAAATTTTGAAATTGTATATTTTGATTCATCCCTCATATGTGTCATCCTTTCCATGTTCTCAAGAATGGAACCTATGGTACTCAAATCCTCTCAGGAAACTTCCTTAGAAAAACTAGATATTATGAGAAAAAGCATCTTCAAAAAATATTGCATCCCAAAATGATACTTTTTATTGACATGAATGTCTGAAACTATATATTTTACAATCAAGAATCTATAGTAATAACTTGTCTTTGCATAACCCAAGAAAATGGAATCTACTTTTTTTGGTCACATATTCTTCCTCTTGTGTTCAAGAAAAACCACCTTTGTTAGGCAACCCACACTCGATGTTATTTCAGACTGTCCTTTCAACCTCTACCTAACTCAATAGGACTACTCTCTTTATGTTTATGGATAACTCTATTCTGAATATGGCAAGTTGTATGCAAAGCTTCCCCCAACATGAATTTGGTCACACTTAAAGCTAGGAGCAATATATTTACCATGTCTATCAGGGTTCATTTCTTATGTTCTATAATCCCATTGGATTTGAGTGTATAAGGAGAAGTAACCTCATGAATCTATACCATGGAATTGAAAACATTTGAAGAAATAGTTTGATGTATACTCTCCTATGCTTTTAGAGCTTAATCTCTTAAGCATATTACTAGTTTGTGTTAATACTTCTTTATCAAATATTTTGAATATTTCTAATTCCTTATATATAAATCTAGTCAAATAGACATAACATATTAACTAGCATCATCAATGAGAGTTATGAAATTGCATTTATGATTCCTAATTGTATACCCATTAAATTTTTAAGTATGCACTAACTCCAAAATATCTAAATTCCTATCCACATAGAGAAAATGGAAATTTAATTTGTATAAAAATTTCACATTTACTACTTAAACTATTAGTTTTTAAGATTAAATATAGATTCACCATTTGTTTTATGGAACCAACATTCATATGACCCAAACAAAATGACATATGTTAGATGAAACAAGAGTCAAGAAAACTAAAATAGCATTCAAATCCAGAACAAAATTTTAGGTTCTATATGAATCTTAAACAAGTTCTCCAAATCATATAAGTATTACTTGCCAAAGAATAAACAATATTAAACAAAAGTAATAGTTAATTTATTTCATTTTCAATATATCTTGCAACCATGTGTAATTAATATTGTACCACTAATAATATTGCATCATATTTAAGGAACATGTCGGAATCTATAAAGAGTCAAAACCCTTCATTAATAAAACTATAAATCCACTTATCCTTCATATTTGACTTCAGTAGAGCTTACATCGCCCAAAGTCACGAATCATCCTAAAGAGGCCTCATAAGACACAAACAAAGAGTTATTATACAAATATGTACAATAACCCTAGTGTCTATAATCAATAAAGTGGTTCAAAGATGTACCAATCATTGAGGTTCAAGGATCCACATTCTCTCAATAATAGATGTATCAGCTTTCATCATGTTCTTTATAGGAAAATGCTTATTTTAAGAGCTAACATGACTAGAAGTCCAACACGGTTTTTCCTTTGCTTTCTTTTAAATCTTGGCCTTAGGTTTATGTATGTTCTTATTTTCCTTATCTTTATTCATAGTATTTGTAAGAGTTACATTAGGGTTCACATCAACTGGTACATTGATCACCTCCTCTTTTGTGTATTCCTCACTTATTGAAATATATGTCATAAGTTCACTTAGGGATATGTCACCCTTCTTGTGTTTAAGATACAGAAAACATGCCACCCAATACATAGGGATCTTTCAAACGTAGATAAAACACATAAAAAAACTAGGTAAGTTCGTACTTTGTTCTAAGAGGTTGTGACATAAGATTTTGAAGTCGTGTACTTGATCAAAAATAAATATACCATCTACCAATTGAAACTTATAGATTTAGAGACAATATATTTTTCAACACCTAGATTCTTTGTTTTATATTTATTATCTAATGTATGTCTTAGTATCTTGTTATTCATGACAAGAGGTTTGGATTATACATCATAAAACTTATTTATCAGTGATAAGAGAGTACATCATCTACAAAGCTAATCACCCGCCTTCCACTTAGTGACTTTCTTAGGATTCTTAATATCAGTTTCACCATGTTTAGGTTCATCCTTTATAAGATAGACGATAAATCATATCATACTAAGATAAATTTTCGTCCGGCTCTACCAACATGTGAAGTTGGTGCCATTCAATTTTTCAAGCATACTAAAGGTATCAATCTTAGGATGATGAACAACATGGCCAGCTTTGTTAATTAATAATAAAAATTATTTATTTAAAACTGTTGGATTTTAGTTTGTCATTACAAACAATAACAAGCAATTTCTATTTAATTAACATGTTAACAAGGCAAGTTTAAGAATCATATAAGAAATGTAAGAACAAACAGAGTAGGAGATACAATAATACACAGTTAAAAAATTAAACATATCGCTCTCTTGAACAAGATAGATGTTACTTAAAGAAATCAACATTTCATTATGCATCAGATTTGTGTTGTTTTTCCATACTCTATCCAGTCAATAACCTATAGAAATGCATCGTCTCCCTCGCACATTGTCAAAACTTAGCAACACCAACGATACAGTTCAGTGATCATTTTATACCCTCATCCAATGGATCATGTCAAGGAAAGAGAGGGGATGGAAATATTTTCTCTTACACATGATAGGAGGCATCATGAGAGAACATGAACAAGGAGCAGATATGGAAAGGCAACGGTGCTACGGTTGCAAAATATGTATGGGAAATGCTCTTAATTGTTTGTGGTATGTTTAACCCTAATGTAGGACCCTTTTTAGAGCACTCTCACGCACAATCATATTCCTGATTTAAAACAATTGCATTACCATTCTTGTACACATAAATGGAATAAGAAGAGTCACTTTTCAGATCCAAAATAATATACTAAACAAATAATTAAGTAGTTATCCAGTTGCACAAAAGAAGATGGAAGACAATTTTCATGACCCACGATACACAAGATGTAAGGACCCTGACCCAAATTTGGGATAACCCTATTTGTTTTGCCTAAGTATGTTGCTTTCAACCTTGCTCTAATCATCTAAGATATAATTAAGACATGTAGAACGCCCAAGTTTCTTGTTTGAGATTGTTTGGATGATGTTTGTGTTTTGTGGTGTGGTTTTGGTGCAAATTGCAATTTACCCAGAGTAGGGGTTGATGTGCAAGTTTGCCACCTCTAGAGTGTCCCTTCACTCTTTTGGTAACATCTAGAAGAGAGAGATATGGGTGCCTTATTTGGATCTTAGTTGTGTGGTAGCATCTTTGGTGATGTTTAGAACACCTGGGTGAGGTGTGTTTTGCTCTTAGATGTGTTATCTCAGGTTAGAGAGCCTTGGAGAGGTTGTGTATCAGTTTGGGAGTGTGTAGGATTATGGTATATCGATTTGGGAGTGTGTAGTGTTATGGTATATCAGTTTGGGAGTCTGTAGGGTTATGGAATATCAATTTGGGAGTGTGTATAGGGTTTTGGCATATCAAGTTAGTGAGGCCATGATCTTGGTGGGGGGCCAAGAGGTCGAGATATAGCTTAGATCATATCACCATTTCTTGCATGTTTTTTCATGTGTCCCCTTTTTTGTGGACAAGTGTCACCTAGGCTCCTAAGGTGATGACACCTCTCCCATGATCTCTCTCATCCCCCTAGTATATAGTCTTCTTTCTATCCATGCAAGAGGATCCTTTTGGCTATTCTTTCTTTCCCTCCTTCTTAGTTGATGACCTTGAGAAGCTTTAGGAGCTAGAGAGGTTCTCTTGGAGCTTGGAGGAAGAGTTCCAAGCTTGTGGTGTTCCTTTATCATCTTTCATCTTCTACCTTGGTAAGCTATGTTTCATTACCTCTCTTCTTCTTCTTGGCCATGGATCATGGATATCTCCTTTTCATCTCAAGCTATCTTAACCTTAGTCTCGTCTTCTTCCTTGGAGGTGTCTTGGCGATCTAGTGGAGGTCATCTTCAACCTTGAGCTTGTGAGCTTGAAGCTTGACCTTGAAGCTCGGATTTTGGTGGTGATCTTTGAGGCAGGCTACATAACTCTTAGCCTTCTTTATTATTTTCATTCTTTCATGTACTTATGTTGTTTCTCACCACTAAATTGTTCATCTCATATATGTTAGAAGTTACTAATGGTCCTGAGAACTATTTTGGTGAAGGAATATTATTTAGTTTTTTGTCCATATCTTGTACCTTCTTACCATGATAATAGAGGGTCTAGTGGAAAACCACCTTAGGTTGAAGATGATAAGTAAACACATACACTAAGTTGTGAGTGGTCATCATGACTTGTGGGGCTCAAATCGACACATAATGTAACAAGTTGACACACATGGGAATGCTAAATCGACATGCTTTGATGGGGCTAACTTGACATACTCTAGAGGATTAGACCAATAAGTTTTGTTAGTCGACACCTTAGACCGATAGGTTGAGGATGCTAGCCTGTCATGACCAGGATGATATCTTGTGAGTTGATATGCTTTGAAGTGATAAACCATGACGACCTTGGTTGATCAAGAGTCTGACATGACAATGTCTAACTTGGCACCCTTTCAAGTAGGGTTAAACTGACACACCTTGGGGGAGGTTAACCCCTTGTGCCTTGCATAGAAGTGGTCGACATGTTATGGTGGTGACAAGTTGACACTAAATGTCAAGTATGAGTGTTAAACTGATAAACCTTATGTGTAGCTAATCTAACACCTTGAGTGCTAAACTGATACACCTCAAGTGTATCTAAACGGACATGCTTGGACTGATGCTACCAAAATCCCTAGGTGAGCTTTCCTAACACCTTGGTATGGTCAGGCTGATACATGTAGATGATAAACTGGGATCCTTCTATCCATATGAAACTGATACCTTGTGATGGTAGTCATGATACATCATGTTGATGATGGGGTTATATGGTATGATACTATACCCTATGAGATGTTTGTATGAACAACAAGGGAGTGATGTTTTCTATAACCTATAATCTCATAACATACTCTATAGTGATAATGGAAGTGATGAATTGAGGTTGGTTGTTGATCCAACCATGTAAACCCTAATTGGTAAAAGATAACCCTAACCCTAATGATGTAGTGTGAATGACATGAATCTTTATGAAATTGTAGTAGTAATGAAGTATTATCCTTCTTGATACACGTCTCTAACCATGCAGGTAACACCAGTTGATAAGCATATACAGGTAAGAGCTATGGTGTTTATGATATTATTGAAGGGGCTTTATGAGGCATGTGTGATGTTAGTATCACAGAAAGAGGAGGTAAATGGGTCTTCTGACCTAATGATGGTATATTGTCTAGTTTGAGGTGATAATTTTCTCAATAATGAGATGAGGGATTTGTTGGTATGTATGCCCTGAGAGCCAATCATGGGATGATTGGTGGGATACATTAAGATTGATTTGATAAACATCAAAGGCAAGCTTCCAATTCTTTCTGGTTCAGTCATATGAGATAGTGATAGAACAGATTGAATGTCTAGAGAATTACAGTACTCAATGACGTATGCTTTCAGGTTAAGGACCTGGACGATGAGATCATACGGATGCTAAGAGTTTGTACATTCTTGATATGTCCCTAGTCGGATATCATTGTGGAAGGTAGATAGACAACAATGACACACAAGACTAGATTGTGGTGTTGGTTGATGACAGAATCTCATTAGTCATGATATAGAGATATCAAACCAAACACATAGGTACTTGTTAGAGAACAAGGTACCGGACAGACCCACCGTGAGTTTGACACATGGAACCATGAGATGGTAGTCACAGTCAGTACTCACAGTGATGGTGGTGAGTGTGATTCTTAGACCTAAAATCACTACACTCAACACATGTCATTGGGCACACTTTGACATCATCAAACGCAGTCCTGAAACATGGGTTGTTATAAAGGTGATGATTGGGTGGCTTTGACACATGGGGCTTTTGAGGGGTGAGTGATAGATATGGGATTTGTCCCTCCTGAGGGAGTTTGATATCCATGGCCACTTGATGAGTAGGATTGAGAAAGGCGTGCACGCATGTGTGAATCAATATATGATACTGATGTCATACATATCTCTTCCAGTCTACTCTGAGATCAAGGAAGTGAATGAACGTTGACAGGATGACTGTTCCATGCCTCGAGTTCATTCGGGATATCAGAGACAAAGGAATTATACATTCGCTGTAACACCATTAACGGATTGTAGGATGAAAGTTGTTCTCCAACTTTCTACTTTCACTTGGGTAGAACTGATGTGTGACTAGGCACCGCTCTTTGCTTGTGAAGTCATAAGTGTTATGGACTTTCACTGCCAACGTGAAATGGACCTACAGGGTCACACACATAGGATTTAACCTGGAAGAGGAGTTTTGTCCACAAAGCAATGTTTAGATTGATTACTAAAGGAGTTTAGTAGTTCAATTAAACACTCAATCAGTCGATAGCTCAATATCATATGGTTCAAGGTGTTGGACGCATTGATTGGAGTATCAGATTGATTGAAATCGCAATTGACTGATTTTGCCCAACCTGTGCTCCCAACCGATCGGTTCATGTGATGAACCGGTCGGCTGAGGTTGCTGAACCGGTCGGCTGGAGTGTCCAGGCCGATCGGCTCATGCCCAGGTTGAAATGACCCGTTCAAGGGTTGAACCGATCGGCTCAACTGGTGCAACCGACCAGTTGGGAAAGTCATGTCGGCAAGAATTTTCCTTTCGTTTCAAATTGCCCAATTCGATTGGGAATAATATTGGTATTCGATACCAATTGGGAAAGAAACAAGGAAAGTCTTTTTGATCCGGATTAGGACCATGAACCGATCGGTTCAGGGCACCAACCGATCGGTTGGTGTGCCCCAAACGATCGGCTCAGGTCCAACCGATCGGCTCAATGGCCGAA
Source organism: Alisma plantago-aquatica (assembly GCA_963693085.1). Taxonomy (NCBI): domain Eukaryota; kingdom Viridiplantae; phylum Streptophyta; class Magnoliopsida; order Alismatales; family Alismataceae; genus Alisma; species Alisma plantago-aquatica. The sequence continues at coordinate 594,500,921 of OY856409.1, forward strand.
CCGATCGGTTCAGTTGTGAACCGATCATTTCAAGTTGCGAACCAGTTGCTTTTTGTGGAAAATTCTCGAACCCTTCTACTCCTGCATTAGTCCCGCATTGCCCGGGATGGAGAACCCTGTCCCATGACTCTCCTATATATATAGGGGTATTGGGGGCTTCTCACAGTACAGCTCAGTGCAACCAGTTGCTCTGCAAGTTGTCGTTCTCTCTGGTTTTGGTAACTGTGAGAGAGCCCCAGCAAGTGCTTCCTGCAAAAGGGAGGTGCAGCCAGGGAAGGACAACTGTAGTTGCAACAGGAGGCAGGAGAGCATGTTGGCGACTAGTACGTCAATAGGAGGGTGCGACTCCTTCCACTTCCTTGTGGGACAAGGAGAGTGGAGTTCCAGGTGGTCCGTGTGGACTACTACAGAGGCGGGAGGACACTGCCGCTTAGGAGGACAACTGTCATCCGACAGTCCGGTTCGAGTAGGAGTTGTCAGTTCCGGTGTGACCAGGAGCTGCACAGACACCGTCGAAGTCCAGAGTTGAAGATCGCGCATTGTGCGAGGTATTTTTGCCGAGCAAGCCTCGGGACAAGGTATGATTCCACAAACCATCCTTTCCTATTATATAGACGTTGACGCGTTTCCTTGGTATGGGTTGGGGGAGAAATTTTTTGTTTCCGCTGCCTTCTCTGTCTCCCCTAAATCCCAACAGTGGTATCAGAGCCACGTCAACTGCTCTATATTTTAGGAATATCGATATGATCGATTTTGGTTTGTCGCCTTTATTTATTGCATGCAATGCGAATAATATTGGCTTTATGCATGTCCAATCCTAAATCCACAAATCCCAAATTACATATATGATATGTATTATTAATGCACTCGATACGCGTCGCCCTTAAACGAGTTTTGTGGTGGATGTGTGTAGCGTGCTTATGGCCTATAAACCCCTATCTGTGTGTGGTTGTTTGTGGTTGCTTGCATCTCGATCTGCGCACCGATCTTCCCTCTCTTATTCCTAATGTAACTCGAAATAATTCGAGATTCTTTCCTACCTTTGCTCCCCCTGAATGTAAATCGGAGTTTCCTTTTTAAAGCAATGTAATAAATAGAATAGGATTTTATTTCTTATTATGTCAAAGTCCGGCGGACATCAAGACGACTGCTCAGACGGTCGGTTCAAGGAGTGAATCGATCGGTTGATGACCGGTTCGAGGAGCGAGACGAGCGGGTGGCAGACATGATGAGATGCACGACGACCAGGCGAACTGATCGGTTGGAGGAGCCAACCTATCGGCTGGTGGCACCCAGACGACCGGCTGAAGAGTACAGATCTTTCATGTGATGAGTTGATCTACTCGGATGGCAAGGCACAGAGTTCATCTTGTACAGGTTGCATGTGATGTAGACCTAGATGACCGTGATTCCTCTTGGCTCGAGGAATCACATTAGGATGGCCATAATCATCGCTTTTTATCGTTTGTGCATGTTTTCTGTGGGATATAGCATGTATATGATACGTACTATGTATTGTGGTGATTGGATATGTATATGTATATAAAACCAAATCCCTCATTAAATATTAAGTTTTAGATGCCTTCCAAATGCGACACACGTGAAAAGCTTGATCGACCAAGTGTGGGCACGCCCAAGCGTGGTGCACCGTCTATCTCGTGGAAGCGTGAAGGATGAATGTGTGGGTCTTCCCAAGCAGGTTGCATATTCATCGTGTTTGCTTTGGGTTGGACTTAACAAGGTGACCTAGATAGGATCTAGCGCCTTGAGGCATGGAGATGATCATTGCAAGGAGTTGTAGATGACATCTTATCAAGAGTTGCATATGATGCAATTGGCAAAAGTTGCCTACCTGAGAGATCTATGTTATGGGTGACAGCCCAAGCTGGTCCATGACTTAGAGGATTTCAGGATCTTGCCCACTAGAAGGTTGTACACTGCAATCTTCCGAATTGATGGTGAGGGCTATCAATTTGAAGTAAAATAGTGGGAGTGATAATTAATTAAAGGCCTAATTGTATCGTCAAACTTTCAAATCAATCAAATAAGTCAAAAATGAGTTTTGGACTAAAATTGCATATTTTCCTTTTTGTAGTTCAAATGGCAACAAACAACAACAACTTTTCTTTGCGATCGGTCCTTGACAAGGACAAGCTAAATGGGACAAACTTCCACGACTGGTATCGAACATTGAGAATTGTTCTCACTCAAGAGCGTAAGCTCTATGTCCTGGATACTCCAATTCCAGAGGAACCCGCTCCTAATGCACCAAGGACAGAAAGGGATGCTTACAAGAAGCATTCTGATGATGCCATTGATGCAAAGTGCTTGATGCTATGTTCAATGAACCATGAGTTGCAGAGGCAACATGAGAACATGGGTGTCATAGAGATGATTCTGCATCTCAGGAACATGTATGAAGATCAAGCACGGCAAGAGAGGTACAATGTTTCTAGGGCGTTGTTCAAGTGCGTCATGATAGAAGGAGATCCAGTTGGTCCTCACACACTCAAGATGATTGGGTATGTGGAGAACCTGCAGAGACTGGGATTTCCACTGAGCCAAGAGTTGGCTACTGACGTGATACTACAATCGTTGCCAGAATCTTACAGTCAGTTTGTGATGAACTACAACATGAACAACTTTGATAGGCCACTGTCAGAGTTGTTGGGCATGTTGAGGACAGCCGAGTTACAGATGAAGAAGGACAAGCCTAAGTCCGTGATGGTGATCACGAGCAAGAAAGGCAAGTCCAAGCGCAAGGGCAAGGGCAAAGCTAAGAAAGGTTCTGAAGCTAGCCAGGAGTCCAAGCCATCTTCAGCTCTCAAGGCCAAGGGAGGCGTGACCAAGAAAGGAAATTGCCACCATTGTCAAAAGCCAGGACATTGGAAAAGGAATTATCCTCTCTACCTGGAAGAACAAAAGAAGAAGGAGGCGACTGAAGCCTCTACTTGAAGGTGTCATGTAAATAAACTTGTAACACTTTTTGAGATATATGATATCAAGATGTAAAGTGTAAAGCATTCTTACTTGGGGCAAGTGTTGCCTTTATAGATAGGAATACTTTAGTTTATTTTCAGCCAATAAGGCATGTAATACAGTTATGAACTGTTATTTCATACTTGCCAATAGATAGAAACACTTTATTTTTTGCATATTGTATGACAATGATGGCAATTAATAAAGAGATGTTTCAATTTATAAAGATGTGATCTTTGTGGCAATGCCTTATTTATCTTGTGATATTTGATATGCATAAGATAAGATGATACCTAAAAGTTATAGATAACTCAAACAATTTAATTAGCATTAATCATGAGAAATTCATTTCTAGTTTCCATGTGATGGATAAATCTAGACTCTTTTGGTTATAGAACCAGTAAGAGACATGAATATCTTGGACATGATTAATCAATCTTCACTAATGTAGTGGGAGAGTGATTATCCTATTAGGTATAATACATGTGATGTATTTACATACCTATTGGAATAAATGCTAATACTTCAAATGGTGTTTAGAGAAATACCAATATGAATATCTTGAAGTGTTCAAGATTATCATAAATGAAGTACAAATTTGGTAAAGTATTAATTCCTGATGAGATCAAGGAATGAAATACTTGGACCAAATGTTTGAGATCCTTATGAGTGATTATGATAGTGTATCATAGTGAACTCATGATTAAGGCATGGTGATGTCTGAATCAAGAAGGAATCATACTCTAAGGAGTTAGAGAATGATTATCAAATAACTGAATTCTTCTTAATAAAAGAATACCCCACACTAATAAAAGAAATTAAGAATCACAAGGGTTGTGAGTTCTTATATCTTTAACAGATACACCTCAATTATCTATGTGATGAGTTGCTCATGTGATGAGTCAACTATCAAGATGAATACGAGGAACTGAATCTTGAGTTATGGTTTATGAAACCATTACATCCTAAATGACTTCCATGTGAACCATAAGGTATGACATTGATGGTAGCACTCATTGGATCATATCCATAAGTGCAAATAAGTCTTAAGTGTTAAGACACATGGATAACATTTTGACAAGGATGATGCTTGTTGATTGCAACTTAATGACTAAGACATTTGGCATATGGATACTAAAACCGCATTCCTATGAGGAATAAAAACAGGATGTGTACGTGACACAGCCTATAAGGTTTATGAATCCACTAATGCAAATGAAGTCTATAAGTTACAATGGACTAATCAATGTGATTGATTGAGTACAAGCAACTCAAAATTGGATCTTTACTTTGATGATATAGTCAAAGGGTTTGACTGATATGTCAAAGATAAAGAAGGGATCTGTGATTTAGTGGGAGCGTATTCACATTCCACATATTGATGTGAAATGGAAATGTTCTAGATTGGAAATCCGAATGTGGAAATTATCTTTAAGGAAGATAGAGATGTTTCCTATGTGATAGGAATAGAGATCTATAGAGATAGTTCTCGAAAATCTCTTGACCTGGAAAGAGAGAGCATACATTGGCAATCCGTACTGAAGTATTCAGTATGCACAGATTCAGTGGGAGAAAACTTGTCCATATTACATGGAGTTAGTATCCCAAGGCCAAGTGTCCAATTCTTATGAAGAATGGGAACACTAAGAATAGATATGGATCTATCATGTATGTAATCATCCCATTATCTTTCATGTATGACATGGCAAGAATAAAATGCATTCATCATCTTGTATGTAGGACATGGCAATATGATGTGCTCATCCTGATAACTCATATGTGGGACATGACGAGTGGATGTCTGTCTGCTTCCAATAAGGGTTACTGGAATACCATGAGAACTTGATAAGTGCTTGTGAAGTACTAGTTCTATGTAGATAAGGAAGAGTTCGATGTAAAGAGTTACATTGATGCGAACTTCTGAAAGGACAGAAAATTAATCGCAATATATATACATAAGATGTATAAAAGTGAAAGTTTGTTGATAATTGGAAATGTTCCAATAAAGCCATTTGAAAAGGGGAAATGTCGAGTATCTATGTGTTAGTAAACAGCATTGGATACTATATGGATCTGAAAGTTCATAGGATGAACTTATATTCCACTCATTGATGATAAGTTTGGAATCCTTGATCATGCAATGTGGCTAAAGGTTAGCAAAGGAATACTAGATCGCATATTACGACAACTCCATCTCATACGTTTGACGTACAGCGAAGAGATGCGAGACATGCAATTTATACTGACTTTGGCAAGGTGTTGCCATTACTCACTATGTTGGCACTAGAGCAAAGTAACATGTGGGACATGTTTGAATATCACTATGAATATGATTCAAGAGTGATTGGCTCGCAGTGCAAGTGGGAGTCTGTTGGTATGTATGCCCTGAGAGCCAATCATGGGATGATTGGTGGGATACATTAAGATTGATTTGATAAACATAAAAGGCAAGATTCCAATTCTTTCTGGTTTAGTCATATGAGATAGTGATAGAACAAATTGAATGTCTAGAGAATGACAGTACTCAATGACGTATGCTTTCAGGTTAAGGACCTGGACGATGAGATCATACGGATGCTAAGAGTTTGTACATTCTTGATATGTCCCTAGTCGGATGTCATTGTGGAAGGTAGATAGACAGCAATGACACACAAGACTAGATTGTGGTGTTGGTTGATGACAGAATCTCATTAGTCATGATATAGAGATATCAAACCAAACACATAGGTACTTGTTAGAGAACAAGGTACCGGGCAGACCCACCGTGAGTTTGACACATGGAACCATGAGATGGTAGTCACAGTCAGTACTCACAGTGATGGTGGTGAGTGTGATTCTTAGACTTGAAATCACTACACTCAACACATGTCGTTGGGCACACTTTGACATCATCAAACGCAGTCCTGAAACATGGGTTGTTATAAAGGTGATGATTGGGTGGCTTTGACACATGGGGCTTTTGAGGGGTGAGTGATAGATATGGGATTTGTCCCTCCTGAGGGAGTTTGATATCCATGGCCACTTGATGAGTAGGATTGGGAAAGGCGTGCACGCATGTGTGAATCAGTATATGATACTGATGTCATACATATCTCTTCCAGTCTACTCTGAGATCAAGGAAGTGAATGAACATTGACAGGATGACTGTTCCATGCCTCGAGTTCATTCGGGATATCAGAGACAAAGGAATTATACATTCGCTGTAACACCATTCACAGATTGTAGGATGAAAGTTGTTCTCCAACTTTCTACTTTCACTTGGGTAGCACTGATGTGTGACTAGGCACCGCTCTTTGCTTGTGAAGTCATAAGTGTTATGGACTTTCACTGCCAACGTGAAATGGACCTGCAGGGTCAGACACATAGGATTTAACCTGGAAGAGGAGTTTTGTCCACAAAGCAATGTTTCGATTGATTACTAAAGGAGTTTAGTAGTTCAATTAAACACTCAATCAGTCGATAGCTCAATATCGTATGGTTCAAGGTGTTGGACGCATTGATTGGAGTATCGGATTAATTGAAATCGCAATTGACTGATTTTGCCCAACCTGTGCTCCCAACCGATCGGTTCATGTGATGAACCGGTCGGCTGAGGTTGCTGAACCGGTCGGCTAGAGTGTCCAGGCCGATCGGCTCATGCCCAGGTTGAAACGACCGATTCAAGGGTTGAACCGATCGGCTCAACTAGTGCAACCGACCAGTTGGGAAAGTCATGTCGGCAAGAATTTTCCTTTCATTTCAAATTGCCCAATTCGATTGGAAATAATATTGGTATTCGATACCAATTGGGAAAGAAACAAGGAAAGTCTTTTTGAGCCGGATTAGGACCATGAACCGGTCGGTTCAGGGCACCAACCGATCGGTTGGTGTGCCCCAAACGATCGGCTCAGGTCCAACCGATCGGCTCAATAGCCGAACCGATCGGTTCAGTTGTGAACCGATCATTTCAAGTTGCGAACTAGTTGCTTTTTGTGGAAAATTCTCGAACCCTTCTACTCCTACATTAGTCCCGCATTGCCCGGGATGGAGAACCCTGTCCCATGACTCTCCTATATATATAGGGGTATTGGGGGCTTCTCACAGTACAGCTCAGTGCAACCAGTTGCTCTGCAAGTTGTCGTTCTCTCTGGTTTTGGTAACCGTGAGAGAGCCCGAGCAAGTGCTTCCCGCAAAAGGGAGGTGCAGCAAGGGAAGGACAACTGCAGTTGCAACAGGAGGCAGGAGAGCGTGTTGGCGACTAGTACGTCAACATGAGGGTGTGACTCCTTCCACTTCCTTGTGGGACAAGGAGAGTGGAGTTCCAGGTGGTCCGTGTGGACTACTACAGAGGCGGGAGGACACTGCCGCTTAGGAGGACAACTGTCATCCGACAGTCTGGTTCGAGTAGGAGTTGTCAGTCCCGGTGTGACCAGGAGCTACACAGACACTGTCGAAGTCCGGATTTGAAGACCGTGCATTGCGCGAGGTATTGTCGCCGAGCAAGCCTCGGGACAAGGTATGATTCCGCAAACCATCCTCTCCTATTATATAGACGTTGACGCGTTTCCTCGGTATGGGTTGGGGGAGAAATTTTTTGTTTCCGCTGCCTTCTCTGTCTCCCCTAAAACCCAACAGGATTTCTACCTCAAAGTATGTGGCCCTTGTGATGAAAAATATGGTGATTGACAAACATCAACTAATAATGTGATGAGATCACACCTTATATGCTTAGATATTTTCTGGTAATGTATTATACACTTATCTTTGTAGAACATTTTTAAGTTTATACATTGTAACTTGATTAATGCCAAAAGAAACTTAAATGACCTAATGAATCAAGTGGAACCTAATCATGTAGATTTTCCAGTGCCCTAGATTCATTCAGTGTTAGCATCTACTGGATGGTGAAATGAGTTTAACTTGGAGCACATATTTTTGAATATTTGGTGGTGCGGACAAGTAACCTCTTATGACTAGGAAATGTGATACAGTATTGGTTGTGAGACATACCCTACGAAGAGTGTTGCTATGGGCCAGAGCTCGATTTCACTAGCGTCATGACCTATGCTAAGGTGGGCTAGGTTTGTAAGGCTGCACTATATTTCGATGGTAGCAGTCTGACTAATGATGTCACTGTAGGATTCACTCATGTACTGACCATGAGGTTTAATGATGTCTGGATTTTGGCTTTTCCATTGACCTTGTATGGAACCGATTTCAACTTAGCAGTGGTTGGTTGGATTTGTCTGGTACAACTCCAATCCTCGGGGGAAAATAAAATACATAAACAGTCATGTAGTATACTTATATAGAACCAAATGTGGAAACATTGGATGAGGCCTTGCTTGATTTTGTATTGTCTTATTGGTAGAAAATATATATGTTCTTCATATTCCTTTTATAATGATATGATGTTTCATAATCGAATTATAATTGCTTACTCTGTTAATATTGATTAGTTACTAATCATGGCCGTAACTTTACTGTTTACTTTAATCATCTTATCAGTGATAATAATAGAGTTGGTGGAGAGTTATATCTCCCGCTGAGATTTGGAATCTCACCCCCGTTGATTTCCCGCATCCTTTTTAGGTGGACATGCACGAGGAGGCATAGATCGTGTAGCCAAAGTTGAGGAGCAGCAAGAAATACAATAGTTGACAAGGATGGAAGTACTGCTAGATGTCTTTTAGTCGTTAGAGTCCTAGATTTGTCCCTATACAGTTAGGTCTTTGGGGATGTTTTGTACATGTTCTTTAGATATATGGTTGGCTTGTGTGCCCCTTTTGTGCATAGTTGTGGTGTATATATGTATATATGTTCTGGCACATTCTTTCTTGTAATAGTCTGATGGTCCACATAGTAAGTGCTTGTGACATGAAAGGACTTGTATGTAAAGGCTTTTGCTGTTTGGCAGTTTTATGTAAATGGTTTTAATTTTCTGTATTTTCCTATGATCCATTGGAAATTGATTAATCACATTTTGTTTTGAGTAATCTCTCTTTGTGTGATGCGGGGCATCACACAAGCCACAAGTTGTGTCCAAGCGTGGCCTCAGTCCAGCCTGACATGGTGAGGCAAGGTGTGGTGCATGTGGCATGGTGTGTGTGTGTGTGTGGTCACTATATCTACCACAAGAGTGAGCATACCCTCCCCTAGAGATCTTGGACACTAGTGTCACATGCAATCCGATATATAGGTAGTACAAAAACTTTAGAAGTGGGTAATGTGGGACTAAACCACCTTCCCATTTGTACAACAATAAAAACCACTTTTTCCTCAATAAATCATATGTACTAGTTGCACCTACATTGGGCATAACTCATTCAAACTAGTATTAGAGAAACTAGTATAGCTAACATGTTGTTGTCAATATATCACAATCGTGCACCCCTCCAATAGGAGGGAAGTAATGTGTAAGTACTAGTATAGTGCATGGCTAAGATGTGTTTGGCATATCATCTGACACAATAAGGTTACATAGGAAATTCGGTACCATGAAGGTGTAGTGGTGTTTGTATATCATAGAAAATTTAGAATTTCCTTTATAATGCCCATCTTTAAGTTGGTTTTAGTAAAAGAGAAGCAACAATATTAATAATGACTAGAGGAAGGTAAGTTAACCAAACACACAAGCACTTACGTACCAATGCCTCAAAATTGTCTTCTATTGTTTATTAAACTAATGAATTCTATAATAATATTGTGTACTAAATGGAAATGTATTTGTTCAAATGTGACTTTTATCTAACTAGGTAGGTGGTGTATCTTATCAAACAAGTCATAGACTCATCATTTTATACATATTATGTTGCATGATTGAGTATGTTTCATACTCATTCCATATATGGGTGTTGTATCCGGTCTAAGTCAATACACTATCAAATAAGTTTTATATTAGGAATTTGTGGGACTTATATCTAATTGATATGCTTATTTAATGGATGTATGTGTTCAGATATGAACCCTATCTGATCATAATGTACATATTAATAATGTTAATTATCTATGTCTTCCTTTTCAAAAATGTATAGAACTTTGTGAGAATGTAATTATAGTTGTTTGTATAAATATGTAGACACAATGAGCAATGTTTTACATTCTATAATCTTTTTTTTACCATGTGGAGGAAACTTTTAAATGAGAACCCCCTCTCTACAAAACTTTTTATTCTATGGTTTCTATCCTTTTTCTCTCAATTAAGCTCTAGGCAGTTGAGATGTCATCAGCCAAACTATGGTATATGTTCGAAAGGCCCCATACCGAGGAAGAGTAGACAACATGAACATGCCTAAAACATGACAATATATTTCTCTAGTTCAACTATAAAAGATTCATCTTATTCATATTTACTTAGATGGAATTTGTTATACCCTTTCTCGTAGATATGTAACATATATGAACATGCGAAATATACATACATTATCACAACCCTAAAATTTTATTTTTATAATAATCTTTAATAAGATACCCTAATTTTGAAATTTAGAATTTCCATGCATCAAACAAACCCTACTTCATAAATCCATCGCAACCAAATATTCATATCCCTATGTTCAACTAAAGTCAGCAAGCTTTAAACACTATCAAGTTTATTTTTTATTCAATTACATAACACATAGCTCAAATTGATCAATTTGTGTAAAGGGTTCAAAAATGAAAGTGATAGTTGTTTGTGTTTATCTAGATCCAATAATATATACATGGATTAATTATGATAAGAATCTTCCATAATTCAAGTGTGAGCCTTTAAACCTTCTCAGCTAAATTCTATACAATTAAAATTGGTTATATCCCATTACTTTAATTTAGATATATATGACTCAAAAATAGAAATCTATTGATATTCACATTTTGCAAATTATGCTTCCCTTGAAATCAAATTCATTGTATTTTAATAATCTTAGATATCTAAAAATAAAATTAAAAGAAAATGAAGTTAAAACCTTAGATATATCACAAACTAACTAGTTTCCTATTAGTTTTATGATTTCCCACACCTTGTTAAGATCGGATGGAAATTATTGTTTTCACTTCTTACCATGTACTCTCTATCACTAGTCTTATGTCAATCCTTGGAGGTGAGAATCTTTTTCCAAGTGTGGCTTTAGGACACAGACTCATGCGTAAGAGACTGGGAATCCTCCTCCATTGAGTCCTAAGTTGCATTGACTCTAAACTAGAGTGATTACTTTCAAGCTATAACTCCCTTATCCCTCGTATAACACAAGAAAATAAATCCATGAACACATTCTACTTATGTGACAAATCTTTGAAGACATAACACATTGGGGTTTCAACACCCAAAGAGCCATGGTAACTTTGTTTCTCAATTCCACCATAAGTAACCTCCATATAGAATCCAGGCTATCTTATGCCTTCCTTCAAAATTATAACTATCCCTTCCAAAATCATCGTTCCACATCAAGGAACCAATCCCCATTATGCCCTCATTTTATCTAAATGTGCCTCCCCTAACTCAAATTGTATGATTAAGCAAATGTGACTTTATCCCCTCTTTAGATGACTTTAAAAGCTAGAGAGGTAAGGTTTAATGTATCCTCTAGGCCATACAAAAATTCTTGCACCATTGCTTTTCTAAAAGAGGTACTCGTCTTATTTTCCCCTTTTCATTCCTTGGTTGTTACGATTCATAAAACCTATAACATATTATGGCATTTGGGATGAAATAAGTTGGGTTTTTCTCCTTTGAGTCCACTATGTATTCATAAAATCTAAGGCATACTTTTATCTTTCTATGTTCTTATGTGGAACATCAATCTCCTCCTCCTGGTTGTTAATGTAGAGGTTCTTGCTTGATTTCCTATCTACCTTACGACCCCTTCTTGGACTCGCCAAGTTTGGTAGAAGATTTATTTGTCATTATAGTTGGTGGTAACTTCTAGTGGATCTCATTCTAGTCCATGGAATCAAGATATAAAGAGTCAATCTACCATTCCAATGGAAGAACAGTTCTATAGCTTTATCATAGTTGATTTTTTTGTTCTATATTTCCATTGGTAAATTGGGATTTTCCAAGTGTTCATTTTTTCTCTATGTTGTGATAACCAAACATGGTGTCTCTAATTGGGGGTGCCAAATATAGCCACTTTAGTGCTGGGCTGCAAGTCTGATGTTCTCTAATGATGATATTATCAATTTAACATTTTTTTAATAGGCTTGTAAAAATCCAAGAAAACTAATCTATTTTCAGAAAATGTGTATAAATTCATTGGAAACATATAAATATAAAAAATAAGACTACCATGATATAGAGGTCTATGTTGTGCATGAGTTTTTCTGAAATATTTTACTATTGGAACCTAGGAATATGTATAAATATCAATTATTAATGAGAAATACTCATCGAACGGGAAATTATGGTTCTTTCAACCTTAGGATATTTATTAGGAGTTTCTCTAATACCATGAATGGTCCATGAACGTTTAACATGTATATTGGATCTGGTATGTGTTATTATGTACAATGCAAATGCGGCAAAATGAATGTTTGGTTATGTTTGATCATCTATATATTAATAAAGTTATAATATCAACAAATTCATAATGTGATATTTCAATTTCATAGTTTCATATAACTTGACAATCATTTTAATAACATGATTTAAGATCTTTAAAAATAAGATTAAATTAATGAACCTTACATAAGATCTTTGCTAAGAGGAATTTTTGTTCAATATAAGAGGTACATCATTTCAATACAAGAGGCTTTTCTATGCAATACAAGAGGCTCTTTTAGGCAAATATAAGAGGCACTCCGGTCCAAATACAAGAGGCATTTAAGTGGAAAACTTGAGGATATTTTTTTAAGAAAGATAAAACAAAATATTATGTTTTAACTTGTGTTTATTTAGTATTAAATCTTCTTTCAAGATATTTGTTATTTTATATTTTAAATGCTTGATTAGATTTACTTATTATTAAAATGTGGCTAGACATGAGATATTGCAAGTGAGGAGAATCATCAATGTTAGATCCATCTAAAATCTATCTCAAGAATCCCAAATACTTAATATAGTGGGCTACCTCTATATAACTGAAGATAGCAATTTCCATATGTATTTCCCTTATTTTTAGTTTCATCAAAAAATTTCTAATAATAAACCTTTTTGTAGTTACCTTGTATAATAACAAGTTTAAGAATTTTTCACTTTAAAATTTTTAAATGTTCATAATATTGTTATCATAATCGTTAGTATGTTTCCCCCAGGAACAACCATGTTATGGATAACATATTGATTCTTCCTGTATGTGGCCATGTGTGCTTGGGGGTGTTACATACATGGTATTAGAGTGATAATATGGATGGCCACTAGATAGAAAAATATTCACATATTCCTATATACTTCTTTGTTCATTAACATATGTCTCCTAAGACCAGGGAGGGTGATAAAAGGAAGGCCCTGATGACCTCTGAGGAGTCTTCATCCTCTCGTCACTTTACAAACTTTGAGAAGACTAGGATTGTCCATTTTGACATTTTAGTGTGGAGAACTTTCTACAATGAGGCGAACTAATGGACTTGGAATTCTAGGGTCAACATTGACCTTTCCATATTTGAATTTCTAAGGATCAAGTATGAGACTTTTATTGAAGAGGAAGGTTTGGATGGTGGCAATGGTGATAGATGTTTATGTAATGTTTTGGATTGTTTATGTGACTCGTATACCTTGAACACTCCATGGTTGGTTTCAAGACCCACATGATGAGAGTGTAGTCCAGACATGGTGGGAGAACCTCTTCAACTCCTAGAAAGCCAACACTCCCCCACTCATGAGTTTCTAGCTCAAATCACCCAAAAATTGTAACCCAACATGACGACGAGGGTCGATGGCAATATGGATGACATAAATGGTAGGATCCATACGTCCACATTAGTATGAAACATAAAGGCAAGTGAGTGCTAATATGATGCATTTTGAATTTTTCATTGATTCAATTATTTGGGTTTGCCATATTTTCATGACTCGTGATGAAAGTATAGAAAATCCATATATAACTATTACAACCAAATATCTAAACACAATCACAAGATAATTTCCCATTAACTTCAAATAATCTGGTATAATAACATATTATCCAGATATTTGAATGTGTTTCCATGATGCAAATTAATTATAACTTTTATCCAACTTCTTAAGAAGGTTTACTATTTAGTATATTCTCAGAGTTCCACTTGAGCATGCTTAGTATGAATAATAACGGCATGAAAGAGTATTAGCATGGATCTTACTTCTCACTCTAGAATTGTGGATCAAGTAAACAATAACACAATACTCCATTTAATGTTTCCATACATTTCATAGTGTGTAATACAACTAAATATACCAAGCAACATTTTCCACTCTCGTTGTTCTCTTATTTTACAAATAATATATAAATAATTTGGTAGTTATCTTGAATGTTGTTAGCTAGAATTTTCTCTTCTCTAACAACACAAACGACATTTTTTAGCTACAATTCCCCCTAAACATCCAATTATTTCACCTTTATAAATGAATTTCGAATATATTTAACAAAAATGGTATTTCACACATATTATGTATTATAAATAATTATAATATGAGAGACATGACTGAAAATGAATATGAAAGAGATGACTAAAAATGAATATGAGAGACATGACTGCAAATGAAGCATTAGTTATAAGAAAATTCAAACACACACACACACTCACTCACACTTTACATATACACATATATATAAAGAATATAAATTTAACTATACACCTTCAAATTGATCAGGAATATAAGAATATAAATCAATAAAAGGAGAAAATTTGTGTATCATGTACAAATGGTAATTTGAAATATATATATTTGATCCTAATAAGAAAATGTAGCTATTTCTATAGCATAACAAAATACTATACCAAGTTGAAAGAAGTGTAATTTGTATGAGATGTAGTTCCCCAACTTGATCTTAAAACTTTTAGACTATAATTCCTTAGTTCTAGTAATGCTAGACATAAGAATCTCTGACTGTGCATCATTATTCTTATTTTATTTTTCTTGCTTGAATTTGAGTGTGGTAAGGGGAAAACTTCATTTGTCCATTGATTCTTCTCACCACCCTAACCATTTTTCTTGAAGTAGTTGTAAAGGATTCTTGTTCATTTTTTATATAAGGGATGGGAAAACTAATTGGCTCCTCTTCATGGACCATCTGTTCAAGTATGTCAAGGGGTCATCATTGTTTTAGATATGTACAATAACCCCATCCCTTTTTGGATCTAAAATTGTGTGATTTCATTGGTTTGTTGCCAACATTTGAAATGGTGTAGGAAGGAGGTTGATACAGAGTAATTGAAGGTGTATCATCAAGTATCAGTTTAGCATGATCCTTGTTAATTCCATTTGCATTTTGCTTCCTCTTTTTTAACCTTACCTTAGAAAAAATGTTTGTTAGCAATTGTTCAGCAGTAGTTGTGACCACTCAGCCTTCCACTTGCATGTTATCTTTATCAAAACCACATTATGTCACAACACAAATCTATTAGAATTTTTATTTTGTCAATTATCTTTAATTTTTGGTCCTCCATTGCACTTCCATGTCACTCAATAGAATGTTTTATCTAAAATAATTCTATTATTTATTTTCATTTGATGTCTAACAAACACAAGCACATCAATGAATACAACATGGACATGTACAACAAGAGGATTCTCAGCTTGAGGATTCAATTAATAGATGTGTAAAACATGGACAATATTGCCACGACTGATACAACTTTTCATTGAAGTATCATATTTAACTGAAAAAATTGTTACATCGATGATGATTTCTGATTGAATAGAAGAACATGTAACAAACTCGATAAAATATTCACAAATCGATATCTTATGTAGTTTATTGTGTGACCATTATACTTCAAAATTATGCCAAGAGCTTCACCAATATTCTTAAAGATGATTTGATTTTATAAATGCAACGGAAAATCTATAATTCTAACCCAAGAAACAATGAACAAAGGGAAACCATGGGAAGACACAAAACTTGCACTCCATTTTCATACCATCAAGAATGATCCAAAATAGACCAAGGACCTTCTATTAATTCATTCATTCATATTCACATAGAATTAGATCACAAAGTGATTTAGACTTGTTTCGACCTCCATGTATTTGATGCTTCCATAGTAGCCTAAGACGATCACATAGGTTTAAATATTATATACTTCTTCCAATCTACTTGATGATAATTGAGAAATATCAAGGTTTGTATAATATGGAATGATACTCAAATGCAATGAGCAGTGAGGCGAGCTATGATCATAAACAAGAGCAATGTCATTTGGATAGACGGACTTCCTTTTGTCATCATCAATGAAGGGTTTGATTTGTAGACATACTTCTTACTATTACATCTCTAAAAGGAGGGGTTGAAAGAGGATGTAATCGTCGTCCTTGTTCCAATTTCAGACAAAGGTGCCAACATGCAATGATTATCAATCTATCTTCCAACGTGATTGATCATTGTCACCATTTCCACTACTTTTATTGAATGTCTATCTATCATCAAGGATTTTGTAAATGGAATGAACAATCTTTCTTCAACCACCATCATTGTTGGTGTTGACTCACTCAGTATCTATCATCATTGTCTAAGATGTCAATCATTTCGTCATTTGCAATAGATTTCATTTCTACCTTACTAGGGTTTGCACTTGTGTGATTGACATCAAGCGGATGCTTATTTCTTTTGTCCTCTTCCATAACCTATAATTTTGCCCATCCATAATTCCCACCAGCTCAAAAGGTGAGTTCCTTTCCTATTTTTTCAACTTCCATCATAGCCTCATAGAGCATTGTAGCCTTCTAGAACACTAATGCTAGGCTTCCCTCAACAGCTTCCATCATTTCTATCAATGTTACAGCATCCAGTACACTTTTCCCTACCCAACAATGCCACCACCAAAATGATTGTCATATCTAGTCATAATCTAGCACTATAACTACCCTCTTCTTGCAAAGCATTGAGAAATCCTTTCCTCATTGCTTCTCCTCTCTCTCACTCTCTCTCTTTCTCTCTCTCTCTCTTTACATATATACACACACAGACATATATATATTCATATATATATATGTATACTTATATATATGTGTGTGTGCATTCATATATATATATATATATATATATATATATATATATATATATATATATATATATATATATATATATATATATATATATATATATGTATATATATATAGTCAGGCTAGAATACACTCAAGTGCATCATTCACACGAATACACTCAAGTGTGTTTGCATATCAAGACTATCTTTTACAAAATGTAAACTGATGTAGGAGTTTTGAGTCACTTTTATAGGCTAGTTTTACACTCGTTTTATGTGCTTATTGGTCATATTTGTGGTTAATATTGTATGATTCAATTCATTTACCCTATTATCCTCTCCTGAATCAAATTCAGATTATTTTACTTTATTTTTGCATTGATTATCATATTTCTCATATTTGATTTGTGTTTTTATCTCATTTTCAAGCAATTCACAATTCTGGATCAGTCGATACCATTGACGGTCCGTCGATACCATCGACAGTCCGTCGATAGCATCGATAGAGCAACAGTAGCAAAGCCTGAGAGGAAGTAGATAGTTCGATACCATCAACCCAATGGCAATGGTCTCGAAAGTGCAATAGTGAGCCAAATATCATCCCGTCGATACCATTGACGGGAGCACTCGATGGTATCGAGAAGGCCTCAGGTAGCTTCCAGAAATTGAAAAAAGCATCGGTGCCCTAAGGTGTCGATACCATCGACACCATGTGGATGGTATCGACGTCGTCGAATCAGAGTTTTTTCCAGTACGACTTCAATCGGACGGCTGTGTTCTTTTGGCGGCCGTAAGTGGTACCTATACCTAGGAAAATACGGCCCAAAGCCGTCAGTCACGTTCGATTGCATTGCACAAGTCTCGAAGGAGGAGAGAGCGAAGAACGGAACCAAGAGCTATGCCTCGAGAGATTTCAGAGAAGCAAATGGAGTTT
Organism: Alisma plantago-aquatica; assembly: GCA_963693085.1. NCBI lineage: Eukaryota > Viridiplantae > Streptophyta > Magnoliopsida > Alismatales > Alismataceae > Alisma > Alisma plantago-aquatica. Next base: position 594,518,910 of record OY856409.1, read on the forward strand.
TTCACCACCGGAAGGCGACAGAACGCTCATCCCTCACCAAGGATCACCCAGTTCTTCTTCGTTCAGGGGTTACACCATCTCCATCCATGTTTTCTCATCCCTTCATGGTGTTTTGCATTGAGATGAACATGCGGGGCTAATCCCCTCTCTAGGACCGGGAGTAGCCTGGGCAATCGTTGTATGACTCTTTTTACATAGTTTATCATAATTTGTCCCTCAAATCCACGATATGATATCATTTTCTCCATTGCTATCATTGTTCTTGATCACCATAATGGTAATCTAATACCTTTAATTGCTTTTGATGAAGAATTAACAATTGAAAATAGGCGGTAATCACATTAACTAATAAATCCTTTGGAAAAGGCGATGTACGGTTAATGGTGGGAACCCAGAGACATGTTTTCCATGCACCTAGTCTAGGGCATAGGTTACTACTGGCGTGGAATCGACCTAGATTAAGGTAGTGAATTGTATCACAGAAGTGAGTAATTCTAGCTACATGCCACTATCTGGAAAGGGAGACGAGTAGTGATAATTGTGAAGGAATTAGTACAACGAGAACCCACAGTGAAACCACAATCCTAGAGATTTCCTTTGAATTGATTAAACCAACCATTAAGTGATTGTTTTCTTTTCTTTTGTAATTATTTTTCTTTTTCAAAACAACTTCCAAACTTTTATAATCAGTTTAGCTAATCGTGAGTAGTTAGTAGTAGTCTACCGATAATTACGTTTCCCTATATTCAACTCGGGCCTCACAAGGCCTATATTACATTGGCGTGTACACTTGTGTTATATGCACGGTAAAGTCGTGTCAAGTTTTTGGCGTTGTTGTTAGGGAAATGACAATTTTCGGCACTATGAGTGCTACAAGTGGCCACTCTAGGCCACTTTTAATAATTTTAATAATTGAGAGTGAAATGTCTATCTTTCAAATTCTTTATTCGTCTAGCATTGTACTTAATCAATTTTTCACATTTCAGGTACTAGTGCATGGTGAAGAGAGTTAGTACATACAATGCACATTCGACACCTGAGATTCGACTTTCGGGATCAGGTGATGAGGAGGAGCATATCCACAATCAACTCGAAGACTTAGACACAGATTATGAACCTAAAGTAATGGCTGAGGAATAGACAATATGGGAGAAGATCAAGGCTTTTTCCTCATCCGCATCTAAGGGGCAGATCAAAAAGTAGGTGATCAACATTCCTACATACGAGATTGATCTGGCACTAATAAACCTGGTCAATTCTAATGCATTTCATAGGCTGAACAATGAAGATCCAGTGGCCCACATCAGCACATTTGTGGAAAACTGTGATATGAAAAAGATTGATAGGTTCCCGCAAGAATCACTCTACTTAAATCTTTTTCCCAGTTGTCTAGTGGGAAATGCATGTGAATGGCTGCACAATCTCGATGACGAGTGCATCGAGACTTGGGACCAGATGGTAGAGGTCTTCGAGAGATATTCTTCCCGCCTGAGAAGATGAATGACCTCATGAGAAAGATCCATAACTTTAGTCAAAAGGCGGGCGAGACTTATTCAGAGACATGGGAGCATTTTCAGATCATGCTAAGGAAGTGCCCACATCATGGGTTGGACAAGGACAAGCAAGTTAAAATTTTCTATTTTTCTCTCGATGAGCATGATAGAAGCAACTTAGATTCAGTGGGCTCGGGCTTCTTCTTGAACAACACATATACAAGGTGTTGGGAGAACTTGAAGAACATGGCCAAGAAGCATTCGTGGGGTAATAGAGATGCACCGGAACAAAATAGAGTTGCAAGGGAATCAAAGGCAATTAAAGAGCTAAATGAGAATATGGACCTGATAGCAAAGAGATTGCTAGAAAAAGAGGATGAAGGATCTGATGATGAGGCACAGGTCAAATTCATGCGCCAACAACAAGGGTACAAGAATAATGATTACTCTTGGAGGAGGGATAAGAAGTTCTCATGGAAGGATCCCAATAACTTTCTACAAGATTTGGATACCAAACCACAACCTACTGTAGAGGAGAAGAGTAATGAGTTTCTCAACAAAATTGTGAAACAAAACCAAGAACTCATGAGCACTTTCAGCAAGCAACTACAAACTCAATGGGAATTTATGAATCAGTTTGGGCAGACACTACAAAGCCACGGGGCACAAATGAGGACACTTGAGACATCTTTAGCACAGATGGTAGCGGAGATTGTGAGTCTAAAGAAGCCCACAATGTGAGGTTTCCCAGGGAATATTGATGTTCCCGGAAAGAACCATCAAGCTAAGTCCAATCTATTGAGGAGTGGAAAGAAGCTTTTAAACTCCAAGGCCGATGAACTGAGCACACCACAGCAAGAAGACATAGGTGAGGCCATAGAGGATGTCGTAGTTATAGAGACAGTGGAGGATGATGCAGAGAAGGCCACAGAAGAGCCCATTGCAAAGAAAGAGGCTGAGAAGAGGATGCCTTATGTGCCACCACATCAGAGGGAACATACTGTCTCGGTTCCTTATCCAAATAGTCTGAAGGCAAAGAAAGTTGATGCACAGTTCAAAATGTTCCTAGATAGCTTTAGGAATCTTTCGGTCAATATTCCCTTGATAGAGGCTATTGAGCAGATACCCTCGTATGGTAAGTTATTGAAGGATATAATTACCAAGAAGAGGACGATTCCAGACACTGAGGTGGTAGTTCTTAAGGAACATGTCAGTGCCTTTATTTTGGGAAAATTGCCACCTAAACGACAAGATTCAGGTTGTTTCAATATTTCATGTTATATTGGGAAGGTGAAATTTGGTGAAGCACTGGGTGATTCCGGGGAAAGTATCAACTTGATGCCCCTCTCTACATTCAAAAAGCTTTGTCTTAAAGAATCTCGACAAAGAAACATGACAATTCAACTTGCGGACAATTCTATGATACGGTCGTATGGTATTTGTGAGGATGTCTTAGTCAAAGTTGACAAGTTTGTGTTTCCAGCTGATTTTGTCATCATGGAGATGCAAGATGAGAAAGGGAATGAACTGCGCTTAGGAAGACCTTTCCAAGCCACTTCCAATATGATATTGGATATGGGTAGAGATCGGTTGACAATGGGTATAGCTGATGATAGATTTGAGATATTCATGCCGCCAAATCCAAAGCACTCACAAGCGAATGAGCAATGTCATAAAGTGAAGCACTTTGATCATAACATCTCTCTTTTCTTAGGGAAGCCATTTCTTGATATGGCTCACGTCATGACGAAGGTAGATAAGGGAACAATTGTTGTGGACATCATGGAACAAACAAAAGTGGTTTCTCTAGTTAAAGTTGTGGGTTATCCCAATGATGAAGAAGAGGAAGTCTCATCGTCTACTGAGGATGAAGCTATAGTAGTCTCCATGCTTGACTCATACCCACAATTACCTCTTGAAGCTTGTTTGTTTAACATAATGGATGATTGGATGAGAAGTATGTCATTACAAGAATGTTTTAAGATGCTTCAAGTGCTTCCTTGCTACTATACCAAGTACTATGAATTGCTAGGACCACTGCCACCACCGCTTCAATCTTCTTTGGTCAGCCCACTAGATTTAGAGCTTAAACCATTGCCCCCACACTTGAAATACACATTCTTAGTGGCTGATGCAAAGCTACCAGTGATAATTTCGACATATTTGAGTGTCGCTGAGGAAGAACAGTTGATGATAGTGTTGAAGAACCACTGTGGCGCATTTGGGTGGTCAGTTTCTGACATCAAGGAAATCTCCCCTACTCTTTGCCAACACAAGATCTGGATCACTGAAGGAGCCAAACCTGTGATTCAGCCACAACGTCACCTCAACCCCGTCATGATGGAGGTAATAAAAAAGGAGGTGATCAAGCTTTTCTCTGCAGGCATCATCTATGCTATTTTAGAATCTACATGGGTGAGACCAACACAGGTAGTCCCTAAAAATGGGGGAATCGCGGTAACTCAAAATCTTTTGAATGAGCATGTCACCTCCCGATTGGTAACCGGGTGGCGTGTTTGCATTGATTACCGTAGGTTGAATTTTGCCACTTTAAAATATCATTTTCCTCTTCCATTCATTGATTAGATTTTGGAGTGGCTGGTTGGCCGCTCTACTTTTGCTTTTTAGATGGCTATTCCAGAGATAATCAGATTATCATAGACCCTAAGTACCAAGAGAAGTCTACTTTCACTTGTCCTTATGGGACTTTTGCATATCACCGGTTGTCGTTCAGTTTGTGCAATGCACCAGCTACTTTTCAGTGTTGCATGCTTGCTATCTTTTTAGATATGGTGGAGCGCTGTCTAGAGGTTTTTAGGGACGAATTTTGCATCTACGGTGCACCTTTTGATGAGTGCTTGTATAACCTAGAAAAGGTGCTACAAAGATGTGAGGACACACATTTAGTCCTCAATTGGGAAAAATGTCATATGATGGTTAGTGAAGGCATAGTGCTTGGACACAAGGTGTCTAGCAAATGACTAGAGGTAGATCCAGTGAAGATTGAGGTTATTTCCAAACTACCTCCACCGAATTCGGTGAAAGGGGTGAGGAGTTTCCTTGGTCATGCAGGGTTTAATCACACGTTTATCAAGGATTTTTCTAAAATTGCTAAGCCATTATCATAATTTCTTGAGAAGGATGTTGTTTTTGACTTCAATGATAAATGTATGCATGCCTTTGAGGTTCTCAAGCAAAAGTTGATCTCCATGCTGATTGCTTAATCACTGGATTGGACTAAGCCCTTTGATCTTATGTGTGATGCGTCAGATTTCGCCGTGGGGGCCGTTCTTGGGAAGCGCCTTGAGAACAAACCCACAGTTATTTTCTATGCGTCTAAGACTTTGAATGATGCCCAACTCAATTACGCACCACTGAAAAAGAATTGCTTGTCGTGGTTTTTGCATTCGAAAAATTTAGGCAATATTTGGTGGGGTTTAAAGTTGTGGTATGGAAGGACCATACCGCCATAAAATATTTAATGGAAAAGAAAGATGCCAAGCTTAGATTCATTAGGTGGATCTTACTCTTACAAGAATTTGACATTGAAATGAAGGACAGGGTGGGCATTGAGAATGTGGTTGCGGACCACGTGTCTCAGTTAGAGTGGGTAGATGAGAGAGATACCAACTTACCCATTATTGAGACCTTTCCGAATGAGAAAATCATTTCCATTTAATCTAAGGACCCTTGGTTTTCACATATCGTGAATGATCTCGCATGTAAAGAAATTCCGGATGATTGGACTTATCAAGAGCGAAAGAGGTTTTTCCATTCTTTGAGATATTATTTTTGGGATGACCCTATTTTGTTGAGACAGTGTAGGGATGGAATTTTGTGTAGGTGTGTACCTGAGAGTGAATATTATAGTGAGATTAGTCACTGTCATACATTGCCCACCGGCAGTCATCATGCGAGTACGAGCACTGCGGCGATAGTATTAGAGAGTGGCTTTTATTGGCCTACACTTTTCCGGGATGCCTATGATTATGTGAGGAGGTGTGATTCATGTCAAAGGGCAGGTAACATCTCAAAACGGCAAGAGATGCCCCTCAATGTATTTCAAGAAGTTGAGGTATTTGATTTGTGGGGCATTTATTTCATGGGACCCTTTGTGTCCTCTAATTCCAATTTGCATATTTTTCTTGTTGTTGACTATGTGTTGAAGGGGATAGAGGCACACAATGACAAATGACGTTGCGGTAGTGTGCAAGTTCATGAAGGAGCATATTTTTTATAGGTTTAGTGTGCCACGGATGACCATTAGCGATGGAGGCACCCACTTCACAAACAGGAAATTTGCTACACTATTGAGAAAATATGGGGTCAAGCATAATGTAGGTACCCCATATCACCCGCAGACGCAGGGCCAAGTGGAGGTGTCCAATAGGGAGATTAAGAAGATATTGGAGTGCACGGTTGCCTCTTCAAGGAAGAATTAAAGTGCATTACTACCGGACGCACTATGGGAATATAGAACCGCATTCAAGACACCTATAGGCACCACACCTTTTAGGTTGGCTTATGGGCGGGCTTGTCACTTGTCGGTGGAATTAGAGCACAAGGTGCAATGGGTGCTAAGGAAGTTGAAATAGAGTATGGATGATGCAGGGAGAAAGCAAATGTTAGAGTGCAATGAGTTGAATGAGCTAATGATGAATGCCTACGAGAACTCAAGGATCTACAAGGAGCGGACAAAGCAACTACACGATCACCACATTCAATTGTGAGTGTTCAAGAAGGGTGAGAGTATCCTATTGTTCAATTCGAGGTTGAAGTTGCATCCCAGGAAATTGAAATCCCGATGGAGTGGACCTTTTTTCATAGAGGAGGTGCGACCCCATGGTGCTATCATGGTGAGAGATGGTGAAAGAACATTCTGGGTGAATGGTTAAAGGTTGAAGCACTATTATGGGGAAGACTACAAAAGGAAAGTGTATGAGATCAAATTCATAGCACTAAATGAGGAATGAGGAGCATGCATGCATCTAGACCAAGATGTTAAATGAGGCACTTGTTGGGAGGCAACCCAACCTTGGTAGTATACATGTTTGCTTCTTTAAAAATTTTGCATTCCTAGGTAGTTTTCATTAATTCAGCACTTAGTCTCTAAAAATGATACCCTGATGTTTTTGTTGAGTGTGTAGGCTGGGGAACGGTCGATACCATCGACATCTAGGTCGATGGTATAGAATTTGGAACAACAGACAATTCTACCAAAATTTCATTCTGTCGATACCATCGACGGCCTCATCGATGGTATCGAAACTGGAATAGGTAGAAAAAGGATCGGGTGTCGGTTGTATCGACTCATCGCCAATGGTAGTGAGTTTTATGGAGATTTTCAGACGGATTGTCATGGTGACTTTGATACCATTAACACACTGGTCGATGGTATCGACATGTCTACAGCAACATTGAATTGGTCAAACTTCGCAGGGATCGAAGGAACATACAGGTGTCGATACTATCGACACATGGGTTGATAGTATTGATGACACTTCAGTGGTCTAAGGTCTTCATCGAGCGGTCCACAACACTTATCCGTGGACTGTGTCGATGGTATCAACACCCTGTCGCTACCATCAACACGAGGCTGATCCGGGTCCCCACATCGAGTCATCGACTGAGTGAAGGGTGGATTCCAACAGTCATTGATACCATCGATGGGACCGTTGATGGTATCAATGCAGCGACAGCAGACTCGACCGTCCCTTATGAAAAGGAGGGAAAATCTTCATTCTAATCACACAATCTCATTGCCTACCCTCCACATCTGAGGCTTAGCATCCCTAAGTGCCCAAGAGAAACCAAGATCACCGCCGACGATCGTCTCCAAGCATCTTCTTTGACTTTGCGGATCTCAATCTTCTCTAAGTGCCTCGATCCTCTTCTCCGAGCTCCATTTTCTTTTCTTTTCCTCAATCATTATCGTGCAACCATGGTGAGATCGGGAGCATCATCTTCTAGGGCTGCACCACCTGCACTACCCACCCTGTAGCAAAGATTAGTCTCTCGGCCAAGGCTAGTCCACCCATCGGCGGAGATAAAGAAGGTTTATGAAGAGTTATGGAAGTGGTCAATTGCGACAACCCAGTATGGTGACCGTGATCTTATCAAGGATCTAGGTTTTGAGGACAATCTCACCTATTTTCTTCAGGGACAACAACGAGAGTCCCCCATGCTCTTCCATGACCATGAGGGTGGGCATCCATTCTTCAGTGGATGGCCTAGCTACAAGGAAATTGTAATCGAGTTCCTGGCATCACTCATTATATGTGTAGTTCCCAATGAACTACTATCGGTGTGGACAGCATGGAAGGAGGGGTGTGTGTCTTTCCGCCTCTATAATAGGGACTACAATCTTACCCTATGTGAGTTCAATAGGATATATAGGTGGTTCCATGGTGATCTGCGTCAACCACCACATAATGTTGATTATGAAGCAATGTATGCAAAGATGGTCACCATACCCGAGGGGTATTCTATCAGCTGGCACCACACTGTTGTAGCTGATTTTGAGCATCCTTTTGTCCAGATTCTTCACCAGATAATTTCCAAGTTATTCTTTGCAAGGTCTAAGTTGTCTCAGAGCAAGTTCCAGGAGATAGATCTCTTCTTCCTCTATTGTCTACTAGAGAGGACACCGATCAATTTTGGAGTCTTTCTTCTCACGTGCATGATGGTGGTAAAGAAGAATGTTTCTTGTCAGGCTCCAATCTACTTTGGGGGCCTTATTACTCATCTTTCTATGTACTTGGAGCTTGATGTTTCTGGGCTCAACAAGATAGAGAGTCACAACATGCTCAACCTCTCTCACTTTGTCAACTCCGGCCTCCTTGAAGTCTGACATGGCATCGCCTATGCCACATTTCATGTGTGAGGTGTGTTTCAAAGGGCACAATTGCCTGACCCTACTTTCAACATCAGACCAGGACTAAGCTACAGGTGGCCGATCATTGATGTTGATGATGAGGAGGCAGAAGAAGCTCAAGAGGCGGAGGCTCCAGAGGGCGACGATGATGTAGAAGGGGAGGAGGAAGCCACTATTCCTCTTCGTCGGTGAGTTTCTCTTAGAAAGCATCCACAAAACTATGGAGCATCCTCTTCTTCCCAACCACAGCCACCGCATCCCTCCCATGATGGAGATGACCCCTATTCTATGCAGGGGATGTATACCATGCTCCAGTCGATCCAGGAGTCCCAGCAGACAATGTTGCAGTCACATCAGAAAGCTTTTGCAGGGATCCAGGATACACAGAATAGGCTTTATGAAAACTAGTAGGCGATCTTTGAGAACGAGCGTCAGCTCTTCGCCAACTAGAAGCAGGTCTATGATAGGTTGGGGAGGATAGAGTAGTAGCATCAACCTTTCTATGATCATTACTGGAGCAGAGACTACTTTGGGGGATATCCACAACCACCGCCCATGCCACCCTATGATCCCAACTTTCAGGGGTAGTATCCAGAGTGGAACCCCCATACCCACCAGTACCCACCGCACCCACCACCTCAGCAGTAGCAGGGTATCACTATTCCACCTTCTGAGTTTGTTCTTGAATATGAGGCTACAATCGAATTCAAGCTTGGGGGGGGAGATGGAACAATTTCTATCTTAGTTTTATTTTATTTTATTTCCTATTTGCACATTTTCTTATTTTTTGCAATTTTTCTTCAAGTTTTGTAATGTGTCTTATTTACGGATTTCTAGGACCCACTTTCTATCTAGTGTAATTCGTGGGTGTCTAATGTAAGTGTGTCATATCAATGCTTTTCATATGGGGCTGATGTGTGAATTGTTTGAAATTGAGCACATAACTTATGAAAATAATTGGGAAGGTCAACTTTAAAACATATGATCATAACTATATCCTTATGGTTCAAGAAATGAGGACGGATATGGATGTTGAGCTTTAACTGACCAAATGGTAGCGGGACTTTAATTTGAAGTGACAAAGAGAAACCTCTTAGTTACCCTATGCACATGTCAGTAAGGAGAGACATATAATCTTTTCCAATGGTTCTATAATTTAGTCTTGTGATCTATCCACGTCACTTCATTTGCGCTCCACCAAAAAGAACTGCGAGCACATTACAGTTTTTCATCTCTTGATTGCATGTCATTTAGATAGGATTGTATTATAGCTAGATTTTGCATAAAAAATGAAAAATAAAAAAAATTTGTAGATCAGTTATGCATGCACACATTCTAGAGTGCATGCCATTGTAGTTGCATAATTACTTTCATGTACTTGCACTTTGCATATTTTTTAGCATATAGGACATTATGTGCCTTATTTCTTCTGAAAAATAAGAAAAGCGGGTAACTTGTTCTATACTCTCTAAAAAGTAGATTGTAATGCATCAATTGTAGTAGTTATGTGAAAATAAGCTCGAGAGAAAAAAGTATGTTTTGTAAATATTTCCGTAGTCTATTGAGAAAATTGGGGCTTGAAAAAGAATTGAAAAAAAGAAGAAGAAAAAAAAGAGAAAAGAAAAAAATTGGTAGAAATCAGAGGGAGAAACGAACTTGTTTCACCTGCATAATAGGACGAATAAGTACATGATGTAGTTTTGTAGACATTCTATCTCACATTGAGATGGAATAGTAGAGCATGCATCATTCCACCTAAAATGTAGGCATTAGGTCATTTTCATATGCATATGCATCATTTAGGTCATTTTTGTTGTTTCTCCATGTTAAGTTGTATTGTTCTTTCTGTTCTTTCACAGCCGCCCATTCCATCCACCTGTTGCTCCAAATGGTAGGCCACCCATGATCATCTCCTCATTCTTGTATATCAGGAGATATGCTTCCATTGTAGATGGTAGTTAGGATTTGAGCAACATAGATAGGAGATCACAAGATGCACCATGCATGAACCGGAGGAATTTATTATATTATCTGCTTTATTTGATTATGTTCATTGATTATGGGGTGGACATATCTCATGTATGATCATTGTCACCTTTAGGGTAGTTATCATTCCGTGGTTAGTGAGAGTCGATATGTGACTTGTAGGTGGGAGTCATATTGTGATGTCTTTTATGTGATTATGTTCTTTAGTTGACCCTCAAATTTTATTCTATAGTTTTGTTGCTCGATGACGAGCAAAGTTCAAGCTTGGGGGAGTTTGATGCAGGGGTTTTGAGTCTCTTTTATAGGCTAGTTTTACACTCGTTTATGTGCTTATTGGTCATATTTGTGGTTAATATCGTATGATTCAATTCCTTTAGCCTATTATCCTCGCCTGCATCAAATTCAGATTATTTTACTTTATTTTTGCATAGATTATAATATTTCTCGGATTTGATTTGTGTTTTTCTCTCATTTTCAAGCAATTCACAATTCTGGATCCGTGGATACCATCGACGGTCCATCGATAGCATCGACAGAGCAATAGTAGCAAAGCCGGAGAGGAAGCAGATAGTTCGATAGCATCGATCCAATGTCAATGGTCTCAAAAGTGCAACAACGAGCCAAATATTGTCACGTCGATACCATCGACGGGAGCGCTCAATGGTATCAAGAAGGCCTCAGGCGGCTTCCAGAAATTGAAGAAAGCATCGGTACCCTAAGGTGTCGATACCATCGACACCCCATCGATGGTATCGACGCCAACAGATCAGAGTTTTGTCCAGCACGACTTCAATCAGACGGGTGCATTCTTTTGGTGGCCGTAAGTGGTACCTATACCTAGGAAAAGATAGCCCACAACTATCATTGTAACATCCCTGACCTGGGTTATGAGCTAACCCTAGGTGTTTTTCTTAATTATGTAATTAAGATACTTGTGATTATCTTTGGTCTGTAATTAAAACTCTTTAGGAACATATGTTTCCATTTTTGTCCTTTTTAAACAATGTTGTAGTATTGTTTTGTAATACAGGGACCTATGTGCAAATTACCCAATTAGAGGAGTTAACTTGCAATTTACACATGTTGATATGTTCCCTTGGTGTTGAGACATCATAATAATGAATATGATTAAGTATGATGGGTTCTCCAAGCTTGGGCACCAAGATGCAGCTTGTGGAGCAATCCTTGAGCTTTACACCCTAATTTTGGTGTAAAGTGCAATTTACCCAAAATGTGGGGTGCAACTTGTAAAATACACTTTCTAGAATATATTTTATGACTCTTGAAATCATTTAGAGTAATAATTATGAAGAGGACGCTTCTTTTGAATAATAATATAAAAAGGAATACCTTTGTAATTGAATAACCAAGTTGTAAGTAAAAAGACCATTATATATGTGCACCTTAGTGATAAGTTGACCTTCTTTACCTTTAGTGCTTGGTTTTAGAAAGAGTTTTGCTTTAGAAATAAGGATAAGGGACGTGCAAAGAAGAAAGGAAGGACCTAGATGAGAAATGGAGAAACTAGTTGTCCTTATGATGGAAATGACCCCAGAGTATATATACAACTTTCCTTTGCAAACAAAGGAACGTTTCCCTTCTTCCTTCACTTATCCCCTTGCTAAACCGACTGAAGTAGAGCTCTGGAGCAGAGGAGAATGACCAAGAATAAGCTAGGTAAGCTTGGTTCATCTTCTTGCTCGAATTCATGAAGGAAAGTGGACTATAAGGTTGGTTTCATGGTTATCTTACTTAGTTCTTTCTTTCTAGCCGGTCTTTCCCAACCTTTTCTTGGAGAAACACCTTTGGCCGACTTGTGGAGCTCAAGACACCATTAAAGGCTTGAATCTTGGAATCTTGGAGCTCTAGGAACGACCATAAGGTGGGTTTTATAACTCTAAACCTCTTGCTTTCTTATGCATATCTTTGTTTTTGCAAGTTTGTAGTTAGTTCTTTTTCTTCCCCACTCTTCCTTGCACTTTTGCAAGCAAAACCACGAAGTAAATGACTTTTTATAAGGTTGAAGATGATGGGTGTGATTATCTAGGCTACTTTACCAAACTACCTTGGACCATTTTGTCTAAACGGTTTGCAAGACCGTTTGAAACCAAACGGTCTCACAACCGTTTGATTTCATGTGGTTTGCAAGATCGTTTAGATTCAAACAGTCTCCAAGACCGTTTGGTAGGGTTGACCAAGTGAAGACCATTTGTAGGTCTGTTTTATATATATTGAATTAATCAATTACAAAAAATCATGACCTAATTGCAAACCAGTCACAAGTTGAAGGTACTTCAACCCTCTAAACCCTAATCGGGTTCAAATTGCTGAATTCAAGGATCAATTTGGTTGAATTTTGGGTTGAGTGGACCAAACGGTCTCAAGACCATTTGGGGACCACTCAAACGGTCTCAAGACCGTTTGGTGACCACCCAAGACCGTTTGGAGGTCTAGGGTTAAGACAATTTAATCAATTGAAGGTCCTATCACAATAGGTTGTTGAATTAATTGAAAATGCTGATTTTAGACCTAATTAGGGTTCAACCCTTATTAAATTGACTTAGATTTTGATGGGACTTTGGGAAAACGGTCTCAAGACCGTTTGGAGGATATCCAAACGATCCCAAGACCGTGTGGGCCAAGGTTGGGCCCAATTGTAGGTCAATTGATGGGTTCAACATCAAATAGACTTATATTGATGGACATTGATGGTTAACCGATTACAAACCCTAATTGAATTAGATTCAACCCTAATTGGCTATCAATTGAGGGTCAATTGAGTGTCTAATTGGTTAAGTCTAACCCTAATTGGCTCAATTGATGAGTGGTTAACACATATGAGAACAATTGAGGGACTCAACCTTGAAAACCCTAATCGATTATAAGTCTTGATGCACTTTTTGGGTCCAATCGGTTTTGAGAGGTTTCAAGACCGTTTGAGTCCAAATGGTCTCAAGACCATTTGAATCCAAATGGTCTCAATCGATCTCAAGGTCATTTGGTCCAATCAATCTCAAGGTCGATTCAATTCATGCGGTTTCAAGGTCGTTTCATCCAATCGGTTTCAAAGTCAACTCTCTCAAATGGTCAACAAGTTGAAATGGTCTCAAGACCGTTTAGATACAAATGGTCTTGAGGGTGACCAAGTTCAAATGGTTTGGAAGTCAACCTAACCAAACGGTCAACACATCCAAACGGTCTCAGGACCGTTTGGAGGTTGAAAGTGTGTAATCGTTTGGAGACTTTAGGGTTGTGATTACTTAGTGCTTTGAAGTTATAAATGGGTCAATGGTGGTTCAACTTAAACCCTAATGATACCTAAAGACATTAAGGGGTTAAGTACCTAGTAGGTTGACCCAAGATATAATTAATGGTGAATATAATCAAGGCACTTATAAATGGTTCAAGTAGGCAACACCTCTTGATCAAGCAAACCCTAATGACTATAATGGTGATAACTTGACCTAAGATAATCAATTTGACTTAAACTAATTTAATCTAGAGTGATGTAAACATCATCTAGTAGTATGAGGAGAGAGAAGGCTCCTAATATGAATAAGAATCAAGTAACCTACCTCCAATATGAAAGAATGTACATGATTAGGGTATGATCCACCAAGGTGAGATCATAGAAACCCTAATTATGATGTCTAATGAATCTTAACCTAATTTAAGGGCATCAATGATGATGATTGTCATACATGATGATGTTATGAGCTCAATTCACTATGAAGTGAATAGTAAACCCTAATTCTAAGGTAATAACATGTAAAATGAATAAGTAAACCCTAATTGGGGGTAATGCATTGAAATGTACAAAAAACCCTAATTCCAGATTATGCTTTTAAGCATGAATCTTCATGTTTAAGAATGAGATGAGGAATCATTATTCCTAATCATAATGAAAGGGATTAGATAACCCTAATTGAGATGAATAAGGGAACTTAGCCATAATGAAGGCATGAAGGTGCAACCCTTGAATTGAAAGGTTAATCTTTTTTTATAAATTGGCTAATTTGGAAATGAATTGTTTATTGTTGTCAACTGAATTAACCATGCAGGTTCTTGTAAGAGAATGATCATACCCAGGTAATGATTATGATATCATATTCATTGAAAGCATGTTACTAGCTTTATGAATAGTGACATATCATGTTGTCTAGTAAGTGGCATCATATGAGATTGATGGGCTGTAAGAGCCATGAGTAACATCAAGGTCATGCTAAATAGATGACTTATGATGAGATAATGAAGATATGATACCTAATTGATAACTGATGTGAGTTAGACCTGATACATTTAGTATTCTATTTTCATAACTGTTGTTCTAATGATTAATACTCGGAAACATGCTTGATGCTAAAAGAATGTTGAAATGTACCTCACTAATCAAGTATAATCGTACCATGTAGAGCCCTGATCATAGATCTATCATTGTCAGAAGTTAAATGATGGTGAAACAGGTTTTCCTAAGGGAATTCCTGGATCACATACTTTTTGAGTATGTGGGGGAATATGGATGTGTATATCCTTACATCCTAGTGTAGGAATTGATATAGATGTATCTTAATCTATCAACCCTTCACTATGTGTTTATGCCGGGGTGATGTATCACTAATCTCCTAAGGGAAAATTTTATACCGCATTGATGAGAGATAACAAGAGATCTTTCGATGGCGAAAAGAGTACAGAATGCCACTGTGACTCTAATAGCGAAGTGCCAGAATACCCTGGTAAGCTATAGTAGCAGAGACACTAGATGTCCTGCATGTTAATCCTCACACTGACTGAGGAAGATGTGGTCATAAGAATCCGGCTCTTTTGATGACCTATGTATGGTACTGATGCGACTTAGTAGTGATCGATTGGACTATGAGCGGTATACCTCATCTCCGCAGGGCATAATAATGTTTGTAAAACATAATCAACCACATAGTATATCTGCTTAGGTTATACTACGATAAACAATGATTGCTGTTACATTGTTTACATTAATGATCTGTTCAAGTATCTAGCATACATGTTCTTCATATGCTTTAATGAAGTGATTGCTTAAGTAAATGTTGCTTTGTTTATTACCAAACCTACTGTTGATGATTTAAGATTATCTTGCTTTTGTTATCTCTTAAATGCCATAACAAAGCTTCTGGTATAGAGTTATAACTCTCGCTGGGACAATTATTCAGATTGTCTCACTTCATAGGTTTCTAACTTTTTAGGTGGACGTCGAGGACGGAGAAACCAATCCGAGGGTGAATAGTATCAGCAGTAGAAACACCAAGGGAAGCAGTGAATCTCAGGTGGAGATATTGGCTGTCATGTCCTATAGTCAGTTAGTCTTATGTCGTCTCTGTACTCTCAAGTCCTAGGAGTCAGTAGGTCTAAGATTTTGGCTTTAAGCCTCGAGATTTTGTATCTGGATATATATAATCACTCGAGATTGATTCATTAGAGATGTAATGTTAAAACATGATGTTAACAGTTTATTTTTTTTTATGATAAAGGAGTTTTAAGTTTTAAAGATCTTTTCTCCAAAAAGTTTTAATTTCTAGTGATTTTCATAATTTTGCTGCCAGTTAAGTAATTTTCTTCCGCATTAGTTAATCGTGTTCTCCGAAGTAAGACGTCTCAGTTTAGTGGTACCAGAGCTCTAGGTTCATTGAGTCTACAGATACATATGACTTAGGATGTCGAATCTATTCTTAGTGTTTTCCAGTATATCTAATAGTGTCTTCTGCTCCTCAGGAGAAGAAGGTAAGTACAGATGTCTGGACCAAACGAGGAGTATGTGGTAGAAAGTAGCATTGTTGCACCTCGAGAAGGTGCAAGGAACCTTGAGATAGAGCAACCTGTACCTGAGCCACCTATGGAGCCACCTCAGTTTAACCCATCTGACATGGAGAACCCAGTTGTCCAGACCATGTTCGGGCAATTTATGACTGCCATGACACATATCACAGATAGGATGCCCATGCCTGCACCTAGGGCACCTGCCCAGCCTGAAGGATAAGGTATCGGTAAGACATTCGAGCAACTTCGTCGTGTTGGAGCTACCGAGTACTTTGGAATAGCTGACCCTGCAGATGTCGATCTGTGGTTGACTGAGTTGGAGAAAGCTTTTAGAATCCTGAACATCCCAGAGGCCGAGAAGGTTAGACATGTTGTCTATCTTCTCAAGGGGAGTGCTGGTCACTGGTGGGCCACGGAAGAGCAGAAGAGGCCATGTATGGAGGCTACTTAAGAGGTTTTTCGACGGGAATTTATCAATAGATATTTTCCAAAGACCTTCCTGGATGAGAAAATCTCTCAGTTTGAGAGGTTAATACAAGGTTTGATGAACATTAGCGAGTACGAAGCTAAGTTCATGGAGTTTCTGCGGTTCTGTCGGCACATGGCTGCTACAGATGAAGAGAGGATCCGACGGTTCGAGAAAGGGTTGAATGTTGAGTTGACTACTCCTGTATCTGCCCTAGAGAATTGGGAAAGGTTTGCTACCTTCGTTGAGTCAGTCTGAAGGATAGAAAGGTCCATAGTAGAGAAGAGGCAAACCCAGAAGAGATATCCCCAGTTCCAAGGATCTTCATCTAAAGAGTTCAAGAAGCCTAAATTTTCTGCACCACCACCACCTAGACCTAGTACTGACACAGTGTACACTGAGTAGAGGTAGAGGATGAAGCCTACCACTACAAGGGGCTCGTAGTTCATCATCAATGTTAGTTATAGGACCACTAAGACCACAACAACTGGAGAGAAGCTGCTACAACCGTGGGAAGGTGGGACATCTGATGAAGGACTGTAGAGCTAGGCATGTTAGTGTGACACAGCCACAGAGGCAGAGTCAGCAAGGATCCCAGAGGAGGCTGTTCCAAGGAGAAGCTAGAGGACATGGACAAGCATCCCAAGCTAGATCGTCAGCACCGAATCAACCTCAGGCGACAACAAGGTTCTATGCAATGAACCCACCTGATGCAGTGATCAAACCACGGGTCATGGCAGGTCAGTTGGAGTTGTTATATTCTGATATGTCTACATCCTGGGTTGTATCAGTTTTGATTGACCTGAGTGCCATACACTCCTTTATCACTTGAAGAGTGATTCGTAACTGCAATATGACATTCAGTCATAGAGCAGATAGCTTGTTGCTTGAGACTCCATTGAGAGGGTCTCCTGTGTTGCAGGAGGTATGCTCTCCCTACATCCTTTTCTTTTCTGATCATCGCATTCAACTGGACTTAATACCACTTGAGATGTAAGGATTTAATATAATCCTTGGGATGGATACCTTGGAAAGGTATAAGGTTGTCTTGGATTGTGAATCCAAGCAGGCTGTGTTTGATGATGATAGCAACACATGGATCTTTCAAGGAGAGAGAAAGATTCTACCCACCTATCTTATGTCAGCTATGGTTGCTGAGAAGTTGATGAGGCAAGGATGTTATGCATTCTTAGCCCATGTGGTAGATACTACCATGGAGAGTCCTAACCCTGTTGAAGTTCATGTAGTCAGGGAATTTGAAGATGTGTTTCCTGAAAAACTTCCAGGTGTGCCACCACCTCGGGAAATTGATTTTGAAATCAATTTGATCCCAGATACACAACCTATAGCATAGACACCGTATAGGATGGCACCTACTGAGATGGAAGAACTCAAGAAACAATTGTAGGAGCTACTTGAGAAGGGTTTCATCTGACCGAGCACTTCACCCTGGGGTGCTCCGGTTCTTTTTGTTAAAAAGAAAGACGGGTCAATGTGGTTGTGCATTGATTACAGACAACTAAACAAAGTAACAATAAAGAATAAGTACCCTCTGCCGAGGATTGATGATCTCTTTGACCAGTTGCATGGTGCAACCGTCTTCTCAAAGATAGACTTGAGGTCGGGATATCATCAACTTCGTATTAAGGATAGTGACATATCCAAGTTTGCCTTTAGGACAAGGTATGGTCACTATGAGTTCACAGTTATGTCGTTTGGACTAACTAATGCACCAGCTGCATTTATGGAACTCATGAATAGAATCTTCCGACCTTTCCTCGATCAGTGTGTTGTTGTCTTCATAGATGACATTCTGATCTATAGTAGAGATGCTCAGCAGCATGAACAACATCTTCGTCAGGCTCTAACCTTGTTAAGAGAACATAAGCTATACACTAAGTTTAGCAAGTGTGAGTTTTGGTTTCCGGAAGTATCTTTCCTTGGACATGTAGTATCTGCCTCGGGTATTCGTGTTGACCCTAAAAAGGTAGAATATGTTCTATAGTGGGAACAACTGAAGACACCGATGGAGATCCATAGTTTCCTAGGGTTGGCTGGTTATTATCAAAGGTTCATTAAGAACTTCAGTTCTATAGCCTTACCCTTGACTAAGATGACCTGAAGGATGATCCTTTTACCTGGAGTGATAAGTGTCAGCAATCTTTTCAGTT
This sequence comes from Alisma plantago-aquatica, assembly GCA_963693085.1. Lineage (NCBI taxonomy): Eukaryota > Viridiplantae > Streptophyta > Magnoliopsida > Alismatales > Alismataceae > Alisma > Alisma plantago-aquatica. Next base: position 594,537,690 of record OY856409.1, read on the forward strand.
GTTGAAAGAGAGGTTGACAAGTGCACCTGTACTTGTGTTACCTGAACAAGGCAAAGGATATGTGGTTTTTTGTGATGCCTCCAAGAACGGACTCAGATGTGTGCTGATGCAGGATAAGTAAGTGATTTCTTTTCCTTCCCGACAGCTTAAGAAACACGAAGAGAATTATCCGACACACATTTGGAGTTAGCTGTTGTGGTTCATGCTTTGAAGATCTGGATACATTACCTCTACGGAGAGACAGTCCAGATTTTCACTGATCATAATAACCTTAAGTATATCTTCTCACAGCATGAACTTAACATGAGGCAACATCACTGGATGGAGTTAATCAAGGACTATGATTGTACAATTGATTACCATCCAGGGAAAGCCAATGTGGTTGTAGATGCCTTGAGTAGGAAATCAGCAACAGCAACCATGGATAGAGCACAACTAAGCTCCTTAGTATGCTCTAGGAGAGATGTTTATCTCCTTAAGACAAGACATTGTACAGTTGAAGATGTCATTATTAACCGGGTTGTTAGCTGAGATGCACATAAAACCTACCTTAAGAGAGCAGATTAAGGAGGCACAACAAGTTGATGCTGCAGTTTAACAGATCAGATCGGAGTATGGTGATGAGAAACGAGATGGTTTCCATGATTCAGATGACCAGGTAGCATGTTATCATGGGAGAATGATAGTACCAGATGTGGATAGCGTGAGGACTTTAGTCCTGGAAGAAGCTCATTCTTTGATGTATGCTATGCATCCAGGGAGCACCAAGATGTATTGAAACTTAAAAGATATGTATTGGTGGCCTGGGATGAAGAAGGATGTTGCAGAGTTTGTTATGAGGTGTCATGTATGTCAGCAAGTTAAAGCTGAACACCAGAAACCTGCAGGAACAATGCAACCTTTACCCATACCACAGTGGAAGTGGGATCATGTAACCGTGGACTTTGTTGTTGGCCTACCCAGGACAAGCAAAGGACATGATTCCATTTGGGTAATAGTTGATAGGTTGACAAAGACAGCTCATTTCTTGCCTGTCAAAACAACCTATCCTGCTGAGAAGTTAGCACAGTTGTATGTTGAAGAGATAGTACGACTGCATGGAATTCCAATCACTATAGTTTCTGACAGAGGTCCCCAGTTTACGAGTCGTTTTTGGGAGCGACTGCACAAAGCTGTAGGCACCCAGTTAAGGTTTAGTACAGCCTTTCACCCACAGACTGATGGACAGTCGGAAAGGACTATACAGACCTTGGAGGACTTGCTAAGAGTTTGTGTTCTTTAGTTCCCAGGAAGTTGGGATCTACACCTAAGCTTGATAGAGTTTTCCTATAACAATAGCTATCAGCATAGAATTGATATGGCTCCTTATGAAGCTTTGTATGGTAGACGTTGTAGATCACCCTTATGTTGGTATGAGACCGGTGAGCATCAGCTGTTAGGTCCTGATCTTGTGCAGCAAACCACAGAGAAAATCGAAGTAATACAACAACAGCTTAAGACTGCACAGGATAGGCAGAAATCATATGCTGACAGACGTCGTAGACCTTTGGTGTTCTAGGTTGGAGACATAGTGTATCTCAAAGTCTCACCTTACAAGGGAATTCTTCGTTTTGGAAGAAAAGGGAAGTTAGCTCCTAGATTTATGGGGCTGTATCCAATCATAGAACGGGTTGGAAAGGTAGCCTATAGACTAGAGTTACCACCAGAGTTACAGAGGTTACACCCTGTGTTTCACATTTCTATGTTGAGGAAATGTCACCCTGATAAAAAGTTAGTTCTACAGCCTATGGAGGTAGAATTGAATGATGATATAACATATGAGGAAGGACCAGTGTCAATCCTTGATAACAGAATTAAAAAGCTAAAGAAGAAAGATATAAGTCTCGTGAAAGTCCTCTGGAATCACCGTGGTGTTGAAGAAGCCACTTGGGAACTAGAGGAAGAGATGAGAAGGAAATACCCTACTCTTTTCCCTTAATATATGTTTTGTTGATTTCAGGGACGAAATCCTTGTAAGGGGTGAATAATTTGTAACATCCCTGACCTGGGTTATGAGCTAACCCTAGGTGTTTTGCTTAATTATGTAATTAAGATACTTGTGATTATCTTTGGTCTGTAATTAAAACTCTTGAGGAACATATGTTTCCATTTTTGTCCTTTTTAAACAATGTTGTAGTATTGTTTTGTAATACAGGGACCTATGTGCAAATTACCCAATTAGAGGAGTTAACTTGCAATTTACACATTTTGATATGTTCCCTTGGTGTTGAGACATCATAAGATAGAATATGATGAAGTATGATGGGTTCTCCAAGCTTGGGCACCAAGATGCAGCTTGTGGAGCAATCCTTGAGTTTTAAACCCTAATTTTGGTGTAAAGTGCAATTTACCCAAAATGTGGGGTGCAACTTGTAAAATACACTTTCTAGAATACCTTTTATGACTCTTGACATCCTTTAGAGTAATAATGATGAAGAGGGCGCTTCTTTTGAATCATCATATAAAAAGGAATACCTTTGTAATTGAATAACCAAGTTGTAAGTAAAATGACACTTATATATGTGCACCTTAGTGATAAGTTGACCTTCTTTACCTTTAGTCCTTGGTTTTAGAAAGAGTTTTGCTTTATAAATAAGGAGAAGGGACGTGCAAAGAAGAAATGAATGACCTAGATGTGAAATGGAGAAACTAGTTGTCCTTATGATGGAAATGACACCAGAGTATATATACAACTTTCCTTTGCAAACAAAGGAACGTTTCCCTTCTTCCTTCACTTATCCCCTTGCTAAACTGACTGAAGCAGAGCTCTGGAGCAGAGAAGAACGACCAAGAAGAATCTAGGTAATCTTGGGTCATCTTCTTGCTCGGATTCATGGAGGAAAGTGGACTATAAGGTTGGTTTCATGGTTATCTTACTTAGTTCTTTCTTTCTAGCCGATCTTTCCCAACCTTTTCTTGGAGAAACATCATTGGCCAACCTGTGGAGATCAATAAACCATTAAAGGCTTGAATCTTGTAAGCTTGGATCTCTAGGAATGACCATAAGGCGGGTTTTATAACTCTAAACCTCTTTCTTTCATATGCATATCTTTGTTTTTGCAAGTTTGTAGTTAGTTCTTTTTCTTCCCCACTCTTCCTTGCACTTTTGCAAGCAAAACCACGAAGTAACCGACCTGTTCTAAGGTTGAAGATGATGGGCGTGATTCTCTAGGCTACTTTACCAAATGACCTTGGACCATTTGGTCTAAACGGTTTGCAAGACCGTTTGAAACCAAACGGTCTCACAACCGTTTGATTTCATGTGGTTTGCAAGACCGTTTAGATTCAAACGGTCTCCAAGACCATTTGGTAGGGTTGACCAGGTGAAGATCATTTAGAGGTATGTTTTATATATATTTAATTAATCAATTACAAAGAATCATGACCTAATTGCAAACCAATCACAAGTTGAAGGTACTTCAACCCTCTAAACCCTAATCAGGTTCAAATTGCTGAATTCAAGGATCAATTTGGTTGAATTTTGGGTTGAGTGGACCAAACGGTCTCAAGACCATTTGGGGACCACTCAAATGGTCTCAAGACCGTTTGGTGACCACCCAAGACCGTTTGGAGGTCTAGGGTTAAGCCAATTTAATCAATTGGAGGTCCAATCACAATAGGTTGTTGAATTATTTGAAAATGCTGATTTTAGACCTAATTAGGGTTCAACCCTTATTAAATTGACTTATATTTTGATGGGACTTTGGGAAAACGGTCTCAAGACTGTTTGGAGAATATCCAAACGATCCCAAGACCGTTTGGGCCAAGTTTGGGCCCAATTGGAGGTCAATTGATGGGTTCAACATTAAATAGACTTATTTTGATGGACATTGATGGTTAACCGATTACAAACCCTAATTGAATTAGATTCAACCCTAATTGGCTATCAATTGAGGGTCAATTGAGTGTCCAATTGGTTAAGGCTAACCCTAATTGGATCAATTGATGAGTGGTTAACACATATGAGGACAATTGAGGGACTCAATCTTGAAAACCCTAATCGATTATAAGTCTTGATGCACTTTTTGGGTCCAATCGGTTTTGAGAGGTTTGGACCAAACGGTCTCAAGACCATTTGAGTCCAAATGGTCTCAAGACCGTTTGAATCCAAATGGTCTCAAGACCGTTTGGGCTCAATCGATCTCAAGGTCATTTGGTCCAATCGATCTCAAGATCGATTCAATTCATGCGGTTTCAAGGTTGTTTCATCCAATCGGTTTCAATGTCAACTCTCTCAAATGGTCAACAAGTTGAAATGGTCTCAAGACCGTTTAGATTCAAACAGAAATAAGGGTGACCAAGTTCAAACGGTTTGTAAGTCAACCTAACCAAATGGTCAACACATCCAAATGGTCTCAGGACCGTTTGGAGGTTGAAAGTGTGTAATCGTTTGGAGACTTTAGGGTTGTGATTACTTAGTGATTTGAAGTTTTAAATGGGTCAATGGTGGTTCAACTTAAACCATAATGATACCTAAAGACATTAAGGGGTTAAGTACCTAGTAGGTTGACCCAAGATATAATTAATGGTGAATATAATCAAGGCACTTATAAATGATTCAAGTAGGCAACACCTCTTGATCAAGCAAACCCTAATGACTATAGTGGTGATAACTTGACCTATGATAATCAATTTGACTTAAACTAATTTAATCTAGAGTGATGTAAACATCATCTAGTAGTATGAGGAGAGAGAAGTTTCCTAATATGAATAAGAATCAAGTAACCTACCTCCAATATGAAAGAATGTACATGATTAGGGTATGATCCACCAAGGTGAGATCATAGAAACCCTAATTATGATGTCTAATGAATCTTAACCTAATTTAAGGGCATCAATGATGATGATTTTCATACATGATGATGTTATGAGCTCAATTCACTGTGAAGTGAATAGTAAACCCTAATTCTAGGGTAATAACATGTAAAATGAATAAGTAAACCCTAATTGGGGGTAATGCATTGAAATGTACAATAAACCCTAATTCCAGGTTATGCTTTTAAGCATGAATCTTCATGTTTAAGTATGAGATGAGGAATCATTATTCCTAATCATAATGAAAGGGATTAGATAACCCTAATTGATATGAATAAGGGAACTTAGCCATAATGAAGGCATGAAGGTGCAACCCTTGAATTGAAAGGTTAATGTTTTTTTATAAATTGGATAATCTGGAAATGAATTGTTTATTGTTGTCAACTGAATTAACCATGCAGGTTCTTGTAAGAGAATGATCATACCCAGGTAATGATTATGATATCATATTCATTGAAAGCATGTTACTAGCTTTATGAATAGTGACATATCATGTTGCCTAGTAAGTGGCATCATATGAGATTGATGGGCTGTAAGAGCCATGAGTAACATCAAGGTCATGCTAAATAGATGACATATGATGAGATAATTAAGATATGATACCTAATTGATAACTGATGTGAGTTAGACCTGATACATTTAGTATTCTATTTTCATAACTGTTGTTCTAATGATTAATACTTGGAAACATGCTTGATGCTAAAGGAATGCTGAAATGCACCTAACTAATCAAGTATAATCGTACCATGTACAGCCCTGATCATAGATCCATCATTGTCAGAAGTTAAATGATGGTGAAATAGGTTTTCCTAAGGGAATTCTTGGATCACATTCTTTTGAGTATGTGGGGGAATATGGATGTGTATATCCTTACATCCTAGTGTAGGAATTGATATAGATGTATCTTAATCTATCGACCCTTCACTATGTGTTTATGCCGGGGTGATGTATCACTTATCCCCTGAGGGAAACTTTTATACCGCATCGATGAGAGATAAACAAGAGATCTTTCGATGGCGAAGAGAGTACAGAATGCCAGTGTGAATCTATTAGTGAAGTTCCAGAATACCCTGGTAAGCTATAGTAGCAGAGACACTAGATGTCCTGCATGTTAATCCTCACACTGACTGAGGAAGATGAGGTCATAAGAATCCGACTCTATTGATGACCTATGTATGGTACTGATGCGACTTAGTAGTGATCGGTTGGAGTATGAGCGGTATACCTCATCTCCGCAGGGCATAATAATGTTTGTAAAACATAATCAACCGCGTAGTATATCTGCTTAGGTTAAACTATGAGAAACAATGATTGTTGTTACATTGTTTACATTAATGATTTGTTCAAGTATCTAGCATACATGTTCTTCATATGCTTTAATGAAGTGATTGCTTAAGTAAATGTTTCTTTGCTTATTACCAAACCTGTTGTTGATGATTTAAGATTATCTTGCTTTTGTTATCTCTTAAATGCCATAACAAAGCTTCTGGCGGAGAGTTATAACTCTCGCTGGGACAATTATTCAGATTGTCTCACTCCATAGGTTTTTAACTTTTTAGGTGGACGTAGAGGACGGAGAAACCAATCCAAGGGTGAACAGTGTTAGCAGCAGCAACACAAAGGGCAGTAGTGAATCTCAGGTGGAGATACTGGCTGTCATGTCCTATAGTCAGTTAGTCTTATGTCGTCTCTATACTCTCAGGTCCTAGGAGTCAGTAGGTCTGAGATTTTGGCTTTAAGCCTCGCGATTTTGTATCTGGATATATATAATCACTCGAGAAGTGATTCATCAGAGATGTAATGTTAAAACATTATGTTAACAGTTTATTTTGTTTATGATAAAGGAGTTTTAAGTTTTAAAGATCTTTTCTCCAAAAAGTTTTAATTTCTAGTGATTTTCATAACTCCGCTGCCAATTAAGTAATTCGCTTCTGCATTAGTTAATCGTGTTCTCCGAAGTAAGACGTCTCAATCATTCACGTTTGATTGCATTGCACAAGTCCCGATGGAGGAGAGAGCGAAGAATGGAGCTGAGAGTTATTCCCTGAGAGATTTCAGAGACGAAGACAGAGTTCTTCAGCACCGAAAGGCTACAGAACGCTCATCCCGCGCCAAGGATCTCCTGGTTCTTCTCCATTTAGGGGTTACACCATCTCCATCCATGTTATCTCCATATTTTCTCATTCCTTCATGGTGTTTTGCATTGAGATGAACATGTGAGGCTAATCCCCTTTGTCTCTAGGACCGGGAGTAGCCCAAACAATCGTTGTATGACTCTTTTTACATAGTTTATCATAATTTGTCCCTCAAATCCGCTGTATGATATCGTTTCTCCATTGCTATCATTGTGCTTGATCACCATTATGGTAATCTAATACCTTTAATTGCTTTTGACGAAGAATTAATGATTGAAAAGAGGCGGTAATCACATTAAGTAATAAATCCTTTGGAAAAGGTGATGTACGGTTAATGGTGGGAACCCAGAGACATGTTTTTCATGCACCTAGTCTAGGGCATAGGTTACTACTGGCGTGGAATCGACCTAGATTAAGGTAGTGAATTGTATCGTGGAAGCGAGCAATTCTAGCTACAAGCCACTATTAGGAAAAGGAGACGAGTTGTGATAATTGTGAAGGAATTAGTACAATGAGAACCCGCGGTGAAACCACAATCCTAGAGATTTCTTTTGAATTGATTAAACCAACCATTTAATAGATTATTTTGTTTTCTTTTGTTTTTATTTTTATTTTTCAATACAACTTCCAAACTTTTAAAATTGGTTTAGCTGATCGCGAGTAGTTAGTAGTAGTCTACCGATAATTATGTTTCCATGTGTTCGACTCAGACCTCACAAGGCCTATATTACATTGACGCATACACTTACATTATACACACGGTAAAGTCGTGTCATAAACCATTGATATTCACGGTCATACTATAACTAGGCTACATACAAATTTTTAGTTCATTTGGATGAGTGTAAATCACTCATCCAAGGGCAACAAAATTGACACGTGAAACTAATTTGAAATGCATAATTTTTGCATTCTTTATTGCATGACCTATAAATGTCCAAATGTGCTCAAATTTTGTATATGAGCTATTCACAAGATGCTTAGGAAGATCAACAGATTACATTTTTGAAAGAAAAAAAATATTGCATCATGAAAAATCTACTTGAGTGTATTCTGCTCTGAATACACTTGAGTATATTCTAGCCTACTATATATATATATATATATATATATATATTAATTATTTATAAATAAGTAAAACATCTAGTGTAGTTTCAGATAAATGTAGAAAAATAATGGGACTAAAATTTATGACTTTACGTATTATGTGTGTCAGTATCTTTCCCAACATTACGACTATTACAATAATTATGTTTATCGCCAATTAGGTTAAAGAACATTCCAAGTATAGTGAAACAAATCCACAAACATGTTCTCAACTTTTATCAAGGGACAACACTTCATTTTCGAAACAATCTTCATTACCACAAATTAACCTATCACTTTACTTAGCATGCGAATAAAACCAATGTTGAATGTTGATCTACTATAAACTCAAGGGACAATGTTGGCTTGAAAATTTGAAGCCATTGCTACTTAGCATGTTCAAATTGCTAAAAAGGAGTTCAACAGAAAAATAACAAATATTAAAAAACTAAACAAAGCAATAAAGATGATTAAATCCATGCATATATAATTTGTAGCGCTACGATTCATCAGTTCATATCTTTTATATTATGTGAAATTCACTAATTTACTACTATCTATATGCACATATACTATAAAAGTTAGGAAACATAAGATGATAATAGAATATGAGTTAACTTTTTCCAAAGAAGAAAAGAATAAGAACAAGTAAATGTCCATGCAAGTCAACAAATATTACAATATGCTATGTAAATTCTCCTTATATAGTTTATACACACAATGTATGCTTTTAATTTTAATATGCATACTAACATGATTTTTAAATAATATTTAAAACAATATTTTTACAATAATATATTCATGCCGAGTAAAATTCATTCTATAATATAAAATAGTTACAGAGTAAACATGAACTCAATAATTTTGTGAAGGATACTCTTTTTAAAAAAAATACAAATAATTATACTCGGGCTCCAACACTGCTACAAACATATCATTGTGCACCCCCCCCCCACACACACATACACGCAAAGAATAAAAAGAAATGGATGTCAAATAAATAGTTGAAATACTGAGATAATAAAAGACAGATGAAAGATAAATTAGGAAATGACAAGTCATTACTAATACAAAATTAGGTTAATGTCTAACTTGTTCTCTTCAGAAAATAATAGTTTTATGAAAAAAAAAGTGAATTGTTATTATGTACTTCAACCAAGATAATTTTGTTGTAAAATATTCATATGAACATGTATGGAATTCATGCATTTACTAGTATTATAAAAAAATCATATTTATTATCATCATTCTTTGATTAAAAGAAAAGTCTTCATCATTACATTATCATGTTATAGATAGATATATCCAATACCAGGTCACATCTTCTATATCCAACATCTGTCCTTCACTCTATTCCATCCTAAATTAACCATGTATGTCCTAACCAACATAGCATGTATTGGTGTACTGTTGTGGAATGTGCTTTTGTGATTAGCATGGTCATAGATAGGGTCCAAACTAAGGACATGCGATTTAAACCCATCCAGTACCGAGTGCAATGACTTCATGGAAGACTCTCTGTGATACCTACAATTGTAAATGAAAGGAAGTTGCACTAAATCTCTTGATGATGAGCGTCATGGAACATGTTACTTGCTCGCTATTGAGTGACATGCGTAGAATTGGCATCAAGCCTGAACAGAGACCAACTAATCAAAGTCATGCCCAATTGGATGCTATTGAACCAATGTATTCAACACCAAATACAATGACTTCATGGAAGAATCTCCAGAGTACCTAAAATTGTAAACTAATGGCAGTTGTGCCAAATCACTTGATGATAAGGGCCATGGGATAGGTTGCTTGTTGCCTATCAAATGGCATGCGTAGAATCGACATCCAACCCAATAGAGACCAACTTGCCAAACTCGTGCCCACATGGATGTTATTGAACTGTAAACGGAAGGCAATCATCACAAATCTCTTGATGATGAGGGTCATGGAATAGGTTGCTTGTTGTCTATCAAACAACATGTGCAGAATTGGCATCCAGCCCAAACATCGACCAACTTGTCAAACTCATGCCCAATTACATTTTATTGAACCGACGTATCTAGTTACAAGTGTGATGATTTTTGTTACATCTGGGCCCACTGCCCTAGGCTCTAGTAGAGTTTCAGGAATGAAGACGGGCCCCACAGACCACCACTACCCTTAACTTCACACTTTTTCCTCACTCACGTGAAATTTGAAATCAACTTTTCGATTGGTCACCCATCCTAGTAGTACTTCAAGATGAACACACTTTATTATGGAGTTCTTTAGAAATGGGCTCCCTGAAAAGGAGGTGCACCTTGGTGATATGGGTAGTTCAATCATTCCTTTTAAGATCATGTTATCCAATGTCTCAAATCCTAGGACGTTACAATCTCCCCCACTTAGACTCTTGAAGTCCTCGTCAAGACTCAACTATATGGTTTCATAATATATTCTCATTTCAGTGCAGATCCAGAATGGCCTATGGGCACCCATCTCCCGATCACGGAATACCAACGCAAGGTTGACTATGTCAACCATAGACAGCCCTTTCCGACATGCCTGGACTGCACGGCTCAAGATTGGCATGCTACATGCCCATGTGGGCCCCACCTAGTAGAGGGGTTATGGATCTAATACCATTTGTAATACTTGGGCCCACTGCCCTAGGCTCTAGTAGAGTTTCAGGAATGATGACTGGCCCCAGATGCCACCACTAGCCTTAATTTCATATTTTTTCCTCACTCACACGCAAACCGAGATCAACTTCCCGACTGGTCACTCATCCTAGTACTACTTTAAGCTGAGCATGCTTAACTATGGAGTTCTTTAGAAATGAGCTCCCTGAAAAGGAGGTGTACCTTGGTGATATGGGTAGTCTAATCATTCCTTTTAAGATCATGTTATCCAAGGTCTCAAATCCTGGGACGTTACAATTTCATGGAAGACTCTCCATGATATCTACAACTATAAATAGAAGGTGGTTATGCCAAACCTCTTGATGATGAGGGTCATGAGACAAGTTGCTTGTTGCCGATCGAACGACATGTGCAGAATTGGCTTCCAAACCGAATAGAGACTAACTTGTTAGACTCATGCCCAATTGGATGTTATTGAACCGACATATCCAGTACCAAGTGTAATGAATTCATGGAAGACTCTCCACGATACCTACAATGTAAAAGGAAGGCAGTCACGACAAATCTCTTGATGATGAGGGTCATGGGACAAGTTTCTTGCTGCTATCGAACGACATGTGTAGAATTGGCATCTAGCCCAAATAGAGACCAACCTGTAAAACACATGTCCAATTGGATGTTATTGAACCGACATATCCATTACCAAGTGCAATAGTAGACTCTCCACGGTAGCTATAACTGTAAACGGAAGGCAGTCGTGCCAAGTTTCTTGATGATGAGGGTCATGGGATAGGTTGCTTGCTACCTATCGAACGACATGTGCCGAATTGGCATCCGGCCCAAACAGAGACCAACTTCTCAAACTCATGCTCAATTGGATGTTATTGAATCAACGTATCCAATACTAACTGTGATGACTTTATAGAGGACTCTCCACGGTACCTACAACGGTCAACTAAAGGTAGTCGCGCGAAATCTCTTGATGATGAGGGTCATGGGACTTTATAGAGGGCTCTCCACAATACCTACAATTGTAAACGGAAGAGAGTCACACGGAATCTCTTGAAGATGAAGGTTATGGGACAGGTTACTTGTTGATTAAAAAACGACATGCGCATTTATTGGCATCTAAACCCAATAGAGATCAACTTGTCAAACTCATACCCAATTGGATGTTAATTGTACCGACGTATCTAGAACCGGCTGCAATGACTTCATAGAAGACTCTCCATTGTACCTACAAAATGTAAATGGAAGATAGCCGCACCGAATCTCTTGATGATGAGGGTCATGGAAAATGTTGCTTGTTGCTTATTGAACAGCATGCACATAATTGACATCTAGTCCAAATAGAGACCAACTTGTCAATCTCATGCCTACTTTGATGTTATTGAACCCACGTAGCCAATACCAAATACAATGACTTCGTGGGTACAATTGTACACGGAAGGCAGTCAGCGCCGAATTTCTTGATGATGAGGGCCATGTGGCAGGTTGCTTGTTGGATGTAGAACGGACTTGAATCGGCATCCAGCCTAAATAGAGACCAACTTGTCAAGCTCATACCCAATCTGGCTAATTTGCTTCGATGCATTACATGAAACCAGAAACACAGCTTCTTGCCAACCCGGCCCGTCATACTATGGTCACAAACGTGACATGCTCTCCGGTCGTGTTCTCCGCTACTGCTTTCATCTCCTGCACGCCTCCTCGTCATGGCGCTATCCCTTGCCGACCCTACTGGACTCGTGCATTGTACATGCTCTGTAAAGCCTACGATATGGACAAGGATAAGGCCGGGGGAAGAGAGCATAGCAGTAGTTGGAAAGCTAGTTGAAACCCTACCCAATCGACACTTTGCTATTCGGCGAACCCCGCAATAATTGCCAGAGGAGTCTCGACAGGAGAAGTATCAGCGCATGTGGGCATGGCAAGCAGCAGGGCTAGCTCTTCCATGTATGACCGACGCTGCTCACAGCGCCACCGCGCAGTCCACCGTAATCTGCCTGTTCCTGCGTTGGGCTCCGCTGGTGGGGTGGGGTGTCTCACTCTCCACCGTGACATGTCCATGTGGGTAGGGCTCCTCGCTGTGTGGTGGGTTGTTTTGTCGATCAAGATCACATCAAGAGGGAATAGGGTGTGACCTAACAGTGGGCCATCGATGCCCATGTGAAGATCACTTGTTAAACAAGTCACGATGGGCGGCGGGGAAGCACTGATGCTGCTTGCTGTTCCTTCCCGCTCGGATCTTTAGTGGGACCATAGTGCGGCTTGATTTTGGTTCCCGATTTAGTCGTGGCCATTAATTTGGGTGGAATATATGCTGTTCCAATGGATTGACAGGTTGCTGGAACAAGGGGCTTGGTGTTGTTGGCACTGGGGAAGATGTTTGGTGACGGGAGAAGCGTAGATTTTTGTGGCGTAAACTAGGGTGAGATAATGAAGTGGGCGGCCGGAAATTGTTACCTTAGGGGTTAGTTTCTGTTTCGTGAAAGTTAATAAAATCCATGTGCGGTGGACCCGAAAGCGGTGGTATATGTTAGAATGGACCACCGGATTTGCTGTACCCAATTTATACAGGAGCACGCTTTAGGGAACTTTAGTTTAATTTCTGGAACTTAAGTTCCATTCAATTCCATGTGATTGGTTTGTTGTTACTATAAATATGTGAATCATTAAAAAAATTATTAATTTTATTGTGTCATATAAATAAGTAAGAATGACAAAGACATAAAAAATAAATAATATGTTTAAAAATAATTATATTCCAAAATCATAATAACCTCAAAAATTATTATGGTGCAGATGTTGTTCCTTCGACAAATATTTTATTGTGCTACAATTATAATCTTAATAAAAATATTACGATTAAAATCACATCACAATATTTTCATTTCACTTTATGTATACAAAGTATTTGTAATAATGTCCACATCTTATGTACTTGTAAATATAAGTTTCGATTCATCATCATTTAGAACAATATAGGATATTAAGTTTTACATTATTTTTGTAAAGAATTGTTATTATATTATATGTGCATGGTTATAGTTTATTATAATTTTTCATATCATAATTTTTTAACATAAAGAATAAGAACATGTTAGGTAAATCACATAGTTTTCACATGGTGCGGAGTGTTTATTTTTCACGGTATTTGTATTTTTTATTTTATAAATCACACTGATAATGGTGGTTATAGTGTAAAATATTTTACATAGTGTGATTATAGTGTATCATATTTTTTTCATATTATGTTATGGTTTTAGCAATGAACTATAAACACACCACTAATATTTCTAAACATAAATATTTAACGTGTGTCATTATGACAAATGAAGAATATAATTGTATAAAAAATGTCGTTAGTTGTCCCAGAACTCGTTTTCTGCTATTTTTAAGAGGGAACTCATGAAGTGTGTTTTGTATGTAAGGCTCCAATTGGTTTGCTGTAATTGGTCTAAAAAATATGAGAATTGGAGTTACGGGACATATTTTTAGTGATTGGTTTTCCGTAATTGCGAAAACTCAATTTCCTGAAATTTTTTAGAGTTCATAGGGTTTAAGTTCATGACTTCTGAAAAAAAAACCAATTTCTTTCGTTGCGCTCGCGTGATGGCACAAGAAGACTCCCCACTGCGAATATGTTCCGAGTCCTCGAGCTGTGGAAGCCTACTTGAGAAGACCAGCGTCGGTGGATTTCTTGGAGAATGAAGACTCTCTATTGCCAAGACTCTCGTGCACCGTAATACTGGACTAACATTCTCCATGTTTCGTTTACAATATTCATCTAAGGATCATGATCTCGCTCTCAACCTTACTTTCTTTGCATATTCTATTAAGTGCGGCAATTAGTAGATCATGTCTGTATCTATCAGATTTCTATTGCTATACTTAAATCCTAATACTATGATTCCTACTCAACGGATTTCACATATTTATTTGAAGAACCTGATTGCAATTCGTCATTGCTCTTGCAATGGTAATATCTTGAACTTGCTTATCACGGCAAGCTATTCACTGTATAATAACTTTTTTATTTGACCCTTGTACATAGTAAACGGTTTTCGTTATAGTATATAACGTTGAGATCATCATCCTACCATTAGTCTACTTCTCTTCTTTGGCCTTTGGATACAATCTTTTAACTGAAAAAATTACACCTTGTGTTAAGGTTGCATTCATGCCTTTGTTCTTTAGAACATAGGAACCTAATTATAAATAATAAAACATCGACTATTTATCATCTATAATACAATTGATTAGAATATACTTGTGTAGAGAAATTTCCTAGCACTTAATATAGGTGATTTATTTTTTGATATAGATGGTGGATGATATTGACTTTGAGGAACCTATCGACTTAACTGAGAATGATACAACTGGAGAAATTCTAATTGAAGATGTTGATTTTGTCCCAGAATCACTTGGCTTTGCAAATTCATTTCAAAAAGACAGAATACTAATATTGGAGACAACAATCATTTTATGGGTCATTGATGAAGTTTTCTTATTATCTTTTTATTATCAACTCAGAACTCCAAGCTTATGAAGCTTATTTTATTTTCAATTGAAGACCTTACTCTTTGAAATGTTACTTGGTTTGGTTGTTATGAAGTTGCTACAATGTTTTCATACACAAGATTTTATTATTTTGTTTAAATGAAGTTTGTTTGGTTGATGTGAAGTGGATACAATCATCTCATATACAACATCTCATTATGTTTCTTGAATGAAGTTGGTTTGGCTGTGAAAAATAATGTGCAAAAATATGTTGTGCATTGTAATTTATTTATAATTCATGTACTCTTTTTACTTGACTTACAGAAAACCAATCACGTTGAAGTCATTTTCTAAAAAAACTCATAATTTCAACCATCACCTGATCTCGTTTTCCTGGAACTGAACTCAACTTCCTGGAAAATGAGTTCACTGAAAAATCCAATTACAGCAAACCAATCGGAGCCTAAGTCTGTAACTCATTGAAAGTCCCGTAACTCAATTTTCAACACTTATTATAAACCAATCATGAAAAATTACTTAAGAAACTCCAGTTCATTAGTTTTTTGGACTAGTTATGACAAATCATTTGGAGCCTTATTTGCAAATGACAACATGTGTGGACAAGGTTTTATCAAAATCGATAATATCCAGTCGATCGGGTCTAGTCGTTGTGACTCCCTTTGTTAGGAAGCATGATCGAGGAAGAGTCACGGAGAATAAAATATAAATATATAAATTCAAATTGGTTGATTATAAATTTAGAGAAAAAATCCTTACTAAAGGAAAAATTGTGAGGATTTCAGTAGTAGTGTAGTCTTGCCAAAAATAGGAGCAGCAAATCCCCACTCGTTAGTAGGGATGGCTACTTCGAAAGAAGAAAAAAATCAAAAGAAAAGGGATGACAAATAAATCTTATACACTACCAACCCATCGGATGCACATGGTCCAACCCACCAAATTAGGGTCCAACTCACCAAACTAGTGTATCCATCATCAAGATGGATGGTGGTTTGGTTAGTTTATGATTTATGTTAGTGAAATCATGTGACCTAAATTTAACCACTCCACGTGGGACCAGCAAATTCGTTAAACTCTACCCAATCTGTCTCGCTGCACTATCATGTACCTCTATTATAGCAAGATTTGAAACCTCTCGGCTCAAATAAGTAGCAGAGAACCTCAATGCACTGTTAGGTAGCTTCTCACCATCGTGGAACTCAGAAATCAACAAAGATCAATCATGCTTAGTGAAGAGATGGTGTTGGTGATCTGAGTTGAAGGGAGGAGCAAGTACCTAAGATATTCATAGTGGTATTGTGGGTAACTATCCATTTCCTCCAATTTGTATCCAATCTTCCCCTTGGCGATGGAAAAGATATGTTGTTGGTGATCTGCTTATTTCCTCAGATCTATTACTTGTCAAATCTAGAGCTTAGCTCCTCCACAAAATTTCAAGCTCACCCCTTCCAAACAAAGATCAACCAATTGCTCAGCCTCATCATCAACACCTTCTACTCCAACAAGGAGATCTTTCTACATGAACTCATCAACAACTCCTCTAATGTGATTCATTGTTTCTTAATCTTCTTCTTTATTCCCTTTATAATCCCTTTCTCCGACTCCAAGTAAAAAGATTAACTGTTTAGGATGATTGTACAACTTTGCCTCATATTGTTATCATTCTTCACTTTAAAGAGTATGGAAGACGTTATATGTATAATGTAGTTGGATTACCTTTTAATCCCAGGGTTAGTGAAATAGTATTAACGTTTACATCTTACTTGCATATTTTTGTGAATTTCTATTCTAAAAGATTTACGACATGGCATGAATTAAAAAATTATCTGGATAAGTACGGATTTCAAATGTGAAAACCCAATTTCAATGTTTGCTTGAATTTCAAATTATGGAGCCTCTTCCTCTAGATACACACCTTATTCATTCTCTCCTTCCTCCTTCTCCCCTCTCTCAATTGTCTCCATTTCATCCCTCCCCTACACCTTGACCTATATTAACCCCTATAGCTACTGATTTTCATCTTACTTTCCTAGCCATTGTTTCTTGTTGTGTAGACGTGGTGTTTTTTTGTACCAGGTAAATTCCACTTCATTCCTCTCCTATGTGTCATCTTCACATGTCTATAATGCTAATCTACAATAAAATAGTAGATATTTTTTTCTCATCTATTGTGACGACCCGCCATCAAACCGACAACCAAATTGCCACCAGTGATTACGTGGAATATTTATTAGCAGCAGATTAACAAAAATCACTAAAAATTAAAACCATTTAGCAAAGAGATCCATTTCCCGAAAACTCTTAAAGAAAGAACCAAAATAGTATATACATCATGGTTTACATCGTACATACATTGTACCATCTTATCATGAGGATATCATATACTAGTTGCTTTGCCAAAACATATACATAAGAAACATAAAACCTCGAGGCAAACAAGATAAAATCTCAAATCGTTCATAAAATCATTATATACTAACTCCCAAGGACTTGAGAGTACAGAGACAACACATAGGACTTCTATCTACAAGACACGATAGACAGCACACTCAACCTGAGCTATTACTGTAGTCCCTTATCACATTATTGGGAATTCTTATCCCTTAACTTTATCATCATCATGATTGCTAGATTTGGGTATTCAAAACCTTAGTTCATCATTGCACATTGTTACCTCTAGGTCCTTAGACCAGCTATACATTATACTTATTGCACAAGTATTTCACATGGCTCACAAGACCCATTTAGTATGTATCATATGAAACATCATAGCTCATACTTGGCTATGTTCATCATCTCATGATACATTCATGGTTAGTATTTCATGATAGAAGAATTATCAAGTACATATCATTACCATGCAACATAAGAGAAATACAACCTTTCCACTATTAGGGTTAGGGTTTCCCTTTTTAATAGATTAGGGTTTTAAGTCGATTAGGGTTTCAAATCAATTAGGGTTTCAAGTTCATATTATCAAGAATCAAAACCCTGATTCATAGCTCCACATATATTAGGAGTATCAATGTATGCTCATCTCAATGTATACTCATTAAATGATTATCACGCAAAGTATGAGTTTCTCTCTCATCCTTTCTAGGATAATGATTACATCTTACTTTATTAGGTTGGCTCAATCCTTTTCTCAAGGTACGTTGGCCTACACTTATCAAAATGAATTGAACTCTATAAATCTTAATGTATCATTGGACATAACACACTTCATGTGTTACTCAATCAAGTATATTGGATTGAAGTGCTTCCACCATATTGGGCATTGAGGTGTGTGTATGCTTTCATATCGAGAATAGAGGTGTGTGTATGCTTCCATATCGGGCATAAAGTTGTGTGTATGCTTCACACCATATCGGGCATAGAGGTGTGTCTATGCTTCCATATCAGGCATAGAGGGGTGTGTATGCTTCCACACCATATCATGCATGTGGTGTATCCTTGATCACCATATCATGCATGAGGTGTATTCTCATCACCATATCTTGCTTCCATATCGGGTTACTCAACATTAGAGTTTGGATATCGGGTTCGACCCTTTTACTCATATCTCTTCAAACCTTCATGGTATCGGCCTACCCTTCACCATGTGATAAGTGACAGCCTAGACAATAGGTTAGTCTATACCAAATCAAGTGTACAAACCAATAGGGGTTGGGTTTCCAAGGTATACCAAGTTTCATATCACCATCGAGGGTTTCAACACCATATCAGGTTATAGGTATATACTTGACACCATATCATACATAATGTGTGTGCTTAACACCATATCATGCATGAGGTATGTGTATGTGTCACTCATATCATCCATGAGGTGTAAAATCATCACTATATCGTGCATGAGGTGGGTACTTAGATCACTCATATCGGGTTGCTCATAATTTAGGATTTGTCATATCGGGTTAGAGGTACTTCAACCCGATATCGGGTTGAGCCATGATGATGTCATCATCATCAAGCTCTAGACTTCGTTCCTTACTATTCTAGTTCATGGAAAATAGTCCTATGTCACTAATAGAACTCATGGATTCATAAATTATACAAGAAACTCAAAATTGAAAGTAGATCATCAAGTATGGCAAGATTGATGGTGAATAATAACATGACTGGGTTCAAGTTATATAACCCACCTTAAGAACAATTTCAAAGCTCCAAGATCAAAAGCTTCATGTTCCCAAGGTTGAATATAAACTTATCATAGATCCAAGACTCGCTCATAACTCTTATACATGCAAGGAATCACCATAGGTAAGCACTTGGTGAAGAAGAAAAGAAAGGAAGAATCACAACCCGAGATCATGCTTTATCCAAGGTTGAAGGTGACCATGGCTTCACCTTAAGATCACAACTCAAGATCCTCCTTTCTCCTCAACTCTATGCATGATATCTAAGAGGCAGAGGGTGATAAGGTTCGAAAAGATTCATAAGTAGGTGAAAGGAGTGGTATATATAATTGAGGTACATGAGAGAAGGTGTATAAGAGGTGTCATCATTTTACACTACTAGGTGCCACGTGTCCATTCAAACATATTTATCTTAACATGCAAAACTCTTGAGGATAATCTAGGGATAAGATTTCGGCCATTAGTTATCTTGTTGAGCAAGATATTTCAACTCAACATCACTTTATTCACAAAACGATACACTTTTTCTAAGGAAAGTTGCAAACCAATATCCATCGCCACCTTGAGGTGCTTAACCCATCATGGAAAAGTCCAAGAGTTGATAAAATGATTTGGGACCTTCTATATGGCTCTAATGAACGGGTTTTGATTCGCTTTTACAGGTCGATTTTATATGTGTTTTGTACACTTATTTGTCATTTCTTTGTTTATATTTGTATAAATCACTATTGTTGGCCTATACACTCTAT
Organism: Alisma plantago-aquatica; assembly: GCA_963693085.1. Lineage (NCBI taxonomy): Eukaryota > Viridiplantae > Streptophyta > Magnoliopsida > Alismatales > Alismataceae > Alisma > Alisma plantago-aquatica. The sequence continues at coordinate 594,557,786 of OY856409.1, forward strand.
TTGCATCAAATCATGCTTGTTTCATCATATTTATATGATTTTATACATTCCATGGACTTATATTCAATTTTCTGCATTTTTCAGGTATATTATGCATAGTGTAGAGTCGGTGCCACCGACCCTTGTAGTCAATGCTCCCGACGTGGCATCAGTGATAGGGAAAAAATTGGACCAAAGGAGTCAGTAGCACCAACCACTAACTCAGTACCACCGAGAAAAAGCTTTAGCGAAGGAGGCGATCACCTAGACGAGTCGATGGCATCGACTACACAGGTCGGTGCCACTGAGTTAGTTTCAGTGAGAAAGGGAGAAAACTCACCTCAGCTTGGTGCCACCGACATTCCAGTCGATGCCACCGACTCAGCCAGAGATCAAAAAAGGCTTGATACAGTCGGTGCCACTGACCACCAGGTCAGTGCCACCGACTCTGTTGGATTTTAGCAATCTAAATCGGTCGCCTAATCCAACAGTCCACGTTATGTGGTACCGTAAGTGACGTAGGACAAAAAGGGAGGCCGTCCAGACCAAAAGGGGACATCACGTTGCACTGCACGACTGCCAGAGAAGAGAGGGAGAGAAGTACAAAGCCGAAGGATGACAACCGGATGATTCAGGCACCTCCGACAGGCATTTCTGCTGCCAGAAGACTACGGAACATGCATTTCTTGAGGAAGATTATCCGGAACATCGCCTTTCTAGGGGTTACACAAATCTCTTCCATGTTTCCCACATTTTTCTTCTCTCCTTCCATGTATTTTCAACTGAAAACCATGTGGGGCTAAGCCCCTCTTTTCCTTAGGGCCCAGGAGTAGCTCAGGGAATCGTTGTATTGACTATTTACATGATTTAGTATAAGTTTCTCTTTATTCTTGGATATATAAGTGTAGATTTGAATGGCTTATTGCTGCTTGATCACCATCGATAGGGTATTAGACTAATAATCACTCTGGAAGGGGGATTAACGGTTAGAAAACCATAACTTGTACACTACCCTATTCATTCCTTGGAATAGGTGACATACGGGTAGTGGAAAGAATCCAGAGTTTTCATAAATGCACCTAAACTAAGAATAAATTACCATTGATGTGGAATTGGCTTAGATTTAGGTAGTGAATTGTATCACGGGAGCGAGCAATTCGGGCTACAGGATTTCTATCCAAGTTAAAAGTAGGAATTTATGTTAATTTAGTAGAGATAATATACAACAAAACCCCGTGGTGAAATCAAAAATCCTAAGGGATTCATTTCATTTGAGTAAAACTTTTTCATTTTCTCTTAATTTTCTTTTGTTTTGTTAAAACTCAATTCAACATTTTTAACCAGCTTACTTGATCGCACCGTAGTTAGTAGTAGTCACTGAGACTACGTCTTCCTGAGTTCGACTTGGGCCTCACAAGTCATGTATTACACGATGCGTACACTTGTCTTTATACGTACGTAAAATACGTGTCAAGTTTTGGTGCCATTACCGGGGAGATGGCAAGCTCTTAGCACTACGAGTGTTGTGGTCGGCCACTCTAGGACACTTTTTATTTTTCTTGTAATTTTATTTTAATCTTTTGAACTGAATGACAAATCTTATTTATATTTCTCAATTATTAGTACTGGTTCATACACTGTTATTTGAAATTTCAAGGTACTAGTAAAGCAACAATGGGTGATGGAGCAGTAGCTGGAGAAAAGACCATATGGGAGAAGAACAAGGTGTCTTCTTTGATTGCTTAGTTGGGTCCGATCAAGAAATAGGTGGTGAATGTGGCACAATACAAGATTGATCCAGGGTTGATTGCACTAGTCAAGTCACAGGCTTTTCACAGGCATACTCATGAAGACATGCTGGCACACATAAGAAACATTGTGGAGTGTTGTGACATGGTGAAAGTGGATAAATTTCCACAGACAACTATTTACCTAAAGTTGTTTCCATCATCACTGGAAGATAAGGCAAAAGAATGGCTATACAACCTGCCAAAGGAATTCGTTGAGACATGGGATCAAATGATTGAGGTCTTCTTTGAAAGGTACTTCAAACAAGCTGGTGAAGAACATCCACAATTTCAAATAGCAAGCAGCTAAGTCCTATTCTGAGGCTTGGGAGCATTTTCAGAACATGCTCAAGAAAGTCCCTCATCATGGGATAGATCAGGAGGACCAAGTCAAAATGTTTTACTTTGGTCTCAACCACAACGAATGTGTCACTCTGGACAGTGCATGCACATGTTTCTTTCTTAATAACTCACCATTTCAGTGTTAGGAGATACTACAGAACATGGCTAAAAACCAATCCTGGGGTAATGAGAGAGAACACCCAGAGCACATCAAGACTGTGGCAGAGTCAAAGGCAATCAATGCGTTAAATGAAAAACTTGATTTGATTACTAAGAAGATATATCAGAAGGAAGAAGAAGAAGAGGCAGAAAAGGTCAAGTACATGAGGCAGCAGGGGTACAGAAACAATGAAGAAGATAGTACCAATGAGATGCTGAGGAAACTGCTCCATCAAAATGAGTTGTTCATCGGATAGATGTAGCAAGTTCTTCAAAGCCATGGGGCACAGTTACAGAGCATGCAGTGTCCAATTTCTCAAATTATGGAGGAGATGGCTTCCATGAAGAATCTCATTCAGCCAGAACCTACTGGGAATGCAACACCTGTGCAACAACATCAACAGGTTAATATATCTCAGTCAGCAAGGAGCCAGAGCCCCCTATTGAGGAGATACCTGAGCGGAACATCATGCAGCTAGTTATGGAATATGTCCCCAAAGTTCCATACCCTTGTAGTTTGCATGGACTACCGGGAGGGTGCAGAACACCACACAAGGAAGAGTCGGTGGAGGCTCTACTCCATAGTAGAGCAACCACAATCAACAAGGAGACACCCATGAGCGAAGAGAAGTAGCCACAAGTTGTGCCATCCATAGAAGATGTGTCAAATTCTATCTCAGAAGATGGTGTTGAAGCAAGCTTTGGGGAGGAGACCCTCAAAGTTCCCTGTGTTCCACCGTACAAGTGCATAGAGAAGCCAAGTGTGCCATTCCCAGATAGTTTGAAGTTGAGGAAGGAGCAAAGGCACTTTAGGAAATTTCTTAAGATCTTCTAAAAGCTCCACATCAACATCCCACTGGTGGAAGCTATAGAGAAAATCTCTGCATATGGAAGATTCATGAAAGACATCATCAACAAGAAATGGAGGATCAAAGATACAGATGTTTGTTGTGTTGATGAAGTGGTGAGTTCTATTATTCAAGGAAAGCTGCCAAGAAAGAGGAAGGATCAAGGATGTTTCTACATCCCTTGTTCTATAGGTGGACATAAATTCCCACAAGCACAATGTGACTCAAGGGCAAGCATTAACCTCATGCCTCTTGATAATTTTTAGCAGTTGGGATTGAAGAAGCCAATAAAAACCTATATGATAATTGAGTTAGCTGATGGATCAATTGTAAAGCCACATGGTATATGCGAGGATGTGCTAGTCAAAGTAGACAAGTTCATATTTCCTATAGATTTTGTGGTCATGGATATGCCTGAGATGAAAGGATCTGAGATGCTACTGGGAAGGTCATTTCAAGCTACGACTGATGTGATCACTGCTATTGGGTGAGGTTACTTGACACTTGGGATTGGTGATGATAGAGTGAAATTTAAGCTTCCAAATGAATCATTAGAGCCACCCCTTGACAACCCAGGTTGAAGGTATGCCTCATGTCAAGCCTAGGACATTAAATAAGGGCACTTGTTGGGAGGCAACCCAACTTTTAGATTGCTTATTTACATTCTTTTAATTTCATGCACTTAGTTTTCCTTAATTTTTAGTAATTTTTTTGTAAAAATGGTACCCTGATTCATGTTTGGAAGTGTGCAGAACTTACAAAGTCAGTACCATTGAAATTTGTGTCGGTGGCACTAAGATTGGATCAGTGATTGGATTGGCTTTGGGAAGGCAGAGTCAGTGCCACTGACTTCCAAGTTGGTGCCACCGATTTCCCTAAATATTTTCAGAAAGTTACAGGCACGTATAACTGATAAACAGTCGGTGCCATCGAAATTTTTGATTGTTCCAAGTTCGGTGGGTACGTCAAGTTTTTGGTGCCATTTTTTGTAAGAACAAAGAAGGCTAAAGAATGTCACGTCTTAGCATCACTAAGACACAAAAATGGGCCACCAAGAAGAGGGTGATTATCAAGCACAACTTGGCCAAATGAGCCTCCAACCATCCACTTCCACCACCCTTCAGAGCAAATGGGATTGTGGTTCCACCTCTTAAGTTGGAATTTTGACTATGAGGCCATAGTCATTTTCAAGCTTAGGGGGGTGATGGAACAACCTTTTATCTTAGTTTTTCTTTATGATGTTTTATTTTTGAAAAATTTGGTTGTTTTTATTTCTAGGTTTATTGCAATTTGTAGGATCCACAAGCTATCTAGTGTAATCTATGGAATAGTAAATGCATGGTTTCATTTGAGTTTATCAATCTCTGGGGGTTGGGGGCACATGAAAAATGAGTAAATTTTAAAATAATTTGTGAGCCTATCTTGTGAGTAATTGAGTCACATAACTGAGGAAGTGATTGAGTAAGTCAACTTTAGGGCATTAGAGCATAAATGACCATTTAATTTGTTTAAGAAAGTGATTGACAAGGATTGTTGAGCCTAAACTGATCAAACACTAACACGACCTTAAATTAAAATTCAAGAAAGAAACCCCTTGATTACCCTATACACAGGTCATTAGAGAGGGACATATGATTTTCTATGAAGGTTCTATCTCTTAGTCGTGTGATCTCATCCACCGCATACATCTGCTTTACACTCCACCATAAGAAGATTGAGTACATATTATCATTATTTCTTTTTTGTTGCATTTACATGGCATAATAGACCTTGCATAATAGTTTTTTATTTTTTCTTGCATTAGTGAAAAATGAAAAAAATATAGAAAAATATACATGCACAACAATAAAAATTTGGTGCATGTCATTTAGTTGCATAACATCTTTGTTCATATAGTTACAACTGCATTATATAAAGCATATAGTATCATCATGTGCTAAGCATTCTTCTAAAATATAAGAAGGTAGTGACTTTGCCCATACCCTTGAAATAAAGAAGAAAAATAGTGTCATGATTTTAAAAAAATGTGTAAGTAGAAGCCTGTAATAGCATGTTGAAAGGGGGCTTTACAAAAATCGAAAAAAAAAGAAATTGAGTAGAGTTTTAGAAAGTGAGGGAGAAAGGGCATAGTCCTACCTATATCATACAGAAGAATTAGTACATTATGTAGTTTTATAGATATTTTGTCTTATCTTGAGATGAGATAATAGTTGCATGCATCATTTCACCACAATGATTAGGCATTAGGAGCATTCTAAAAATTGCATCATCATAGGCTTATCATAATTTTGATTGCATGAATGATTTTATGTGCTCATGATTCTTCCACAGGAACCCATTCCAACTACCAGTTTCTCTTATTGGTAGGCCACTCAATTTATTTTCTCGTCATTCATTATCTATCAGGAGAACTTCTTACATCTAGATGGTAGGTGGAGACAAAGGGCAACGTAGATAGGAAATCACACGATGCAGCAAGTATGAACCGAAAGAGTTTATCATATTAACTACATTAATTGATAGTGTTTCATTGATTAGGGGATAGACATCTTGGATAGAGATTTTTGGTCCCCTATAGGGTAGTTAGTGTTCAGTGGTAAGTGAAGGTCGGAATAAGGACCGAAAGGTGGAGATTTTTTTTAGATGTACCTTATGCATGGTGTTCATTTTTTGACTTATCTCAATCAGATCCAAAGGTATTGTTGCTCGAGGATGAGCAAGATTCAGCATAGGGGAGTTTGATGTATGGGTTTTGAGTCACTTTTATAGGCCAATTTTATATGTGCTTTGTACACTTATTTGTCATTTCGTTGTTTATATTTGCATAAATCACTATTGTTGGCATGAACACTCTATTTGCATCAAATCATGCTTGTTTCATCATATTTATAAGATTTTATACATTCCATGGACTTATATTCAATTTTCTGCATTTTTCAGGTATATTATGCATAGTGCAGAGTCGGTGCCACCAACCCTTGAAGTTGATGCTACCGACGTGGCATCAGTGACAGGGCAGAAATCGACCAAAGGAGTCAGTAGCACCGACCACTAACTCGGTACCACCGAGACAAAGCTTTCGTGACAAAGGCAATCACCCAGATGAGTCAATGGCATCGACTACGCATGTTGGTGCCACCAAGTTAGTTTCTGTGAGAAAGGGAGAAAACTCACCTCAGCTCGGTGCCACCGACATTCCAGTCAATGGCACTGAATCAGCCAGAGATTGACAAAGGCCTGATACAATCGGTGCCACCGACCACCAGGTCGGTGCCACCGACTCTGTCAGATTGTAGCTATCTAAATCGGTCTCCCGATCCAACGGTCCACGTTATGTGGTACCGTAAGTCACCTAGGACAAAATGGGAGTCTGGCCAGACCAAAAGGGACATCACGTTGCACTGCACGATAGCCAGAGAAGAGAGGGAGAGAAGCATGGAGCCGAAGGATGACAACCAGACAATTCGAGCACCTTCGACGGATGTTTCTGCTGCCGGAAGACTATAGAATGTGTGTTTCTCGAGGAGGATCATCTAGAACATCACCTTTCCAGGGGTTACACGAATCTCTTTCATGTTTCCCACATTTTTCTTCTCTCCTTCCATGTATTTTCAACTGAAAACCATGTGGGGCTAAACCCCTCTTTTCCTTAGGACCCAGGAGTAGCCTGGGGAATCATTATATTGATTATTTACATTATTTAGTATAAGTTTCTCTTTATTCCTGGATATATAAGTGTGGATTCGAACGACTTATCATTTCTTGATCACCATCGATAGGGTATTAGACCAATAATCACTCCGGAAGGGGTATTAACGGTTAGAAAATCATAACTTGTACACTACCCTACGCGTTCCTTGGAATATGTGACGTACGGGTAGTGGAAAGAACCTAGAGTTTTCATTAATGCACCTAAACTAAGAATAAATTACCACCAACGTGGAATTGACTTAGATTTAGGTAGTGAATTGTATCCTGGGAGCGAGCAATTTGGGCTACAGGATTTCTATCCAAGTTAAAAGTAGGAATTTATGTTAATTCAGTAGAGATAATATACAACGAGACCCCGTGATAAAATCATAAATCCTAAGGAATTCATTTCATTTGAGTCAACCATTTTCATTTTCTCTTAATTTTCTTTTGTTTTGTTAAAACACAATTCAACATTTTTAACCAGCATAGTTGATTACATCGTAGTTAGTAGTAGTTGCTCAGACTACGTCTTCTTGAGTTTGACTCGGGCTTCACAAGGCTTGTATTATGCAACATGTAAACTCACATTTATATGCACATAAAATACGTGTCAGGCTCCTTGGCCGATAGGCATCTCCACATAAGCTCTACAACTCGATACAACTCAAATTACGATTTCAATTATTCAACTCCTCTTGGTCTTTTCATCACCAAGAATACTACCACTCAAAGATGATTCAAACATGGTGCATATTTATTTCTATCTCCTATAGATGATTCCAAGAGATAGTAGGGATACTTTAGAGGTGGTAATTTGCATATCAACCCTACATTTTGAGTAAATTGTAAACAACACCAAAACTGGTACACAAGGCACAAGCATTGTTCAAACAAGTTCTAACTTGGAACTTAGACTTTCCACAAGCCACCCCTTAGAATCACTCTCCCTCTTATGATTATAAAGAACTTGAGGCATGTTGAAAATGTGGCATATTTCAATATCATCCCTCATATGGGGTAAATTGTAATTTACACTCAAACTATCATATAATGCACAAATAGTTTGCAAATAAGCTCAAACTTGAAAATTAAACTTTCCTTGAGTCTTAACTACTATTTAAAAGATTAAAAAAAGTTTATAAATAACTTACTTATGCAAAACTTCTAGGTTTATGGCATAACCCAAGTCAGGGATGTTACATTTGTCTGCATTTGAAATATAGATTTATGCATATAAATGCTATCTCAACTCTATGCTTACAGTAGTATAGAAAATCTAATTGGTAATATATTATTAGACATGGATATCTTTTTTGAAGAATCTAGGAATCCAAACACAAGTTCATAATGCCTACAAAGAGACATTACCTAATGAAATTATTGTTGTTTCATCACCATCTAGATTTCCTAGGAGCAAGATTTGGACCATTGTAAGAGGATGAAGGTGGAATAGTGTTGGAAAGATGAATTTATATTTGAAATGAAATGGAGAAAATCCCAAGAATGGGAGATCTCGTACTATGATCATAAGAATCTGAGATGTCAAGTCTCAAATGAAGATAGCCTTCAGAGAGAAATATGAACAATAGAGGCACTAAAAATTGCACTAAACTAAGAAAATGGAATAAAAGTTTTCATAGATATGATCCTTTTGCGTGATTACCCTTCAAACATGGAAAACACTTTGGATTTTGAAAACTACTTAATGTTATTCAGCCTTAGTTTAAATGTCCAACAAGAAACTCCATAAAGGGTTCTATTATGAAGCTATACATTGATGAGAAGAACAAGTGATGTGGATTTTACTACACTAACAGATACACCTAAGGGTTGAAATCCCTAAAGTTTTACCAAAACAACATGTAATAATACCACCCGCAAGTAGACTGATCTTATCCCAGTATAGTTAAGGATCAAATCTCAAGAGACAACATTTTTAAGAATCTTCTAATTTGTATCCAGTTGAACTAAGACTAATATTTAGAACCATGAGTTGATTGGGGTTGATTTAATCGAATTGTAAAGAAAGTAAAAGAACAAAATTAAAATAGGGTCTAAATTAATGATGGAATTCACTAGGGTGGAATTGGACTTAACCACCATTATATGGTCATGAACATATGTAACATGTCCAAGCTAGATACAAATACATCAAAATCAAAATCCGCCTATTAGGTGTGAAAAAGCACGAAGATATACATGTGAGGTTGATGTCTCATCACTCATGGATCATATACTTACATCTCTAGAGGTATCCCTATGAAAGTTCTCATGCGGCATCGACCCAAGTTAGTCAATATTAAAATTCTAAGTATTGAAGTTCTCGCAACAAAGGATATAATAGATCGTATAGAGTTGGTGATGAACCCATAAAATATTATTATAATATGATTGGTCAAGGAATAAATTTGAACATCACAATTGAAATAAAAGAGTCATAACATCATGTAATATTAGTAAGCATTCTATTTTCAAGGACAAAATATCTAGTAACCTATAATTATATGCAAGAACCTAATTGAACAAAAAGGAACCTTTAAATAGCTTTCCAGAATTTTTCATTGGCTAGATCAACAAATAGAAGATACCTGGAATTCCAAAAAAGTTGGAAGTAATGAGTAGTCTACTTTATAAAAATACAATCACCTAAAAAGTAAAGTTGTCAAAAAATCAATTTCAAAAATTTGCCACAATATTACAGAAAGTAGCGTCAAGTGATGAAGAAGGGAATACCCATGGTGCTTGTTGTCTGATTTGTTGGGTGAATAGAGAAGAATCGATGAACTGCAAAACTATGAGTTGATTTTTTGAAACTATGGACTTAGGACCAAATGAATTGCTGGCTTTTGGAGCTTGCTATGGAGGAAGAAGAGAAACAAGCTACAACTAGGAATATGGTCTTATCTTGGGAAGTCGATTGGATCAACCATCTACCAAGAGAAGGAGGTGCTGAGGAGGGGCTTGTCAATTGGTTGTAGTTGGGCGATGTGTCGAGGAAAGAGCCATAGAATGTTGGGAGATTGCATCATGGGCAGGCGTTGAGGGAGCTAGAGTCTGTGTCTGAAGCTAGCCTTATTCATATCCAATGAAGCTTGATCGTCAGAGACTTGGAGTGGTTGGTGATGGCTCAACACTGGAGGTGGCTAGACACTGGTTGCAGATTGACACTGGTGACAATAGCTTGAGTAGTATCATTTAGTCCATAGGAGCGGGGAATAAAGGAGAAAGGAGGAGACTGGAGTTGATCCTCTCCTGGGTGTCGGTCGAGATTTGTCCTTCATGAACGCTGGGGAAGGAGGATATTGAGGGATTTGACGGAAGTCACAACCTTTCTGAGAGTTGGTTAGGAAGTGGTGGTTGTGTTTTGTGCATGTTGGGACTGCGCTAGTCAAGCCCTGGGCTGTTTAGGGTAGGAAATTTATTTAGAGACCCATGTACAATATATTTAATACATATTTTTAATTTAATGGAGGATTAAAGGGTAAAAAGGTATGGGTAATGACTATTCCTTACCCTACCCTTTTAACGTAGCGGGTAAAAGGGTAATAGGGAAACAGGTAGCAAAAATTCTTACCCTTACCCTTACCCTATAGGGTATGGGTAAAGGATAAAAGGGTATTACCCTCCCCCATTGATAGCCCTAGTAGTCACTCATAGTCCTATATAAAGGATTACCCTCTTGTCTATAACACTCACAACATATTCTTCACCTACTTTCTAGCAACATGGTATCAAAGCATCTTGATCCCTTCCCGCAAAGAAGTATCCAAGTTCTCTAAGAGTTGATGTTATCCTTCCCATTGTTAGAATCAGAAACTTCTTCTTCACAATGGAAGTCAAGTTTCCGTAGAAGTCATCTTCATGGAAACATATCTACAGTGGACATCATCTCCACCCAAATACATATATTCTTTGACCATTGTTCCATGAAAGTAACCTTCTATGGAAACATATATCCACCTAGATTCACATCTTATTTGGCCACTTTTCCACAGAAATTATCTCTGTGGAAACATATCCATGGTGGAAAACATCTTCATTGGATCCATATATATCTAGTTTCTATATCCTCATCAATATCCATGCATGAATAGATCTATGAGATATTTAGATCTAGAGTCATCACCAACTATTGCAGATCTAGATCCCTTTTTTAATATGACAATACACCATATTGCATCCCGTCTACACTATATCATGCGAGATGCAAAGCCTCCACAGCCTATATACACACCTCTTCTTTCCAAAATTGTCATCACTTCAAGCAAGCTAAATTGATGCAAATTTGATCAATGGAGCTGCAAGATCACTATCTGGTTGAAAATCCAGGGGCAAATAAATCATCTCACAGAAGGATCTCCCATTGAGTAATATCTTCAATAGTGGGACCAACATATTGACAACCTCCTCTCCTATCTATAGAATTTAATGGAGCCTCATATCATTGATATCATAGATCACCTGAGTGATTGTAAGTCAGTTTTGGATCATGTCTAACAATATCTCTTGGATGTATGACATGATGGTTGAGATGTACAATCTATATCGTGAGGAAAAGAGTCTATAGTAATATTTTTGAGAGGTCATTCACATCACATAAGATCTAAGCAGTCTTCTTCCTATCTCCACTGATTCTATTCAACTCCAAAAGAAGTGATATTGGTTGTAATCAAGTTCCTTACCGGTCTTCACAAGGAGTATGACGGAGTTAGAAGCTAGATTCTATTAGGGATAGAGATCCGCTCCTTGGCATAAGCATATCAACGTCTCTATAAACCTTACTCAAGCAAAACTCAATGAATCCTATCAAGGATTCATTTACCTTCATCTCTCACAACACCACCAATCTATCTTCTATAGGGAGTGGTTGAGATAGGTGAGGAGAAGGATGCTTTGGGGGTAGAGGTCGACTCAAACATACTCACTATGGTAAAAGGGTCATTGGAAGGAGACATACTACTCAATTCATGGTTTCCCATTTCAGACTCCTACTCCTACTATCAATATCACTACCACTGAAGAATCTACCAAACAAAATTTTCTTTAGATAAAGATGAGTGATGAAGAATATAATCATATCCTTTAGATTTGGGAATCCCAGCAAGCATCCACATCTATGCAACAAATCATATTATTGGTATAACTAGTCTTATTTCCAACATGTCCATCACAAGAGCTAATAGCTCTAAAATCATCATTGTGACTGGATCGTCAGTTTCCATTCAGGGCATGGGGGCCATCTCACCCTATCCTCATATCAACCTATCATCCACCCTTTTTACTCATTCCTTTCCATTTAATTTACTATATATTAATAATTTGACATGTAATCTTCATTCCACCATCACTTTTGAACCCAATTGGTGTTTTACACTGGATCTTTGGATGAAGCAAATGATTGGTGATGGTATGAGGAAGGTGGTCTCTACTGTCTAGATAACGCTCTAAAGGCTTGCATGGTTGGTATCCTATGCACATCCACATTCACCTTGGTCACTTATCTCTCGAGAAGCTTCACATTTTACATCCTCAATTTTCTCATTTTGATAAACTTGATTATGAATCATGTAAACTACAAAACCACCATAGATCTAATTTTCCATCAATAGATATTATTCAAACAAAATCTATCTTTCATATTATTTACTCAGATTTTTGGAGACCTAGTAGGGTATCCTTCAAACTTGGATCTTGATATTCTATTACTTTTATTGATGAGATCTCTAGAAATACATGGTTGTATCTCATGAAACATATGTTTGAAAATTTCTCAATTGTGATATTTTTTGTCTTGAAATGGAAATGCAATCTCTGAAAGTATTCACATTTTTTGTACTAACAATGCAAAAGAGTACTTTATTCATGCACTCACCTCATTTCTTTCCAACTAAGGAACTATTCACCACCCTTGTTGTCACCATTCTCCTTAACAAAATGTGATAGAAGAATGAAAAAATATATGTATCATCAAAAAGGCAAGAACTCTTCTTTACCATATGAATGTTCCCCACCATTTTTAGGGAGATGTTGTCCTCATGACTACCTACCTCATTAAGTGTATTCCTTCATACATTTTGCATTATCAAATCCCATTTCAGATTTTTATTCTAACTTCCTGATATATTTTGTTCCTCCTAAAATCTTTAGATGTGTTAGTTTTTTCCATGAATTAGGTAATGATTGTGACAAGCTCAGTCCTAAAGTAGTGAAGTGTCTCATCCTTGGATATTCTAAAACTCAAAATGGGTATCACTGTTATTATCCTACCAAACATCATTTTTTGGTATCAATAGATGTCACATTTTCTAAGACACCCCTTACTTCATAAAATCCATAGAAACATCTCAGACTTCTCAAGTACACTTCCCATCATTCTCAGTTGTCATTGATCCTACACCAAAACCATTGCCTAATGCTAGTGACCCATCCATAGGTCCATGTACCAATCATGCTAGTTCTCTAGATAACTCAACATAGGTACAATATGACAGGGCATCTCTAAATCCTCCTCCAATCACTACTGCCTCTAGAGGTTCTATAAGATCCAAATGATTTGCCTATTGTCCTAAGAAAAAGTAAGTGCTATTTCACTATCCATCCTATATCTAATTTTTTATCTTAGGATTTCTTATCTCATTCATATTATGACTTAATTTCCAACCTATCTACTACCCCAATACCACTTAGTATCTCTATTGCACTAAATCACCTAGGTTTAAAATAAGCCATGGAGGATGAGACTGTTGTTTTGTCTAAAAATGGAACATGGAGTCTAGTGCCCACTCTCTAGATAAAGCAATAGTTGGTTGCGAATGGGTTTACTCAGTTAAAGTTGGTCCATATGGGACTATTGACCATTTGTAAGAAAGACTCCTCACAAAAGGCTACACCCATGTTTGTGGGGAAGATTATCTAAAGACTTTTTCTCCCGTGGCCAAGATGGCATCTATTCATCTGCTCATCTCACTTGTTGTTCACTTCTCTTGGCCATTGAATCAGCTAGATATCATGAATTTCATCCTTCATGGTTACCTATCTGAAGAAATTTATATGGAGAAACCACCTAATTTCATTTCGCAATGAGGAGTATCATCTTGTCTATCATCTTCATAAATCCTTGTATGGGCATCATAAATCCTTGTATGGAAAAATTACAAACCAAAGATATTAACCCTCTCATATAGTTCCTTAGTATTGAGTTGGAAAGATCAAAATATAGAATAATTTTCTCTCATTATTCTAGGTTTAATTGAAGAAATGGGTATGTTATGATAAAAAGCTATAGAATCATCTATGGGTTCTAAAATTAAATTATATAAAGATCATGGGGATCCTCTTGTTGATGATGGACATTGTAGACACTAGTTGGGAAACTAAATTATATTTTTGTTACTCATCCAAACATCTCATTTGCTACCATTTTGATTAGTCAATACATTGAGAAACTACATACTGGTCACTAGGCGCTATTATTCATATTCTTCATTATCTCAAATGATCCCCCAAGAAAGGTCTCCTCTGCACTTATGGGCACCTAAAGGTACATGGTTTTTCTGATGCCCACTGGGCAGGCTCTGTCATTGACTAACCATCTATGACTATATATTTTGTCTTAGTAGGAGGTAACCTAGTCTCCTGAAAGAGAAAGAAGTAAAATTGTTGCTTCTCTTTCAAGCACAAAATCCTTATATCAGGATATGGCTCATGTCAGCAGTGAACTTCTATGGGTCAAGAACCTCATGAAAGAGTTGAGGTTTCACAATCTAAATCCATGCAATTGCAGTGCAACAATAAATTTTTAGTTCACATAGCTTCCAATTTTGTCTTCCATGAATGTCAAAACACATCAAAGTCAATTGTCACCATCATAGAGACGGTTCAAGACAATTTGATCAAACTCATACCAGTTTGCTCAGAAGATCAACTTGTAGATCTATTTGCTAAATCCTTAAATGGATATCAGGTTAAAATCTTAAGTACAAAAATTAGCTGCCTATGATATATGTGCGCTAGTTTGAGGGAGAGTCTTAGGTATATAATCTTTCTGTACTCTTGTATATTGGAATTAGCCACAAATTGTGTAAATGGGTATTAGCATCCACCCATAATCATACATAAAAAGCTAGCCACTTGACTATAATACACACAAAAAATTCTCCACCTTCTCTTTTTGGAAACAAATGAGAATCTTGAGACAAAATTGCTATGCATCATTTTCCAGAATTGCTCGAAAAATGACTTGATGATTGAGGTGTTCAAAGATAAATTGTACCCAAACCCCAAAATATTGTTTAATAGATTTTCATATGAGATGTGTTGCACATATAGTGAATGTTATTGTGAAATATGGGTTTGAAGTAATCAAAGATGGAATACAAAAGATATGAGATAGTGTTTCATATTAAATGGTACGATATTGTGTTTCATATTGAATTGTAACTCCAAAAAGGGTAGAGATATGTGAGAAAATAGTAAAGAAATTTAAGATACCCATTTCCAAGATATTATCTTTAGATTGTCAAACTAGGTGGAACTCTTCAACTTAATTCTTTGAGGTGAAATGATTTATAAAGATGTGTTTATTTAATTAAGACAACGGGATAACAACTACATGCATGCAAAGTGATTTACGTTGGAAGTTTTGTTTTGAAGTTTGTGAGAAATCTAAGGTATACTATAAATTAAGTAATAAAGTTGTTTCTTGGGACAAGATATCAAACTTCTAATATGTGTTTCCCTAAACCCTTCCATATTATAGTGGCATTAGACAACTAGCTCAAATCCCCAAATAAGGTAACCATGAAAATGGCTAACAATATGTTGAATAATTGTCAAAAATATTGGGATGAAGTTTATTTTCCAATGGGGGTTGTTGTTGTACTTGACTCATGGTATAAAATGAAGAGAGTTAAATATTATTTTGATAGAATATATGGATATCAAGTTGCACTTAAAATTTAAAAAAAGGTGTTATGTGTGTAATGATCTTCTTAGTACTATAAGGATATAATAGAGATGTAAGATGAATTAAGAATGGTTGACCATCTTCAAGTCTAGTGCTTTCCTCCAAAGAGGTCATTGATGATGATTTGCTCACTTTTGAGGCCATTCTGAAAAAGAAAAAGAGAAAATCAAGTTATTTATAAATAGAGATAGCAAAGTATTTAGAAATTGATATATTCATGTAATATTTAGAATTTGATGTGTGAATGTGGTGGGAGAAAAATAGTTTTATCCATCCTATCCTAAAATCCATTTCTAAGGATTTTAATTCCAGTTTGCATTGTGGCCTCAGAGTCACAATTTAGTATGACATGGAGGGTAATTGATCCACATCGTTGTAAACTCCACCTAAATACAGTGGAAACTGTAATGTGCACCCAAAGTTGGCTGAAAGATAGCAAAAGATAAGGTAGGTATCTAGTTCATATTATTTACTTTATCTATTCAAATTATGTTTTGTATTGATAATTGTGTATTTTATTTTATATAAATGAGAGAAGTAGATAAAGTGATCATAATATTTTTCTATAATATGAAGATATCGTAGATGATGGTAAAATGTGTCTAATTCTTAGTCTAGATTCTTAGATCTAGTCATTTTCACGTGTTTGTTTAAGCTAAATGTAATAATATTATAATCACAAACTTTTTCTACATGCTATAAGGTTTTGATTCAATTATGGGAAGATGATTAGAATGTTTGGAAGATGAATTTCTTGTTCAAAGTAAACATTTTCATTCTTTTGAAATGTTTTGATGCATTTTCCATAGTTGTAATTGGCACAGAGGAATCAAGATGGGAAGAAGGTTATTGGGTTACTCTATTTTTGTGATCTTTTTATGAATGTGTTACTGGATTGGCTGATGCAGTAGAGTAGCAAGATGGGTAGAATGTTCATGCATCAAGCATTATCTCTAAGCAAAGACTTTAGATCTCAATTTGGATTTGAGGGTGTCACCTTGAATGTATGGATGAATGATGCTCCATTGGCCATTCTCCTACTAAAATATTGTTGGCTCATTTGTGATAGCATCACTAGATGCCATACTCTAGTTCAAAAAAGCTAGGAAGGTCTATGCGGCTATAGGTTAGTCCCTCAATTGTTGGCATTATAATCTTCATTTAGTAGGTCTTAATGCTTAATATATGGTCTTTAGTACTCATATGTAGGGCCTTTGTGCTAAAGTCAAGGATTATTTTTCAATTAGGGTCTCCAAAACCCAAATTAGAGGCATTAATACCCTATGTATTGAACACCAGGAAGTAATGGGGCATGCATGAGCCCTTGTACCTAGGGGTGTAAATGGGTCTGGTTAGGCCACATCCATGCCCATAACCATTTACTTTTGTAGGTCTGATTCTGATTCTAGACCTGCATAATACAAATGACTCGCACCATACCTTACCCGTGTTGCTTGCAACTATGTAGTGCGGTTATGCGGGTAAGCAGTATATATAAACATTATATTTTTTTTGTAAGAAAAATTATATCTATGTTCGATAATTTTAATACAATGGTATATTGATATATATATATATGATAATTACGATGGCATAATTAAATTGAGTAATTCAATACTTTATAAATTTAATGTTAGTTGAATTAAGTTTTTATATATGTGTAGTCATCGTATTAATATTTGAGTTATATAGCATGGGATGTTACTATTTTAATTTTAAATTTATATATATATATATATATCATGATTGTAACTAGAATAGTTAGGTCTCAAATAGATTGGTAGTCTCCACTTTATTTTATTAAGGTAGGACATAATATCAACAATTGTATTAGTTAGACTAGAAAAGTATGATATAAGTGATATATTATAAACATACTTATTTATATATAGTGGGTACTCGGGTCTAGAGGGTTTGGGTCCAAGCATACCAATTAGTGGACTAGCTTATATGTGGGTCTAAGGGTATGTGGGTCCACATATATGTGGGTGCAAAAATTTAGACCTACGAGGAATTATTAAATGGTCCAGATTTGTAGGTCCATGGGTCTACCTGGACCCATTTACAACCCTACATGTACCATTGCCACTTCTAGTTGCTCAATCACATAACCATTTTGTTTGCCATTACATTCATGACTTTATTAAATGTATTAATTGTTGGATGTGGTAATATTTTGCTATATTATTGCTCTGTTTTAGGTTGGAATATGTAGAAAGAAGTGGTTGTGTGACTCCTAACTAGTGTCCTCTACTATAGTCAAGTTAAGGAGTGTGGTATGAACCCTTTTTGAAGAATCTAGGCCTCGGTTATGTGAATTTGTAGTAGAGTCCAAATATGAATAGTATTAAAAAATGAAACCTAAACATAGTTTGTAGTTTCTATAATGTTTTTATGTGTATATACAAACAACTAAAGTGTCTGCTTAATGTCTTGGGCGAAATGTATTAAGTTTGTGATAATTTTGGTCCACTGCTTGTGATAATTTTGTTGATTTAGATATAGAAAAAAGCCATAGTTTGTAGCCTTTCGAATGATTTGAACTACATTCTTGTAGTAGTAATGGCTTGCGGTGCAACTTTATGAGCATCCGCATAATACTAGGGCCAAATGTTAATACTTTGTTCTGGATATATTAAATACAAGGTCATGGTACAATGTTCTAATTTCAATAAATAAGTTTTGGTTTAGTGTATAAAACTAAGGGATTTTAGTGCTATTTTTGTACATAGCTACATCACCATGTGAAACCCTTTCCAAGTTCATCTGTATGAACTTCTAGATTCATATAATATCCTCTACTATTCTCATAACAGGGAAATACTCAACTTCTATTTTTTTGTGTTGCCTCTTTTTTTGCCTCTTTTTTTGCCATGAAAATAGAGCACCTTCCATGGGGTGCATTCTGGCAAGATTTGCTCATGCCTTGGCCATCAAAAGCCATATGAGGAACAACCATGTCTCCCTGAGATGTTTCATGCCCTTTGTTTGTCATAGATCTCGCACAAGGATCCCATACCCCTCTCATTGTATTTTTTGATTCCCCTATTTCTTAGGGCAAGAACAGAGTTGTAGCCGCTTGGTAGTCTTCAATGAGCCCAGATTGTAGCTTTTCCACAAAGATCATGTGGGCATTTCTCACTGACATCATTGTAGTGCCTCCCTATGGTTGTCTACATTCACACACCAAGAGGTGTTAGTGATATCGCAAACTTGTATTTAATATGTTTTCTTCAAAGTACATATATTTGGCCCAAAATACAATAAGAAACAAAAAAGCCGCCCCGCCTACCGGCCGGAGGGTTCCTTCGGAGAATACACTTCAACTATTTGTATCAAAGTATCGAATAAAAAATACAATACTTCGGGGTTGAAGAGTCTAGTAGATAGAATATGTTCAGGAATAAGAAAATCATAATAATTTTTGTTCACAATCTCTTAATACATGAATAATCGACTCCATCGCAGCCTTCATGTATGGTTACCACCCAAGCTCTATGCTGTTTGGGAACTCCGCAAGGGTCTGACCACCTTCTTTGTCGTGACAACGGTTTACTTCTTCATATTCACCCCGTGAGGTAACTCTATGATTTTCCAAAGTGTAGAGCGGGTGGAAAAGTAAGCCCCACTTTCAGTACAAGAAGGCGGATATTGCCAATAGGAAAATTGGGGTAGCTCCCCAAGCCAAGCAAGGCATCACGGGTGTGGGGCACTACACGGGAATGCACTTTCCAACTTTTTGGATGGGGGAAGAACTACATAAGTACCTCCCTATTCCGCTGAGTAGGATTCGACAATGGGTTTGAGTCAATGATTGGAAAACTTCCTTTTCTCGATCTTGATTCGCGTAGAAAGGTCAGGAACTACGGTCCTAATTGACCTGAACCGGAAAGGCGGAAGAAAGAAGACGAGAGAGCAAGACCGAACTCGCCCACGGCCGTAACTGAGCTAAATCAATGAAATAAAGGATAATGTATTAATTTCAAGGGGTTATGTGCAATTTGAATTGGTATGTTATAGATAATGGCCAATAGTTTCACAAGTTGCAACTAGATGGATGTAGTTTGGTTTACCAAGAAAATCATGTGTCTCCATACATTCCATTTTATTGAATGGTTTGGGGTTCCATGACAATGAAAACGTGATTGTGTGGGTTGATGAATTAACATGGATGTGTGTGGTCATTTTCTACCATCCCTATATGTTAATGGGTTCAACCAATTTCTCAAAAAGATCTCTTGTCACAAAATTTTAATTTTATTTCTTCAATAAGAAAAACATATGGGCCAAAACTAGATCAATTTTTAAATTTACTACTGAGACAAAAGTGGTTAACTCTATATTAACAAAACAACATCCATTATATAAACATATTTCCAATTTATGTTTCATATGAAGGTACATAGAACAATTATAACGATTCAAGGATAAATAGTAATTCCTTGAGCAACACCTTAAGTCTCCTATCCATACATCATGATTGGGAAGTAGGGGATATATTGTGTCACAACAATTGTCAATGACTAGAGAAAATTATTGTCCACAAGAGGAGCAATCGCCATCAATAGGCCCAACTAAAAATAGGGGCTGATGCAACTTGAAGATGGAAAGAGGACATAAGAGAACACATAAACTGAAACTGGCTTTTTGAGAAGAACTACACTGAAGAAAATGAGGTAGGAGTTAATAATAACAACAACATATAATTAAAAGGGTAGGACAAAAGTACAAATACTAATGAGCAATCCCCACACAATCAAAGTGTTGTTATAAGTGATTAAATATAATTACCATGCATTGCAAAATTTTTTCTTAAGGTACATGACCTCCTTTCCCAAGAATTATACATCAAATTAAAAATGCATAGAATGAGGGCATTGATTATACATCAAATTAAAAATGCATAGAATGAGGGCATCAAGCCAATCTCTATAAGCAATATCAAAGAACAAAAGCAACCACATATTATCAACTCATACTAGCTTTAAGGTAGTATATGATTATTTCTTCAATTTCATAATTTATTATAACAAATGTGAGGTAATTTGTGTTTCCTTTTGATATGTTATATGTGTTTGTATTTATTTTTATGTAATATGGCCCTCACAAGCCCAGTTGATGTAATCATAATTAGCACAAGTCATCTTTATAAGCCCTAATCTAAATCACATTGCCATCATAAAGACCTAATTTCATAACTACGGTGCATGAGACACACTAGAGATTAAGTAAAACCACTTTGTAAAGTCATACAATGAATGAGTATATTTGCATTGAGATCATGGTTATAGTTGATTAGGGATACTAACATAACTAATATGACCAAGTTTAAGAATCTGATAGAAATTTCCTTATAGTATAATATCTATGAATGAATGTAAATGATTAAGTTAATTTCCTTCAAAAAATATAGAACTAGCATTTGGAATGAGACAAGAAATTTGAAAAAATGTGAACTAATTTGGAGATAGATCCTTAAGAGAAAACAAAAATAGATTAAGAAGAATTTCCAAAAAAATAGTACTAATTAATCAAGTGATCGTATGTCGTTGTTATCTATGTATATTTAATTAATTGTTATGTATTCTTTGTTCTTAAAAATTCTGATCGAGCCTAGTTTTCTATTTTTGTTTGAAGAAAATGCATCATAAATCTTTGTCATTCAAGGGCAATTTCTTTATCCACCTTGTACTACCTCAAGCACATTTCTTCATCATTTTCTTTATAGACTATAGTCTTGATTTCTACTTTTCCTATCAATTATTCCATTGCTTGGTTTCTTTGATATCATTTAATTTTTTTATTCTAATGGACCATTTATTTCTAGAAACAATCCTACATAAAATTCCTAATTTTTATGGATCTTCTCTCTATGATAACTATCAAATGAAATCCACATGTATATAACTATTGTTATGTATCCCTCTATAGTCATCTACATCCTAGACATTGGATAAGATTACCCTCCATTTCATTCCCCCCAAGATCTTTAATTTTTATCTGACTCATGGTCTTCCTTTATCTAGTTGATTTTAGCATTGCCTTCTCTTGATCCTTGTGGACAACCCATCTTGGACCATCTTGTGAAATTCATTATTGAATATGACTGAAGGAGATACTAGGCATCCATACCATACTCTAAAACAATAACCATCAGTATTATCTTCCCAAAACTATCCACTAATTATCACAAAATCAACAAACCCACATTTTACAGCACATTTATGTAAGAGCTTTAAAGATATGTGTTTATGTAGACAATCAAACTTGTTACAGATCATTACCCCAACAAAACCATGTAAACATTTTGTAGTGCAAAATTGACACTAAATGTGCATAAAATTTATGTATATATACAAATCTATTCAAATTATCTTCTCACAACATTGAAATAACCTTTATTGGGTTGATACACTATCTATTTCAATCTTGAAACACAACATGGCACATAATTTATATATGTGTATGTTCTAATTGGTTATCTGGTATTACATCACCTTTACTAGGTATTAAACCTTGGCCAAGCCATCATACTTATTCACATCCTTTATGTAAATCAATTATTCCTCATATCTCCCTTAAGCTTATTCAAAACACTATAGCCCTTATTTGGCTATAAACATAAAGCATGTGTGATCAAGATTTCATTATTATTATTGTATCCATTAGTTATTATTATTATGTTACTAAGTTTCCATTATTTATTTTGAACATTATCATTTCTTTCATGGGACTTTATAAACATCTTGTTACCTCTCACTGGAAAAAAACTACTCTTATGGCTCACAAAGCCCATTACACATCTTGTCACCTCTCACTAGGTAACAACAACTCTCATGGATCACAAGGCTTAAACATCTTGTCACCTCTCATTAGGGAACAACAACTCTCATGGCTCACAATGCCATTAAACATCGTGTCACCTCTCACTAGGCAACAACAACTCTCATGGCTCATAAGGCCATTAAACATCTTGTCACCTCTCACTAGACAAAAACTATTCTCATCATTTGTCATTAAATGATTATCAACACAACATATGAGTTTCTCTCTCAAACTTATCAAAGTATAAATATATCATACTTTATTAACTTGGCTTAATCCTGATAAAAGAATTAAAAAGCTGAAAAAGAACGACATATGTCTTGTGAAAGTTCTCTAGAATCATCGTGGCACTGAAGAAGCTATGTGGTAGCTAGAGGAAGAGATGAGGAGGAAGTACCCTTCTCTTTTCTCTTGAAGATTTCGGGGTCGAAATCCCTGTTAGGGGTGGATAATTTGTAACATCCCTGACCTGGGTTATGCCTTAACCCTAGATGTTTTGTTTAATAAAGATAAAGTTTTTAGAAGTAATACTTTCCTTTTCAAAAGCAAGATTATTTAATCTAACATACAAATCCTCATTAGTTTTAGTAACTTTCTTTAGTTTCTTTTTGCAATCAACATATTTGTCATGTGTAACTTGAAGACTAATGATTAGATCTTCTATTGGAAACTCAAAAAGGCTTAACTCTTGAGAATCATCACTATCATCTTCTTTGGCCATGAGACACTCCACATTTTCTTCTCCACTCTCACTATCACTTGACTCATCCCATGCAACTTTGTATGCTTTTTCTCCCTTCTTCTTGGATGAGATTTTCTTTCCTTTCTTTGCTTTAGGACATTCATTCTTAAGATGTCCCTTCTTTCCACATTCAAAACACCTAGGAGAGGAAGAAGAAGAGGAACCAATAACTTTGTTAGATTTAAATCTTCTATATTTCTTACCATTTACAATTAGAGCTTCTTCTCCCTCATTTGCATCACTTGTCTCATCACTTTCTTGAGTGATGACCTTTGTAGACTTTAGAGCCATGTCCTTCTTTCTTCCTTGTTGAAGTTAGGTTGCTTCATGTGCTTCTAAGTTGCCAATGAGTTGCTCCATCCTTAGTCGGGTGAAGTCATTGGCTTCTTCAATTACAATCACCTTAGGCTTGTACTTGGGAGGAAGAGATCTAAGAATTTTAGACACGTGATCCTCTTCACTAATGGATTTACCTAATGCATTCAAACTGTTAACAATAGAAGAAAACTTTGCATACATTTCACTAATAGACTCATTAAGTTCCATACAAAATTGTTCAAACTTTTGTTTAAGCATACCAATTTTGGAGTTCTTTACTTGAGTTGTTCCTTCATAAGTAATAGAGAGTCTATGACATATTTCATATGTAGTTTCACAATTTGATATTCTATTGAACTCACCTATGGAAATTGAACAATAAAGGATACTTATATCTTTTGCATTCAATTGAGCTAATTTTACTGTATTTGTATCCCATGTAGCATACTCTGTTTGAGGAAGAGTGTAGGTATTTGAAACCATTATACAAAGATCCCAGTTGATCCCTTGAAAGTAGAATTGCATCCTCCTCTTCCAATAGTTGTAGTCGGTGCCATCAAATGGTGGAGGCCGAGCTACAAGTGTTCCTTCCAAATTGAGGTTGTTTAGTACTCCATCACCCATCTTCTTCAAGACTCGATTAGAGCTCCTTGAATCCTTCTCTGATACCAATTGAAAAACACTAGAGGGGGGTGAATAGTGTTTTATGATAATTTTAAAATTAATTCAACCAAGCAACCACAAAATATTGGAGAAGGATACAAAGGCATTTAGAGTGGTTTAACCCTTAGCAAAAACTAAGGGAGTTAGTCCACTAACCAATTGTTTCCAATTGGGATTTTGAAAGCACTTGTATTTTATTACCTTTTTGGAGGATGTTACATAAGATACAATTACCTTCCCAAACCTTAGGATAGCCTTCACCTAGAAGTAGTCTCACCAACCCTGAAGCAACCTTCCTCTTGAAGTAACTTCAAGCTCCCCCTTGAAGTAGCCTTCCTCTTGAAGTAGCTTCCCATTGAGATAGCCTTTTTGAAGTAATCCTAAGTTTGCCGAGCTACCTTCTCCACCTGAAGAATCTCCAAAAACCTCCTTTATGCAGCCTCCAACCTAGGAGTAGCAAAGGAGAATACAAAACAATAAGAAGGAACACGATTGGAAGAAGGAAAAATACACTTTACCACTTTAGCACAAGGCTTGAATCCTATATCAAGCATTTTAATCTCCTATCCAATGTGTATGAATGTGAAAGTGTAGTGGGTAGGAGATTCTAACATATAGGACACGTAATCACATCTTATGTAATTGATTTCCATGTAAAGGATTGTCCAATTTCTTACAAGAGTTGATTCTCAATTGCAAGTATGTGTACTCAAGTGATTTTCGGTGGCCTAAGGCATGTCCTATTTATAGGAATGGTCAATAGTGCTTAGGGACGTTCTAGAAACTTTCTATGGTGTCTTAGTGCTCAACTAGCCATTAAGTATCCACTAATTACATTTGTAACAACTAGTAGATAAATTCTAAAAAGCGTAGTCAGAATCTTTCTCGGTCGAGAAGTTTGTCGACCGAATGTCTCTCGGTCGAGAACTTTGTCGATCGAGGGAAAGTCTTGAGTAAGTGTATTGAAACGTTCAACTCAACTCCCAACCACTTTTCCCACCAAGTCTAACGGCTATAGAATCTTCTCGAAGGATAGACTCAGGTGATCTCAATCCAGAAGATATTCGATCGAGTTTGTTTCGGTCGAGAAGTAATTTGACCGAGGGAGTCCCTATTTTAGTGTATCTAGATATGTACGAAGTGTATGTATCAAAGTTCCATTGTGATGCTATCATAGGGGATGACCTATCTAAGTGTTGTGAGTGGATAGGGAAGATCTAAACGCTTGATTTACATGATATCTAAGTACTTGTACATTATATATTTGTACAAGTTTACATTTTATTACAATCATTAAAACATAAGGCAATTTGAGCATATAGATCTTACAAGCTTAGCTATCCACCACCTTGAATTCTTGTTCCTAAAATAATCAAGTGGCACGTTAGATCCACAAGAATGAAATGTTTGTCATTTTCAAAACAAAGGGATTTTAATGATGTCCATTTAGCCAACAATCTCCCCCTTTTTTAAGATGACAAACATTTCTAAATATATAAATTAAATAAGCTTAAATCATATTGAGTTTCATACCTAAAGTTTACCTTGTGTATACCTTCTCTTGTTTCTGAAATATGTGCTTATTATTCCCAAAGAATTGTGGAACATAAAATTCAATTCATTAGGGAATATAACAACATTTGATGTGAAGCCAAGAGAGTATGTATGAAACTCATTGATTGAGTATTTAAGATTTATATTATTTCTCCCCCTTTGTCATTTCAAAAGATAACCATTAAAAACATGTTCTAAGACTCCCCCTGAATTAGTGCACCCTTACAATATGAAGATTAAAAGATCTAAAAGATGTCCATTTCCAGTCAAAATTTAAGGGTTGGAGAAACAAACCAATTTTAAGAAGGAGAAACACAAATGTCAAAGAAAATATCTTCTAATGGAGTGATAAGTAATTTCTTTCGTATGTTATTAAATTGATCTAATGGAAGTGGTTTTGTGAAAATATCAGCCAATTGATCTTCTATATCAACATGATGAAGGGATATATGTTTTTTAGAAATATGATCTCTTAGAAAATGATGGAAGATTTTAATATGTTTGGCACGACTGTGTAGAATAGGATTATGTGCCAAGTTTATAGCGCGCTTGTATTATCACAATAGATAGGCGTGGATGAAAATATAAAACCATAATCATTTAAAACTTGTTGCATATAAAGTACTTGAGAACAACAAGACCCGGCTGCCATATAGTCAGCTTCAGTGCTAGAAAGGGAAACCATGTTGTGTTTCTTGCAATCCATGATACTAAGGCTCTTCCTAATAATAAACAACTTCTGCTTGTGCTCTTTCGGTCAAGTCGACAACCAGCGTAATCGACATTGGTATAATCTTTCAAATCCAAAGATTGTCTTTTAGGATACCATAAACCATAGTTTGTAGTGCCGACTAAATATCTTATAATCCTTTTGACACCTTGAAAATGAGTTTGCATGGGTTTTGATTGAAATCTAGCACAAAGTCCAACAGAAAACATGATATCTGGTCTAGAAGCGGTTAAGTAAAACAAACTATCAATCATGGCTCTATACAAAGAATCATCAATAGGTTCCCCATGTTCATCCTTTTCAATTTTAGTAGAAGTGGCCATTTGTGTGGTAGCATGTTTGCAATGTTCCATTCCAAAACATTTTAAAACTTTATTTTTTTTACTTCTCTTGGCTTATAAAAATTCCAGCAGGCATTTGCTTTATTTGAAAACCAAGAAAGAAAGTTGATTCTCTCATGAGACTCATTTCAAATTCCTTTTGCATAGTATCACTAAATTGTTTACATAAGAATTCATTTGATGCACCAAAGATAATATCATCAACATAAATTTGAACAACTAGAAAGTTGGATTCATATGTTTTGAAAAATAAGGTCGAATCTAAATTTCCAACTGAAAAACTATTATCAAAGAGATAATTTTTGAGCCTTTCATACCAATTTCTAGGTGCTTGTTTTAACCCATAAAGCACTTTCTTAAGTATATATACATGATCATCTTTACCAGGAATTTCAAAACTAGGTGGTTGGGCAACATATACTTCTTCTTGTATTATTCCATTTACAAATGCACTTTTTACATCCATTTGGAATACTTTGATGTCTTTGTGGGAAGCTATAGCTAGTAGCATTCTAATAGCTTTAAGTCTTGCCACGGGTGCATAAGTTTCATAAAAGTCTATTCCTTCTTGTTGATTATACCCGTGTGCTACCAACCTAGCTTTATTTCTTACTACTTCCCCATCCTCATGCAGTTTGTTACGAAAAACCCACTTAGTTCCAATGATGGTTTTATCTTGAGGTTTAGGAACTAAATCCCATAGATCATTCTTAGTAAATTGATTTAATTCTTCTTTCATGGCCATTATCCAATAATAATCTTTTAGAGCTTCAGTTACCTTCTTGGGTTCAATTATAGAAACAAATGCTATATTTGCAACATCTCTAAAAGAGGAATGGGCTTTTACTTTATCATTAGGATTCCCAATGATTAGTTCTTGAGGATGATCTTTAATTAGTGTAGGAATGGGTTGATGTGTCTCAATTTGTTGATCATTTTCAGCATTTTGATAATCTTTAGTTGATATGTTAAGATCTTCAATTTGATGAGTAATATCAACTATCTCATTATTTTGGGAATTTTGTTTTAGTTCTTCATGAAAAGTAATGTGAATGGATTCTTCAACTTTTCTACAGATGGTTTTGTATATTCTAAATGCTTTGATAGAAGATGAATATCCCAAGAAAAAGGCTTTTTGTGATTTAGAGTCAAATTTGTCTCTATCATCTTTTGTGTTTAAGATATAACAAGTTGAGCCAAATGTGTGAAAATAATCAACCCTTGGTTTCTTGTTAAAAATGAGTTCATATGGTGTTTTCTTCAAATGAGAGTGTATGGTTACTTTATTTAGCACATAGAAAGTTGTGTTTACAACTTCAGCCCAAAAAGTTTTAGATGTATAATGTTCAAGCATCATAGTCCTAACCATTTCTTATAAGGATCTATTCTTTCTTTCAACTATACCGTTATGTTGTGGAGTGTGTGGAGCTAAAAAATTGTGAGTGTAACCTTGAGATGTGCAGAATTCTTCAAATGTATGATTCTCAAATTCTCCACCATGATCAATCCTAATTGTACATATTTTATTTTTTAGTTGATTTTCGATCTTTAAGCAGAATTTTATGAACACTTGAATAGTATCATCCTTATTTGCAAGAAAATGAACCCATGTATATCTACTAAAGTCATCAACAATAACAAAGAAATATCTTTTTCCACCAATAGATTGAGTTCTCATATGACCGAACAAATTCATGTGAATAAGTTCTAATGATCTAGTAGTGCTAAGCATTGTTTTTTATTTGAAAGAAGTTTTTCTTTGCTTTCCTAGAGTACAAGGTTCACAATTTTCAGGTTTATCAAAAGATATTTTAGGTAAACTATGTACAAGATCATATTTAATCAACATTTTGATAACATGGGAACTTACATGACCAAATTTTCTATGTCATAGTTGTAGAGATTCGTCTTTTACAAGAAGGCATTTTCCAATAATTGCTTGCATAGAATTAGGCCTAAGTATATAAAAATTTCCTATTCATTTTCCTTCATAAATGATTTCAATAGTATTTTCAATCAATAGTTTATAACAATTATTATTGAATAAGACATCATAGCCATTGTCGCATAGTTGACTAACACTAATTAAATTATGATGCAGGCCATCAAAAAGTAAAACATTTTTTATTTGAAGATTTGTACCAATGTTACATATTCCAATAATCTTTCCTTTTCCATTGTCTCCAAAAGTGACAATTCCTCTTTTCTTTTCTTCTAATGTTTCAAAGGCCTTTTTGTTGCCGGTCATATGCTTAGAACATCCATTATCAACCACCCAATCCTGCAAAAGAGATAGATTTGGGTACACATGTGATAGTTTTCTTTGGTTAGAGTCATTTAATAACAAAATTGGATATGATTACATAATTGAACAATTGAAAGTTTTAAGATGAACATAAATTCATTCGATCGACAAATACTTTGACGAAAGAGTGTATCGGTTGAACATTTTGTCGATCGAGAGTGTTGCTATTTTACTGGTTGAAATAGTAGATTTCTTGGTCGACAATTTTCTAGACCAATGTTGTCTCCATCAAAGATTTTCTCGAATGGGGTTGTTCATGTTTTTATAGAAGATTTCATATTTGATACATGTTTTCCCTTGGTCAAATACTTTCTCAATCGAGGAGTGTCTCATTCATACTATTTGTCGACTGAGGTTGTTTCTGTTTGTTTTCAGCAATTTGTTTATGTTAGTTTGAGCTAAAATCATTGTAACATGCTAAGGTACCATTCTATTTAGTTGAGATAAGACATTAAGATATTCAAATGAGGTTTTAGGTCAAATCTCAACTTAATCATATTAAATTTGCTAAGTTTGGGGTCTTGGAACCCATACTAACTCAACATCCTTTTTCTTGTAAGGACTTGAGAAGGAATATTGTCCAAGATGCAAGTAATAGTGACAACAAATGGAGTCAATTTCATTTCTCTTTCTAAGATTTTGAATTGTGTTCTTGGGTACAAATATGATCTTGGTCTTGGGTGCTTGAGTTCTCCTAGGTTTAGGGTGATAAGAGTTTTCTTTTGGAACATATCCTAAACCTCTTCTTCCAATATAACCAGAAGAATTCTTTAGGATCTTATCAAGAATACCTTTATTTCTCAAGCTACAAACTTCTTTTTGTAACTTAGAAACCTCATCCATTTTCTTTTTGATATCTAACTTTGCTTGATCTAGATCAGATAATACAACATCTCTTTCTTTAATAATAGTATCATAATCTAGATGAGTACATAGGATAGGTTGAGTCTGAAAATTATTTAATTTTGAAAGCAATTCAAACTTTTCTTCAGAAAGAAGATCATAGTTTATTTCTAAAGTAAACAACTTCATTTCACAATCATTAATGATGATTTTAAGGTAAAGTTTTTGAAGTAATACTTGCTTTTCAAAAGCAAGATTATTTAATCTGGCATACAAATAGTCACTAGTTTTAGTAACTTTCTTTAGTTTCTTTTTGCAATCAACATATTTGTCATGTGTATCGTGAAGACTAGTGATTAGATCTTCTTTTGGCAAATAAAAAAGGCTTACCTCTTGAGAATCATCACTATCATCTTCTTTGGCCATGAGACACTGCACGTTCTCTTCTCCACTTTCACTATCACTTGACTCATCTCATGCAGCTTTGTATACTTTTTCTCCCTTCTTCTTGGATGAGTGTTTCTTTCCTTTCTTTGCTTTGGGACATTCGTTCTTAAGATGTCCCTTCTTTCCACATTCAAAATACCTAGGAGAGGAATAAGAAGAGGAACTAATAACTTTATTAGATTTAAATATTCTATATTTCTTACCATTTATAATTAGAGCTTCTTCTCCCTCATCTCCATCACTTATCTCATCACTTTCTTGAGTGATGACCTTTGTAGCCTTTAGAGCCATGTCCTTCTTTCTTCCTTTTTGAAGTTCATGCTCTCATCTTTCTTCCTCCTCCCAGGTTGCATCATGTGCTTCTAAGTTACCAATGAGTTGCTCCATCCTTCGTCGGGTGAGGTTATTGGCTTCTTCAATTGCAGTCACCTTAGGCTTGTACTTGGGAGGAAGAGTGTAACATACCAGATCTAGAACCCTACCCTAGAAATTTGGGTTTGACCAAAAAAGGTGTAGGTTAGAGTGATCCTAATAATATAATGCATGAATAATATAATATAATATGTCATATAATTCATTTGGTGATAATAAAATGATAAATAACTTAATTTCATGCATAATACGGTTAATGGGCCTATAATGGGCTAGATGAAAAAACCCATGTAATAAAGCCTCGAAATAAAGAAATGACTTCAAATTCGTAATCTACACATCAAAATAAGCCTACATGTCAATTTTCATTTAATTTGGTCAACCTTGAAATAATATGGTAAGTTAAGTGAGAGAAATTGCCTAAAAGGTGTAATTAATAAACAAATATAATAATTGACTCCAAAAGAGGAAAATAATGTTATATTTGCGATCTACATAATAAATATAGCCTTTGGGCAAGTTTACAACTAATTTGGATAATGTTTGGTTATTAGGTAATTGTAGGAGAGAGAAAATGCCTAAAAGGTGTAATTAATAAATAAATGTAATTCACGATACCAAAAGTTGGAAATAAAGGCAAATTCATATTCAACACATTAAATATGACTTGTGGGTCAAGTTTTATCAAATTTGGATAATCCTAATGCTATTAATGAAGGAGGAAAGAGAAAATGAGATTTAATTTATTCAACACATTAAATGTTTCCAAAAGCCCAAACTAAGTGCATAATCGGAATCTACATGCCTTTATTGGCCTCTGTGCAAAATTTGATTTAATTTGGATAATGTTTGGACTCTCAATTTGCTTTGGAAATAAACTTAATCAAACCTTATTTAAATGCAAAAATAATTTCTTGATTTCCTTGTCACGCTGTTTGATTTCCTTTAGTTTTTGGGTTTTAACCTGGACCCTTGGATCTGGCATCGGACGGTGCTCGACTCATCTCCCACCTTGGATAGGAGTCCAGCCCGACGCGGCCTGTATAGGGACTCCTGGGGTGTTCATTCCCCGATTCTCTCTCCATCTGTCTTATTCCTCTACCTCTGTTTCCTTCTCCCTCACCTTCCTTGCCTTTCCCCGCATCTGTTGACCCTATATAAGTGGGGATTTGGTTGCCCCTTTCCCACGGTGGTTGGGCGCCGCCTCCTCGCTCTGTTCACAACCCTGTTTCCTGCTTCGTGCCATTTCCTAGCCACCTCAAGCGATCGGACTGCTTGGGACATGTTCCCTTACCTCCGTTGGGGTCCCAGGATGTATCCGGTCTCCTTCATTTGGTGGCTTCCAACCCCGACCTTCCTTTCCCTACTCCAGCTACCTCCGGCGGTCACCTTTCTCTCAACGGCAAAGTGGGAACCTTTGGTTCCCTTTCTAGGTGCCCTGATGACTTGGTCGGTGGCTAGGCTTTCCTTCTAGGCCTTCAATTGTTTCGGAGAAGGTGCGTTTTGGAAACCCCCTTTCTGCCCATTTTTTATCATTGTGATCGTTAGGCGAGTCCTCTTCTTTGTTGCGATGGGTTTTCTCTTCTGTCTTTTGGTTCTCTGTGGCCAGTGGGTGAC
This sequence comes from Alisma plantago-aquatica, assembly GCA_963693085.1. NCBI lineage: Eukaryota > Viridiplantae > Streptophyta > Magnoliopsida > Alismatales > Alismataceae > Alisma > Alisma plantago-aquatica. The sequence goes on from OY856409.1 coordinate 594,590,316, forward strand.
CGCGATGTCAGTGGCGGTTTTCGCTGTGGGTGTCGGGCTTCCAGCTTCTACCATCGGTCTCGCACCTGGAGCAGACTTGAGCCATGGCTAGTCTATCGAGGAGGCAAGATCGGGGGAGGAAGATGCCCCATTATGTTTTCTCATCTTTACCCTCCACGTTGTCTTTCAAGTTTTTGTTTTCGATCAGGGGCAAATTAGTCTTTTCGCGTATCCCTTTTTCTTTTTCTTTTGCGCTTGGTCTCATTGAGCTGGTCGAGTGCCCTTCTGATTTGGGCAGTTCTGATTGGCTGACCCAGGTCCACATGGTCTCTCCCTCTCTCTCTTATTTGTTGCAAATCAGTTCAATGACGTGTAATTTCCTGATTGGTTGGTGATTGAAAATCCATAACTAATTAATTACTGATCAGAAAAATATAAATAAATACTTGTTGGATTCAGAAAAATGATACCCATATAATGGTACATTTTTTATAACTCAATCCAAAGATTATTAATAGGTGTTTTTAATGGATGTAATTAATGATGAATTAAATTGTATAATTCATAACTAATTATCTACAAGTCAGAAAAATATAATAAAATATGTTTTGGACTCCTAATGACATATACTAAAATATGGCATGTCTTTGAAAACATAATTTACATAATAATATAAAGGTGGTTTTTAGGGTTTTGAGTAATTAATGGAAACCTAACCCTAATTCCACATATATGCATCATAGGTTTTTGGAGGCCTAGGCTTGGACCTAGTTGGACTGTGGATCATTTGAATCTGATGTTGAGGTATGTTTGCATCCCCGATTATTCTTCTTGAGAAATTATCCTAGTTTTGTTTTACTTTTGGTCCTATGGACATTAGCCTACACATTGTCTTGTTCTTTTGAAATCATGCTTCATGTGAAGTATCTTATTTTGTTATTGATCTTGTGATCATAGATATTCTCTTGGAATCTTATCTTGTTGCCTTGGTGCAATTTGGACTTTTGATATTATATGCCCACTATGATGTGGAAGTTTGCTTATGAATTTGCCCACTTTGAAGTGGATTTGTTTATATGTTTGAGTTGTCCATTGTGTGATGGAAACATTTGTATCATCTTCTGACTATACTTTTCCACTTGCCTCTACATTATACATGCTATGTGATTCAGTAACACTAGAGTAGTGTAATTACATTGGTTTTGTCTCATTATGCAACATGGCAACATTGTGATATCTTTGGGATGGAGGATGTGTGATTCCCCATACCCAGGCAGGATGTGTGATTCCTGGCCCATGTTATATATATATTTGGATGGTAGATGTGTGATTCCCCATGCCAGGGCAAGATGTGTGATTCTTGGCCCATGTCCCACCAGGTTCAAGATGTGTGATTCTTGACCGCCATTGTTATTTATATTGTTCTAGGGCTATGCTTATCTCACATGCATGCAGGTTGATGATTATATGTGCTTTGTTTCCCACCATGGAAGTGGATGTTTTATTGATAGCACATTATTATTATTTTTTGATTATGGCAAGTATCCCTTTGGTTATGATTCTTTCTCTTGATACCTGTTTGGGTGATACTTATCTCTTGCATGAGAAGCCTTTTATTTTGACGTCCCTTATCCTTTTATAAATTGCTCAAATTTCTTTTTAGTATGCACATACCGGCCTTTGCTGATGTCTCCTTTTGTTTCTCTTTTGCTGGGGTATGCTTCCAACCCTAGGTGGAGGACTTGGATGACAAGGTTTGATGACCTGGACTTAGAATGTGAAGTTAAGCTTGGAGACAATCTTGAGGTGGTTTAGATTTCCTCTACATGGATCTTTATGATGTAAGTTTGTAACCCTTTGTTTTATAATTGAATATAGTCATGTTTTTCTTCTTCTGCTATACATTGGTCTTTTGATTACCATTATATAAAGATTTGAAAATTTTACACCCACTCCATCATACCTTCTGAGTGTGTTAGGACTGGAGGTTTTATTGTTCAAATTTTTAGTAAGGAAGTGGTTTCGCTTCTTTACAACATGGTATCAGAGCCCATGGTAGTCGGAATCGACTATTTCAATTTTGTCTCCCTATAGAACCCTTGACTTAGTTAGTTACCTCTAAGTGATATGTTGACCCTAGATTTGATCATTGATGATCTTTTGTATGCAATAAGGTTTGGTTTGAGGACAAGAATAGGTTATGAGGAAGTAATCATATGGAAATATTGTGACTTGGTTTCTCGCTTTGATTTTGGGCCCTAAATTTTAGTTTTCAATCGTAAAAGTTTTTCACAACAAATTATTTTCCATATACTACTACATGTACAAAAGAAAATGTTTTCTCAGGTTTGTCGATGTTTTCTCAAACTAAGTCACAATGAGGATGGAACTCTAGTTTGGGTAGAAGTTAACCCTAGTTTGTGACTAGGATTGATATAATGGTGTAGTTGACCTACCCCATGACTTTTTGGATGTTCATGTAGGGTTGATAGGTTAGTGACACGAGGACCTAAAATCTCAACCCTAGATGGTGACTTTAGTTGGATACATGAGAAATATTAATCTCTAAAAACATTCATAACTAAGAGATATGGGTAGCTCGAAAAAGTTGTATAGTTTGACTTGTTAGGTTGAACCTTTTTGAAGGGTGGAGATTAGTTAGTTGTTGATGTTTTATCTATAGATTTCGAGGACGAAATCCTTTTAAGGGGTGGCATGCGTAACATACCAGATCTAGAACCCTACCCTAGAACTTTGATCTTTTGGGTTTGACCAAACAAGGTGTAGGTTAGAGTGATCCTAATAATATAATGCATGAATAATATAATATAATATGTCATATAATTCATTTGGTGATAATAAAATGATAAATAACTTAATTTCATGCATAATATGGTTAATGGGCCTATAATGGGCCAGTTGACAAAACCCATGTAATAAAGCCTCAAAATAAAGAAATGACTACAAATTCGTAATGTACACATCAAAATAAGCCTACATGTCAATTTTCATTTAATTTGGTCCACCTTGAAATAATATGGTAAGTTAAGTGAGAGAAATTGCCTAAAAGGTGTAATTAATAAATAAATATAATAATTGACTCTAAAAGAGGAAAATAATGTTATATTCATGATCTACATAATAAATATAGCCTTTGGGCAAGTTTACAACTAATTTGGATAATGTTTGGTTATTAGGTAATTGTAGGAGAGAGAAAATGCCTAAAAGGTGTAATTAATAAATAAATGTAATTCATGACACCAAAAGTTGGAAATAAAGGAAATTCGTATTCAACACATTAAATATGACTTGTGGGTCAAGTTTTATCAAATTTGGATAATCCTAATGCTATTAATGAAGGAGGAAAGAGAAAATGAGATTTAATTTATTTAACACATTAAGTGTTTCCAAAAGCCAAAACTAAGTGCATAATCGGAATCTACATGCCTTTATTGGCCTCTGTGCAAAATTTGATTTAATTTGGATAATATTTGGACCCTCAATTTGCTTTGGAAAGAAACTTAATCAAACCTTATTTAAATGCAAAAATAATTTCTTGATTTCCTTGTCACGCTATTTGATTTCCTTTAGTTTTTGGGTTTTAACCTGGACCCTTTGATCTGGCATGAGATGGTGCTCATCTCATCTCCCACCTTGGGTAGGAGTCCAGCCCGACACGGCCTGTACAGGGACTCTTGGGTTGTTCGTTTCCCAATTCTCTCTCCCTCTCTCTTATTCCTCTACCTCCGTTTCCTTCTCCCTCACCTTCCTTGCCTTTCCCCGCATTTGTTGACCCTATATAAGTGGGGATTTGGTTGCCCCTTTCCCACGGTGGTTGGGCGCCACCTCCTCGCTCTGTTCACGACCATGTTTCCTGCTTCGTGCCATATCCTAGCCACCTCAAGCAATCGGACTACTTGGGACATGTTCCCTTACCTCCGTTGGGGTCCCAGGATGTAGCCAGTCTCCTTGGTTTGGTGGCTTCCGACCCTGACCTTCCTTTCCCTACTCCAGCTACCTCCGGCGGTCACCTTTCTCTCAGCGGCAAAGTGAGAACCTTTGGTTCCCTTTCCAGGTGCCCTGATCACTTCGTCGGTGGCTAGGCTTGCCTTCTAGGCCTTCAACTGTTTCAGAGCAGGTGCGTTTTGGAAAGAGTTTTTTCCCAAAACCCCCCTCATGTTTCCTGATATTCCAGAAAATCCCCTCACCTTTAAGAAATGCTAAACAACCCTCTCTCTTTCATATAAAATTCCAGATAACCCCCTCCACTCACTTTTGCATCCCCTTCCATTAATTTCCGTTAACTCCAGCTAACTGTTTTGTTTTGTTTTGTTTTCTTCTTCCATTCACTTTGTTAACCTCTATTCAATATCAATTCATGTATAATTAATTATACCACTACTACCTAAAAATTTTAATTATTATAATAATAAATTATTACTAATTAATTTGATATTTAAATAATTTCCGTAATTTTTTTTTGATGATGTGGGAACAACCCCCGAGAAAGTGCAACTTCTCTGACCCCATCCTAGCGGTGTAAACTCCCAACCTCCCTCGACTATATGCACACTAAAAGGGGTACATATAAATCACACAGTGGACCAGCCTGCACAACTAGTTAATATTTTTTGTAAAGTGTACAACTTGGATTTCGTATCGGGTATGTCTTTAAATTGTGTTCACATCTATAGTCCGATTTTTATATTTATATTTTGTTTCAGATTCCTGCTCGATCAGGCACAAACATCATAAATGTATATTATTATTATAATCCGTGGTCCCAATCATATAAAATTGGAACGTTATAATCATATTTAAATATTAATAAGCAGTCGAGACCCGACCTGACATGAACACATAAAAGTAATAAAATATGATTACGATGACCTAGCCTGAGGTATACATTGTAAATATTTTACTATTAATATAAGCTTTATTTAATTGTCATTTAAATAAATTAATATTCAAATATTATCATAACGTTTAAGTTTGGTCCAATCAGAACCGTGAATTATAATGGTAATATATATTTATGATGTTTGTGCAAGATCAAGTCAAATGTAAGAATAAAATATAAATATAAACATCTGACTAATCAAATAAAATATAAATATATTCTTATGTTAGACAATGTATACCTCAGGCTAGGTCATCTTAATGATATTTTATTATTTTTATGTGTTCAAAAATATATTCTTATGATGTGTATACCTCAGGCTAGGTCATCGTAATCATATTTTATTATTTTTATGTGTTCAAGAATATATTTATATATTTATATGATATATTTAACTCAGGGTAGGTCATCGTAATCATATTTTACTATTTTTATGTGTTCAAAAATATATTCTTATGATGTGTATACCTCAGGCTAGGTCATCGTAATCATATTACGTGAGGTATACACTATCTGATTCTTATGATTACGATGACCTAGCCTGAGGTAGACTAATCGAATAAAATATTAATAAAAGAATAAATATTTGATTAGTCAGGTACAATGTATACCTCAGGCTAGGTCATCGTAATCATATTTTATTATTTTTATCTGTTCATGTCAGGTTGGGTCCCAACCAATGTATTAGAAAGCGGGAAGCGAGAAGCGGGAGGCGTGCAGACGGCACCCTGTAACCGATTAAGCGGTAGGCGGGCGGTTTTTGAAAAAGCGGGTGTCTAAATTTTATATATTTTTATACAAAATTACATGTATGTGTATATAAAAAATATATTTATAAGGAACTTCTATACATATCTAATCAGTAAATCAGTAATTAACAAAGTATTCATCAATACTTACTATTAATCAACATCTCTAATCACTAAAATCAGCAAGCAGATCAGTCAAGCAGATCAGTAATTGTATATAACAAACTATGAATTATTGAATTAAAGTAATCACTGAAGTAATACTAACCAGCAGTACCAATCATTAATCACTGAAAGCAACAAGGAAATCAGTAAAACTAATCATGCATTACTAGTATAATAGAGCAATAGGATATTTACTTAGATGCATTACAGCAGTACCCAATTATCACAACTTACACACAAAGTATGCATTCTAAATTAGGACTAGCTATATCATAGAACATTTAATGTATACAAGTTTCGTATATTATAGTCAATACTACTTGTCTATGTAATTAATTAATGTTAGATGCCTACATTAGGATTTTTAAACAAAACTGGGAAAAAAGCGGGAAAAAGCGAGTGAGGCGGGCAAAAAGCGGGCGATTTTTGTTTAAAATGATTAAGCGGGCGATTAATGGCAAAATTAAGCGGCTGGGGGTCATGGGCGCTTAAGCGGCCCGCCTGGCCGTTTTTTATTTCACTGGTCCCAACTGCTTATTAATATTTAAATATGATTATAATGTTCCAATTTTGTATGATTGGGACCACAAATTATACTAATAATAATATACATTTATGATGTTTGTTCCTGATCGAGCAGGAATCTGAAACAAAATATAAATATAAAAATCTGACTATAGATGTGAACACAATTTAAAGACATACCCGATAGGAAATCCAAGTTGTACACTTTACAAAAATATTAACTAGTTGTGCAGGCTGGCCCACTGTGTGATTTATATGTACCCCTTTCAGTGTGCATATAGTCGAGGGAGGTCGGGAGTTTACACCGCTAGGATGGGGTCAGAGAAGTTGCACTTTCTCAGGGGTTGTTCCCACATCATCAAAAAAAATTATGGAAATTATTTAAATATCACATTAATTAGTAATAATTTATTATTATAATAATTAAAAATGTTAGATATTAGTGGTATAATTAATTATACATGAATTTATATTGAATAGAGGTGAACAGAGTGAATGGAAGAAGAAGAAAAAAAAAACGTTAGCTGGAGTTAACGGAAATTAACGGAAGGGGATGCAAAAGTGAGTGGAGGGGGTTATTTGGAATTCTATTTGAAAGAGAGGGGGTTGTTTAGCATTTCTTAAAGGCGAGGGGGTTTTCTGGAATATCAGGAGACATGAGGGGGGTTTTGGGAAAAAACTCTTTTGGAAACCCCCTTTTTGCCCATTTTTTATCATTGTGATCGTTAGGTGAGTCTTGCGATGGGTTTTTGCTTCTGTCTTTTGGTTCTCTGTGGCCGGTGGGTGATCGCGATGTCAGTGGTGGTTTTCGCTGTGGGCAGTTCTGATTGGATGACCCAGGTCCACATGGTCTCTCCCTCTCTCTCTTATTTGTTGCAAATCAGTTCAATGACATGTAATTTCCTGATTGGCTGGTGATTGAAAATCCATAACTAATTAATTACTGATCAGAAAAATATAAATAAATACTTGTTGGATTCAGAAAAATGATACCCATCCAATGGTACAGTTTTGATAACTCAATCCAAATATTATTAATAGGTTTTTTTAATGGATGTAATTAATGATGAATTAACTTGTATAATTCATAACTAATTATCTACAAGTCAGAAAAATATAATAAAATATGTATTGGACTCCTAATGACATATACTAAAATATGGCATGTCTTTGAAAACATAATTTACATAATAATATAAAGGTGGTTTTTAGGGTTTTGAGTAATTAATGGAAACCTAACCCTAATTCCACATATATGCATCATAGGTTTTTGGAGGCCTAGGCTTGGACCTAGTTGGACTGTGGATCATTTGAATCTGATGTTGAGGTATGTTTGCATCCCTGATTATTCTTCTTGAGAAATTATCCTAGTTTTGTTTTACTTTTGGTCCTATGGACATTAGCCTACACATTGTCTTGTTCTTTTGAAATCATGCTTCATGTGAAGTATCTTATTTTTTTATTGATCTTGTGATCATAGATATTCTCTTGGAATCTTATCTTGTTGCCTTGGTGCAATTTGGACTTTTGATATTATATGCCCACTGTGATGTGGAAGTTTGCTTATGAATTTTCCCACTTTGATGTGGATTTGTTTATATGTTTGAGTTGTCCATTGTGTGATGGCAACATTTGTATCATCTTCTAACTATTCTTTTCCACTTGCCTCTACATTATACATGCTATGTGATTCAGTAGCACTAGAGTAGTGTAATTACATTGGTTTTGTCTCATTATGCAACATGACAACATTGTGATATCTTTGGGATGCAGGATGTGTGATTCCCCATACCCGGGCAGGATGTGTGATTCCTGGCCCATGTTATATATATATTTGGATGGTGGATGTGTGATTCCCCTTGCCAGGGAAAGATGTGTGATTCTTGGCCCATGTCCCACCAGGTTCAAGATGTGTGATTCTTGACCGCCATTGTTATTTAAATTTTTCTAGGGCTATGCTTATCTCACCTGCATGCAGGTTGATGATTATATGTGCTTTGTTTCCCACCATGGTAGTGGATGCTTTATTGATAGCACATTCTTATTATTTGTTGATTATGGCAAGTATTCCTTTGGTTATGATTCTTTCTCTTGATACCCGTTTGGGTGATACTTATCTCTTGCATGGGAAGCCTTTTATTTTGACGTCCCTTATCCTTTTATAAATTGCTCAAATTTTCTTTTTAGTATGCACATACCAGCCTTTGCTGATGTCTCCTTTTGTTTTTCTTTTGCTGGGGTATGCTTCCAACCCTAGGTGGAGGACTTGGATGACAAGGTTTGATGACCTGGACTTAGAATGTGAAGTTAAGCTTGGAGACAATCTTGAGGTGGTTTAGATTTCCTCTACATAGATCCTTATGATGTAAGTTTGTAACCCTTTGTTTTATAATTGAATATAGTCATGTTTTTCTTCCGCTGCTATACATTGGTCTTTTGATTACCATTATATAAAGATTTAAAATTTTACACCCACTCCATCATAGCTTCTAAGTGTGTTTGGACTGGAGGTTTTATTGTTCAAATTTTTAGTAAGGAAGTGGTTTCGCTTCTTTAAAAAGAGACCTAAGAATTTTGGTCACTTGATCGTCTTCACTAATGGCTTTACCTAATGCATTCAAACCGTTAACAAAAAAAGAAAAAAATTGCATTCATTTCACTAATAGACTCATTAGGTTCCATACAAAATTGTTCAAACTTTTGTTTGAGCATACCAATTTTAAAGTTCTTTACTTGAACAGATCCTTCATAAGTAATAGAGAGTCTATGCCATATTTCATATGTAGTTTCCCAATTTGATATTCTATTCAACTCACCTACAAAAATTCAACAATAAAGGATACTTACAACTTTTGCATTCAATTGAGCTAATTTTACTGTATTTGCATCCCATGTAGCATACTCCAATTGAGTAAGAGTGTAGGTATTTGAAACCATTATCCAAAGATCCCAGCTGGTCCCTTGAAAGTAGAATTGCATCCTCCTCTTCCAATAGTTGTAGTGTATCTAGATATGTACTAGGTGTATATATCAAAGTGCCATTGCGATGCTATCATAGGGGATGACCTATCTAAGTGTTGTGAGTGGATAAGGAAGATCTAAATGATTGATTTGCATGATATCTAAGTACTTGTACATTATATATTTGTACAGTTTTACATTTGATTACAATCATGAAAACATAAGGCAATTTGAGCATATAGATCTTCCATGCTTAATTATCCACCACCTTGAATTCTTGTTCCTGAAATACTCAGGCAGTACGTTAGATCCACAAGAATGAAATGTTTGTCATTTTCAAAACAAAGGGATTTGAATGATGTCCATTTAGAAAACATCATGTTCATTGGGAAAGGTTACAAAATCACCTTCACATCTAATAGTGAGAGGACATGTTACATAGCAGCACTCATAAATACTTACATGTGTTGAGATTTTATCACAATTACTATAGGAGGACTCACTACTTCATCACATTGCTGATGACATCATTAGATATGGATATGTATACCTGACAAAACACAACTCATAATATCTTGTAAAGTTGAAGAATTTCATTAATTAAGAACCAAATTGGAAATAATATTAAGGAACTACGATCTGATTGTAATGGAGAATATCTAAGACAATTGTTTGAGGCCCTTCTATCTGGAACACCATAAAGTGATAATGTGTCATAAAGAAGGATTCAAAACTTTTGTTCATGGTACAATCAATGATGAGTTTATCCAATATCCTGACTTCCTTATGGAGACACACTCTTGAAATACCTACACTTACACTTAATCGAGTCACTTCAAAATTAGTTCATAAGACACCTTATGAGAAATGGAATGGGAAGCATCTCAAATTATCTTTTATGAAAGTTTGGGGATGTAAGATTATGTCAAGAAATATCTATATGAAAAGCTTGGACCCAAATTGGATAAATGTTTCTGTTTTGGATACACTATGATAACTAAGGGTTGTGACATGTATATTCCATGTGACAACAATGTCTTTGTTGTTAGAGTTGTTGTATTCCATGAAAATGAAATCCTTTTCAAAGGAAAAGGTGGAGGAAAATTGATCTGTAAGAAGTTCAAGGCCAACTAAATAACATTACACAAGGAGAAAAAGAATCACAAGTCATTGTGGTCAAATTCTTTATATATCACAAGAACATCAAACGAAAATAGGAACTTCAGTGGATGCACCTAAACGGGTAAAATACATAGAGTGAAATTGTTCTTTAGTAAGATAACATGACACAGATGATAACATACAAACCTATAAAGGATGATTGGTTGCAAAAGGTTTCAGACAAGTTCAAGGTGTTGGCTATACAAAACTTCTTCACCAATTGTCATGGTTAGATCCATTAAGATCATGCTTCTCATTGCAGCTTATCATGACTTCTAGAGGATGCTTAAACATACTTCCTCAATCAGAATCTTCTAGAGGATGTGTACATAAAACAACCTAAAGGTTTTATCACTCCAAATGAAACTAATTAAGTTTTTAGGGTAAAAAGGTCAATCCATGGAGTGAAGAAAGAATCTAGCAGCAGGAATCTTCATTTTCATGAGTAAATCAATGATTTTATCTATCAAATATTTAGACAAACCTTGTCTTTACAAGAAAGTGAGTGGGAGCATAGATGCATTTCTCATATTGTATGTAGATGACATGCCATTGATAGAAAATGACATACATTCTCTACAATTGGTTAAGACTTGGTCGGGCAATACCAACTCATGAAGATCATATGTGACACATCACATTGAGATAGATCTAGAAGGCGTTTTGGCCTAATCTAGAGTACATACATTGACAAGGTGTTGAAGTAGTTCAACATGAAGGGTTCTAAGAGAGGTAATTTACCGATATATCATGGAATTATTCTCTATGAATCCTAATGTTCATCTCTTTATAAGAGTGATAACACATGAGTATGATTCTATATGGTGAAATATCATCCATCTATATATATGCAATGTTATGTTCATGCCCAGATGCCTCATATTCTTTGAGTATGATGAGCAAATAGAAGTTAGTTCCTAGTGAAGGCCACTAGATTTCCATGAAGAATATCTTGAAGTACTTGAGAAGAACTAAGCATCAATTCTCAATATATGAAGGTGAGGACGAGTTAGTTGTCAAAGATTACACTGATGTAAGCTTCCAAACAAACATGGACCTTTACCAATCGAAATTAGGTTTTTGTGTTTTTCCAAAATGAAGGAGATATAAGATGGAAGAGTTCTAAGTAAGTGACACTATCTAATTTTAGAATAGAATTTGATTATATTTCTGTATCCAATGCATAAAAGGAAGTAATATGGATCAATAAGTTAATTAGTGAGCTTGGGGTGGTTCCAAAAATTGAGGATGTAGTAGACATTTTCTATAAAAACAATGGAGCAAATGCATTAGCTAAGGAAACTAGATTTCATTAGAGTTCAAAGAACATAACATGATGATATCATCTCATACAATAGTTTTTACATAGAAGAGATGTAGATTTTACAAAGTAACAATTGAAAGTAATGTACCATATTCTTGAAAAAAACACTTTCACAGTAGAATCATGATAGTCGTATTATATCACTTTCAATTTGATTCATGAGTGATTGACTCTATTTCAAGTGGGATATTATTGACTTTATGTCCAAGAAGCCATCATATGACAATTGTAGAAGGGACACGTTGTATATAATTTTATTATTAGTGAAGATAATAAAACTTATCATGTTTTTTAGTATAAAGATAATGAATGAACATAATAAAAACCAATAGAACATTTTGACTCGATGACATATGTTTTGGTCTGAGGACCTAAACATGATATCATTTGTATATTTAGAGTATTCATTCTAGTTATGTCCCTAGTCAGATATTAATATGGATATTATAGGAAAACAATGTTACATAAGACTAGTATGTATGATGAATGATGGCTATGTCTCTTTAGTCATGCTACTGGATATCAACTAAGATACATGGGTATTTGTTTGATAACAAGTTGTATTTAAAAGACCCACTTTGAGAATGATAGGTAGATACCTTTTCATGGTAATTGAGAGTCATATTTCAATGTGATAGTAATTTTTGTGATCCTTAGACCTGATGTCAATATAGTAATCACATGTTATTATGTGTACTTTAACGCTAGCCAAATATGACTTTGGATAAGGGTTTCCATATAGGTGATGATCAGGTGCATTGAGACACATGTGGATTGTTGTGAGTTGTGTAGATGGAATTTTTTCCTCCATTAGATTATTGTGGGAGACTATCAAATGCATGGACATGGTCATGTGAGTTAATATATGATATTGATCCCATACAATCTTAATTGTCTTCTCTAGTTAAAGAAACATAGACTAAATGTTAAGAGGATGAAAACTACATGCCTTAGTTTCAATTTGGATATTTGTGACAAGGAGATTACATGGTCATGATAATGTTGATCACTTTATTGGTTCAAGTTGCACTTCAACTTATTAATATTACTTGGGTAATGATGATTTTCTTCTAGATACCAGTTTTTACTTATGAGATTTTGAACATCATTGTCAGTATAGTAAGGAACATATTTGGTCACAAACATAAGAATGCATTAAGGAATTGAATCTCGCAACCAAATATATGATTAGAATGGATTTGAATCATCTACAAGATGATTTCTTATCCAAGCAGTGAAGTGGAAAATCTAATCAAGAAATTGGATGGCTTTGATAAATCGATTTAGTTCATTGTCAAAATATTGATACATCACTAGTTTGGGAAACTTTCCATTTTGGTCGATCAGATGAATTCAGGCAACCAAAATGAATATGCAGTTTGTTTGATTTGAGATTGAATTGGTCAACTAAAATCATACTTGGACTGGAAAATTTGAAAACTGGGCAAGCCAACCAGTTGATTAGATGACCAAACCAGTCCAAAGCGGTCGACTGGTTAATTACTCAGGTGATTCGAGTTCCAAGAAATATTCTAAGTTTGATTCCATTTTGAGTTGTAATTTGGAGTGTGATTTTATCTTTCACATGATTCGTTCTCATGACTTTTATATATAAAGGGGTAAATGTCCAAGGGGAGACACACATAGTGAGACAAGGCTTTTAAGAGTTCTTCCTCTTAGAGGGAGAAAAACTAACAGAAAGACAACAACACACAATAGTAGGAGAAGGAGAGAGAGAATGATGCTAGTACATAAACAACTCTAAATTCTAATTCATTCATAAAGGTGTTCAAACAAGAGTTCTTACTTTTGCATGGATGACATAGACACTGAGGCCTTTTCTGGAGCCTAAGGACAATAAACTTCTCCAAGGAATTGTGCAAATATAAGTCGAAAATAGCAGCCACCACTTTCGATCTGTATCTAAAGTTCAAGTTCTAACCCAACATAAAATGTGGATAGTTGTTGGACAACTAGTGAGCGCTAAGGTGTATATGGTATTCCTTCTATGTCTTTAGCATACTTTGATATTATGGATATGATGGATCAATTGGCTAAGGTTATATTGGGAATCTTGTTGTATTTCTATTGTATCCACATCCCTCAAAATCCTACAATATAAATTGTAAGGATAACAATCACTAATTGGGGGTTTCTAGCCCTCCTAATGTATGAAAAGGTTGTAGAAAGGTTTAGAATGACTAATTGAGCTTAGGGGAGTTCTATATATGGATACTCTACCCTAATTTAAGGTTTTATAAACCCTACCCTTGTTGAATGAAATGGGGAAAGATGGGAGAGCATGAAACTCCCACTCTTGTCCTCAAAGAAAGTCAAAAAAGTGGTAGTAAAGGTTGGTGGTGAGTGGGGATAAAGATTGGAGTGAGGGAATGCCTTAGTTTAGCCTAGGAGGAAACAATCTTGTAAGCTAATTACTATTATTTCCCCACTAATTTTTGGAGGTAGTATATGATTTAGGTTCTATTAGATCTATTCGTCATCCCTCAGAGCATGATCTATGGGCTCCAATTGGTTAATGCCACTCTAAAGGGATTGTTTAAACAAGGAAAAAAAATCCAAAGTTGGATTTTCTGTACCAAATCATACAAAATGCAATATAAAATAGTAATATCTCAAAAATTTACAAATTTATATCCATAGATCCATGATACCACTTTCCTGTTATAAAAAGTTTAAAGTCATTTGAACACTCTTTTATCATTATTTGAGTACCATGATGAATACTTCAATTAAGGGTATATTTTATTCAAATGGCCATTGATAAATAAATTTTAAGCTGATGTCCTAGTTAGAAATTCCATGAGATCAAAGATCATTGAAAATAAAATCAACCCACATTGGATGCAAAGAAGAACATTGAGGTAAATTAGTGAAATTATACTCAATTACAATTACATGGAGATGTCCCAAAATCCCAATTTAGAGACGTTATACACACAAGCTATAGAGCATGAACTTCACCTTATTGTGAAGTTGTTTAGTTCTCTTGGTTGATTGAGGAGCAGAAGACTGCCTTAGATCTAAAAACTTTTCATTGGTCGATTATACATTGGTGAGGTGAGATGATATACATAAAGATAATGAAACTCAAATACATCTTGATTTACTAATAGGTTGTAATTAACTTTTCCATTTTTAGTATTTCCTTGAAAGTACTTGGATTGAACCTAACAAGAAGAATTCATTACAATATGTTCATGAGTATGACTAGCAATTCACACCATAGGGTCAAAATGGCCACCCCAAGATAATGAAAGTATCCCATGTTTATCATAAGAAAAGGTAGGATCTTATAGAATCTCTAGCTTCTAATTCCCACACCTTGGTACAAGGCTGGTTTGATCCTCATATCTCATTTCTTACTAATTTCACATTTCCATAGATTGGCATCTCTATCCCATTCGTTTTGGTTCCCTAATCCATTCATAAGTGGCATCTACATAATTTTGGTCCTCACTCCCATTTTAGTTTTGTTGATTGTATGATTTGAAAACGACCTTGTCATGATGGTAATTTGAATACTTTTATACTTGATTTGATTATTAATAAAAGGGAATTTTACTTATTGTGTTTATTTCAATATTGAGATAATGATACTCAGTTAGTATTGAAGATACCATACAACCACAATAATACAAAAGACTAGCATGTATGTTGATTGATTACTATGTCTCTTTAGTCAGGTATTGGATATCAAGTTAGATTCATGAGTACTTGATAGATAACAAGTTGTACTGAACAAACCCACATTGAGACTGACACATGGAAGTCATCTACTGATATGACAGGGTCATATCTCAATTTGATAGTGGTGACTGTGATCCTTAGACCTGAAGTCATTGTAGTAATGACAAGTCGTTCTATGTGCTTTGACTACTAGCCCAACATGCTGTAAGATATGAGTTTTCTAAAAGGTCATGATGGATGCACTATGACACTTGGGGATGTATGGGAGTGATGTATATGGAATTTTCCCCTCCATTAGGAGTGATATCTGGGATAATTGATAAGAGAGACTATGATATGCATGGACATGCTCATGTGAGTCAATATATGATATTGTGCTCACAATATCTCAAATAGTCTTCTATAAATCCAAGGAACATAGATTGAATGATTATAGGATGATATTCCATCCCTCTAGTTCAATCTAGATATCTTAGACAAAGAAATTATATGTTCATGGGAATATTGATCACTTTATAAGTTGTACTTGTTCTCCAACTCATTCCTATTACTTGGGTGGAAATGAAGTGTGGCTAGACATCACTCTTTGCTTGTGTTCTTATCCAACACTGAACAACACTACAATATAATTAGGAACCTCTTAGGGTACACATATAAGGATTCATAATGGAATTGAAGTTTGTAATCAACCACATGATTATAATGTTTTTTAATCATAAACATGATGATTTCCCCTATGATTAATTGACTAGAATGTCTAATCAGTCGATCATATTGATTCAGTTAATAGATCAATTGATTTTCAGCTGATCGATATAGATTTCCTATAGACACATGTGATCGGTTGTCAGGCCATCTGATCAAGAAATCACAATGTGATAGGAAAAGTCTAAAATTGGAAAATATGTCAGATCTAGATATGCATTGTCATGATCGATCGATCATCTTACGTGGTCGGGCGGTTAGCGGTTGTGGTTGGGTGGTCATGAAACATGATCGGATGATCAAAAATATTTTCTAAGTTTTCAACATTATATTGTTTTTAGGATTTCAAATAGGAAGGGGATTGGAGTTAGGTTTTCCAAGCCCATGACTCTCCTATATAAAGGGTGTCTTGTTTTATGGAGGTGATAGGAACAAAGGAAGCAATAAAAATTCTCCACATGACCTAATTGAGGATCTCGTCGACAACAACATATTTAGAAAGAGGGTGGAGGTATATACCTCATCCCAGAGCAAGTCTGGCGACGTCCCTTGCACGGTGATGTGTGTCACTCCTAGAGCGCACAGACGATCCTCAGTCATCCTCTGAATGTAGGCAACTCATCATCTATGTCTCCACTTCATCCACACGGATGGACTGGAACTCCATGTACTAGCGTCAGTTCCTCTCCTTCTCTCTCACATGGAGACGATGACAACTAGGGTTCACGTACAAGACCATAACTTCAGGCATCTAAGTGTATGTGTTACCCAAAAGGCAGTCGTCATACCCCGTATTAATAGTACAAAGACGAAGTAGGGTTTCCCAAAACCCTTGGGAAAACTAAGGGCTGAAGGTTTGTTAAAATGAGCTTCTCACGGACAACTAAAAGAATATTCTGGAATCACTTAATTAACTAATTAATCACATTAATTGATTAACTAATTTCTATTATTCATATCTAGTTAATCATTCTGGGTCAGCCAATCGACTTACCAATGGAATCTAAGTAATTGGCTTATACACTTCAACCAATTTAACTCAGATTATATTTCAATATTATAGTAGATTGCCTAAATGTTTTAGTAATCAATTTGATTTAGAACATTTTCAATCACATCCACAATTATACTCCTATTCCAATCACATCCTATGTGTGTGACCTGGTAGGCTCCACATTATGTTGGAAGTGATATTCATAATCATATTATGATTTCACAAACAATGATTGGTGCCTAACAAGAATTCATTTCTCCCAAGTAATTGGAGAAGTTGGAGAAAAGCTTAACCTATCATCTATGATTAGTGTAACAATGATTGTATATTTCATTGTCTCTGATATCCAGATTGAGCTCGAGGCATAGAATCATCATCCTCTTCAACATTTAGTCTATTTTCCTTGAACTAGAGCATACTGTCTGAGATATTATAAGCTCAATATCACTTATTGACTCACAACATGGCCATGCATTTCTCAGTCTCACTTTTCAAGTGGACACGATATCAAACTCCTATAGAAGTGACAAATCCCATCTACATCACTCACAGTCATCCCCATGTGTCACATTGCACCCGAGCACCACTATTATGGTAACCCTTATTCAGGATCATGGTGTTCAATGTGGTTCATCACATCCTCCCTTATTTAAGTAGACAAACTAGATGCAAAGGTGCAACATGCGGAGTCTTAGAGAACATCTTCCACAAGAATAAAAAAATATGATACTTGAAGGACAATCTGAATCCTTTCTCCTCCATCTAGATCTCTCAGTTTTCAACTCATATTTCAACCCAATATATTGAAATCTAAATCACTAAAAAAAGACACATCTTGTTGTTGGACAACTAGAGAGCATATAGGTATCACATTTTTACCTCTTTTGTTCTTATATATACTAGATTTTTTAGCTAGTACAAATCTATTGTCATGAGAATTTTGGGAGAAATTTTATAATATTCCATTGTACCCCCTGCCTAGAAATCCCTACAATTATATTAGAGCCAAAGTCATAAGATTTCTATGCCAATTGAGTTTTGTACTGCATTGATTCGTTGGATGAGTATTGTGCAAATTGTATCCACGTAATTACCTAGCATCATGTATGATATCATATATATTTTACATAATCCATAGGAGGCCTAGAAAATCATTTTGTTTGGTGGATGTGTGGAAATAAAAACTAGGTCTCTTGTGTTGTGATCTAAAAAATGCAATATCATGGTTATGATTTTGATCAAACATTATGTAACATGTATATGGATTCCATACCATGCCTCTCTCTATCATTCTTCATGTAATAGTTTAAATTTGCAATGATGTAAAATCATCACCAGTGGACCATTGTGTAATGGAGGATAAGATCAGATGCCCACGCCAAAGACGAATGACATTGGATGGTTCATGCACAATATGAGGAGATGGGTCAACAACAACACAAAATATACCTTATCAAGGATTGATGTTCGCACAATCAGCTTGTCTAATCGGGCGATCATGAACCCCAATAAGGATCTGTCCCATTGATCAATAAATTTAGATCGACTGATCAACTTGCTTGATCAGGCGATCGAAAAACCTTGAAGGGGTAGATCTAGGAATTCTAATTGGCCACTTAGCTTGCCTAATCAGGCAACCAAAAAACCCTAAAAAGCAAAATAATAGTTACATCGGATGTGAATGTCTTGGTAGGTTTTCCTACAACACTTTCTAGCTCAAGTTTTTGTTCTAGTTGCCATATCATGTTTTATCACATGTGGTGACTGTTAAAGCAGATGATATTTGTAATAGTGTACATGTAATATATATATATATATATATATATATATATATATATATATATATATATATATATATATATATATATATATATATATATATATATATATATATATATATATATATATATATATATATATATATATATATATATATATATATATATATATATATATGTGTGTGTGTGTGTGTGTGTGTGTGTGTGTGTGTGTGTGTGTGTGTGTGTGCGTGTGTATGTATGTGTGTGTGTGCATATACATATACATATACATATACATATATACATATATATTTATATATATATATATGTAAATTTCTCCATATAATATCAATGTTGAAGACACCTTCCAAGTGCATTGCACATGAATACCTTGTTTGACTAAGTTTGGGCATGCCACTCTTGGTGCACTATCTACTTTAGGGAAGTGTGATAATAAGTATGTTGGCTTACCAAGCAAGGTGCATAACTTATCGCATTGGTCTTGGATTGGACTTGACTAGGTGATGTTAATGTTATTAACAACCTAGAGGTTTAAAAATGGCATAAAATTCATATGATGAATTATTGACAAACAGTTGTGCAACCATGTATCCAAGAATTACATGTTATGCAATTCATATTTATTACCTACCTTAATTATTAAGTTATGGATGATGACATTGGTTGGGTAATAACTTAATGTATTTTGGATGTTGGTTCACTAGAAGATTGCTAGCTATAAACTTCTAAATTAATAGTGATGGATATTAATTGAATAAAATAATGGTAGCATAATTAATTGAAGTCCAAATTTAGTTTTCAAATTAGATTTTTTAAATAAAATTAATTTTAAAACTCAATTTAATTGACTAGTGAAAATTATCTTCTATTGTATATCAATGGCACACACAACCAACAATCCATTTTCACTACCGTATGTCCGTGACAAATAAAAACATAAAGGGAATAACTTGAATTATTGGTTCAGGATGTTGAGAATTATTCTTACACGTGAGTGTAAGATCTATGTCCTGGACATGCCAGTACCTGACAAACAGACTAAAAATACTCCTAGAGTAGAAAGGGAGGCTCATAAGAAGAATTTTAATGGTGCTATGGACATCAAATGTATGATGCTTTGCATCATGAATCATGAGCTTTGGAAACAATATGAGAGGATGTATGTTATTAAACTGATTAAAAAAATATAAAGAACATATTTCTAGAACAACCAAGGCAGGAAAAATATGATGTCTTCAAGGCACTGTTTTAGTACAAAAAGGCAGATGGTGATCCCTTAGGACCCCATGTACTCAAATTAATTGGGCATATGGAAAGTCTTGCAAGACTGAGATTTTGTTTGGGTCAAGAATTGGCCATAGAATTAAGACTGCAACCATTTACGTATTCATATAAGAAATTTTTCATGAACTATAACATGAAAGTTTTGATAAGTCATTGATTACGCTAGTTGGGATACTAAGAACTACTAAGGAGAAAATGAAAGAGATGACCAAAATCCATGCTAATGGTTAGCTATGAAAAAAGAAAGTCCAAGGGCAAGGAAAAATCAAAGAGAGTTATAAAGTTAACATAGATACTTTTGTACTTCAAGTAAAAGGCGGAGTGGTTATGGGAGGCAATTGTCACCATTGTCACTAGGCTGGATATTGGAAAAGAAATTTCCCTCTCTACCTCAAGGAACTATAGAACAAGTAGATGGGGATAGATATCTCTATTTCATGTATATATTTCATTGAAATAAGATTATATACTTCTTCATCATCGGTATTGGATACTAGATGTGGATCTCACATATGCTCAAATATGCATGATCTAAAAAGAATTAGGCCCTTGAAGATAGGGGATGTGTCATGTTCCTAATAGAGAAAGAGTTGTTTCCAATGCAATAGGCACCTACTCTTTGTCTCTATTCAGTGGGCTTATAGTAGAGTGAGAGAACTACTATTATTTTCCCATCATAAATAGAAATATTATTTATGTATTTTATTTGGACAAATATGGTTTTGAATTTCAAATGAAGAATGATCATATTTCCATTTATTAAGATGAGATCTTTATGGAAATGTCCCTATGTATTATAGTTTTTCTTTATTGGATCTTGAGACAAATGTATATAACATAAATACCTAGAAATAAAAACTCAATGACTCAACAAAACATTAATTTGGCATTGGCATCTAGGGCACATAAATGAGAAGTACATTGATAGACTCCATAAAGATGGTTATCTAGAATTTTTTTATTTTGAATCAATAGAGACATGTGATTCTTATTTCTTGGGCAAGATTAAAAAAACATTGTTCATTCACAATAGTGAGAAAGTGAATGACTTATTAGGGCTCATACATACTGGTGTACATGGACCTTTTAGTGCTAGTGTTAAAGGTGGATACCAGTACTTCATTACTTATACTGATGATTTCAATAGATTTGGTTGTATTTATCTAATGAAACACAAGTTAGGATCCTTTGAAAAGTCTAAGGAATTCATTAATGAAACACAAAATTAACTTAGAAAAATAGTGAAAGCACTTCTAAAAGATCAAGGTGGTCGATAATTAAGCCAAATATTTTGACGTCCTGTTGATGGATTAAGGTATTGTATCACAATGGTCTCCACCTAGAACACCAACGTGATGGTGAATCAATAAGAAGGAAAAACCTTGTTGAAATAATGTGTTCTATGATGAGTTCAGATGATTTTCAAATTTCCTTTCAGGGACATGATCTAGAAAAAGTTATGTTTATACTTAATTGAGTACCTTTCAAATTCATTGAAAAAACACATATGAGACATGGGAAACATCCCAATATGCCTTTCTTGAAATTTGGGGATGTGGATCTCATGTCAAGAAACAATATGTGAAAAACTTAGACCCAAATCAAATAAATGTGTTTATGTTGGGTATCCTAAGTATAGTAAACGTTACTATTATATTCCATCTGACAACAAAGTTTTCTTACCAGAGATGATACATTCCTCGAAAAGGAATTTATTTCCAGAGGAACAGGTGGGAGGAAAAAATATGTTGAAGAAGATCAAGACAAATGAGAATACATTAATTGAATCTATGGAAGTCAATAAGAAACTAGAGGAGCCATAAAATATTTTAGAACCCCAAGTCCCTATCATTACACAAGAACCTCAAAGATTCAATAGGATACATATTTATCCAAAGTGATATGTATTTTTTGTGACTCAAAAAGATGATTTGATGGTCATAGATGATGAGAAAACAACCAATAAGGAAGCTATTTAGGGATAAGATACTAGTAAATGGCTTGAGGCCATGAGATCTGAAATGGACTCCATGTATACCAACAAGGTCCATACCTTGGTAGATCCATATGAAGTGGCAAAACCAATAGAGTGCAAATAGGACATCAAGAAGAAGACTGACATGAACAGTAATTTAAAAATGTACAGACATAGATTGTTTGCAAAACGTGTCAGACAAGTTCAAGGTGTTGAGTATGATGAAACTTTTTCACCAAATGCCATGGTTAAATCCATCAGTATCATGCTTGCCATCATAATTTATCCTAATTATGAAATATGGCAAATTGACGTTAAACTAATTTTCTTAATGGGAATCTTACAGAGGATGTGTACATGACACAACTCAAAGGTTTTATCACTCCAAATGAAGATAGTAAATTTTGTAAGATACAAAGGTCAATCTATGGATTGAAGCAAACATCTAGAAGCTAGAATCTACATTTTGATGATATTGTCAAATAGTATGGATTCATTCAAAATGAAGATTAACCTTTTTTTACAGTAAGGTTAGTAGGAGCATAATTTTATTTCTCATATTATATGTGGATGACATACTATTGATGGGAAATAACATCCCAACTCTACAATTTGTTAAAAAATATTTGGGAACTACCTTCTCTATCTAGGACTTAAGAGAAGAATCCTATATACTAGGAAAAAAAATCTATAGAGATAGATCTAGAAGTCTTGCTGGTCTAAGTCAATGTGCATACATTGAACATATGTTGAAGAGGTTTAGGATGCATTATTCTAAGTGAGCAAACTTATCCATGTTACATGGAATAAGTCTCTCTATATTCCAATGTACCATCTCTTTAGAAGAGTAGACTCATATGA
Organism: Alisma plantago-aquatica; assembly: GCA_963693085.1. Lineage (NCBI taxonomy): Eukaryota > Viridiplantae > Streptophyta > Magnoliopsida > Alismatales > Alismataceae > Alisma > Alisma plantago-aquatica. Next base: position 594,613,388 of record OY856409.1, read on the forward strand.
GTAAGATTTTCTATGCCTCAAATTGGATCTATAATCTATATAATGATATGTACATGCGAGATGTGAAGATTTGTAGAGTACAAAAATCTATCATCTCATATGTGAAATTGTGCAACGAGGAGATATGAAGATTTGTGGAGTACCAACTAAAAGCAACATTATGGATCCCCTAACAAAAGCAATTTCACAACAGAAGCATGATGGTCATGTTACTTCACCTAGAAATAGATTCAAGAGTGATTAGCTTTAGTTCAAGTAGAAGGTTGTTGATTGTATGCCCTGAGAGCCATCATATGATGATTGAAATACAAATACTTTTACTTAATTTGGATATTAATAGAAGAAAACACCACTTATTATGTTCGTCTAAATATTGATATATGGAATAAACATGATAAAGTCCCAAGAATGACATGAATCAGTGGCATATGGTTTGGCTTGAGGACATGGACATGAGATCATATGTATAATAAGAGTACTCATTCTTATTATGTTCCTAGTCAGTTATTATTGTTACCATAGGACAACAATAATACACAAGATGAGCATGTATTGTGAGTGATGACTATGTCTCTTTAGTCATTATATTTAATATTGAGTCATATGCATGGCTAATTATTACAAAACAATATGTATTGAACAGACCCACCTTGACATTGATGCATGGAATTCATGTAGTGACATGTCAATATTATATATCAATGTGACAATGGTGATTGTGATCCTTAGACCTAAATTCGTTGTAGTACTCACAATTTGTTTTATGTACTTTGACTACTAACCCAACATGCTCTAAAATATGAGATTCCAAAATGGTAGTGATAGGTGCATTGTGGCACTTGCGGAGGGCTAGGGGTAATGTAGACAGAATCTTTCCTCCATTAGGAGTGATATCATAGGCACTTGATAAGAAAGATTGTTAATGCATGGTTATGATCATTTGAGTCAATATGATATTGAGCTCAGAATATACTTAATACTCTACTCTAAGTTCAAGGAACATATATTGAATTATTAAGAGGATGACATCCCATGCCTTAAGTTCAATAAGGATATCTGATACAAAGAGATTATACAATCATGGAAACATTGATCACTTTATACGTTGTGGTTGTTCTTCAACTCATTCCTCGAATTGGGTTGGCAATGAAGTGTGACTAGACACCCTTACTTGCTTGTGTTGTTTTAAACATCACTGCCAATGTGATTAAGAGCCTACTGGGTCACACACATAAGGATTCATAGGAAAATTGAAGTTTATAATCAAACATATGGTTCTGAATCATTAACATGTTTATTTTCCGTATGATTAGGTCACTAGAGTGTTTGATTGGCTAAGCATATTAATTGGGTAATTTTATTATCCACTGATCAATTTAGATTTTCACTAGAAATAGGTGATCGGCCAATAAGGGCACCTGATCAGGTGATCACAATGCTATATGGAAAGTCTAAAATTGGAAAATTGTCAGATCTACATCGAGACAGTCATGATCGTTCTAAGAACTTATGTGATCAGGCGATCATGGGCTGTAATCAGAGTTCATGAAATGTGATAGTCAATCACAAATCATGTCTGAGTGTAATAGAATCCTTAATGTTGATGTTGAAGACCAGAGAAGAAAGGATATCTTAGGATGACTAGCACATTCACAACTTCTATTCCTCTTCAATGGGGTGACCAAGGTGGTGCACCACGTCCACACTCATCCACATGGATGATGTGACATCCGTCTCATGAAAACAAGATTAACTAATATGGAAGTGGATTACTACCAGTGGAATTACTAAAAATTAAAACTTTTTGCACTGAGATCCATAAATGGTAAAGCTCTTTCACAAAGGATCAAAGTAAGTTATTTACATGCTGACTCAATAGTACATCTCTATATTATCACATCTCGAGAGTCATAAACATTGACTGCCCTGTTACACTGTATAAAGAAGTATACAAAGTCTCGAGGCATCAAGCTACAAAAATCTCAGACCTATATCAAACCATCTACTAACTCCTAGGACCTGAGAGTACAGAGACGACACATAGGACTCTCTATATACAAGACTTGACAGACAATATCTCCACCTGAAGATCATTGGTGTCCTTGTTGTTGGTGTTGTTGTTGTTGTTGTTCACCCACTGAAAGGTTTCTTCTTCCTCGGTGTCTACCTAAAAAGTTGAATCCCAAGGGGGTGAGACAATTGAAAATTGTCCCAGCGAGAGTTATAACTCTCCAGCAGAAGCATTGTTATTGCAGATAGTAGAATAACATTGAGTAGTAGAAATATAAATATTCAATAACAGATAAATCATTGAACAAGATATGTAGAGAAGTATTCTCTATACAATCATTTCAATTATAACTTGATTGAGCAGCAAGTCATTCATTTAATAAGGAATATAAAGAACATGTATATTATTTATCCAACTAAGACATATAAACAATGTATTATCAATCATTGCTTCTCGTAATTCAATCCTAAGCAAATATGCGACGTGGCTGATTACATTTTACAAAAAAACTTATGCCCTAAGGAGATGAGGTATACCGCTCATACTCCAAGTGATCATTGCAAAATCGAAAATGGTACGATACATAGGTCATCAGAAGAGACAAATTTCTATGACCTCATCTTCCTCAGTTAGTGTGAGGAACAACATGCAGGACACCTCATGTCTCTGCTAAAATAGCTTTCCAGGGTATTCTGGCAACTTCTCTATTAGAGTTACAGTGGCATGCTGTACTCTCTTCACAATCGAGGGACTTCTTATTTATCTCACATCGATTCGGCATTAACAACGTCATCGGGATTTTAGTGATACATCATCCCGACATATACATATAATGAAGGATTGAGAGATTTAATGTTTATCTCACATTAATTCTTCCATTAGGACGTAAGGATATTCATGTCCATAACCGCCACAAACTCAAAAGTATGCTCTCTAGGAATTCCCTTAGGAAAACCTATTTCACCATCATCCAACTTCTGACGATGATGGATCTATGGTCAGGGCTCTACATGATATCATTATACTTGATTATTTAAGTACATTATTGCATTCTTTTAGCATCAGGCATATTTTCAAACATAAACCATTAAAACAATTTCTATAAAGAAAGAGTATTATTTTATCAAGTTCATTTCACAGCTTTAGTAACATTCGGATCTCAATCCCTTATCATCACATCATCATGATTCAAGAATATGGGTGTCCAAACCCTTAGATTATAAAATCACTTGTTACCACCTTAACAGGTAACTTAATGCCATCAAATTATTTAATAGTGTGAACATGATAGTAGCAATGCAGGTATTTCACATAACTCATGCAACTTGTCAATCTCTTTTGTTACCTTTCAATAGGCAACATAAAATATCATTGCTTACAAAGCTCATTAAGTACTTTTAATGAACAAAGCATCTTAGCCCTTACCTGGCTATGTTTAATATCTCATACATCCTGCATGATTAGTACAAATGATAACAAATACATCTATTTCATACCAGCATAATGCAAAACAATAATATCATCACTATTCAAGGGTTGCACCACTAAGCCCTTACCAGGGTTAGAGTTTCCCTTTTTAATTCAAAAATATTTATCACCCCCCTTAAGCTCAAATAGGATTAGTGACTCCTCATTTTATTATCCAATCATAGAGCTTCATGCTTTAAAGCATATCCCAGAATTAGGGTTTCACACTTCCAATTACTTTACTTGGAATTAGGGTTTAGTATTCATATCACATCACCCTAGGTTAGGGTTTACTATTCATATCACATCACCCTAGGTTAGGATTTACTATTCATATCACATCGCCCTAGGTTAGGGTTTACTATTCATATCACATCACCCTAGGTTAGGGTTTACTATTCACCCCAAGTAGGAGTGATCAACATAGTACCTTGAATTAAGGTTAATTATGTCATCATTATGAATTAAGATCTTACCATTACAATATATTAGGATTACTTTCATTAATACCCTCAGTTAGGTTTATGACTCATTAATCATGATAATTAGGGTTTCATGATCTCATCTTCATGGATCATTCCCTAATTAGACATGCATTCATATTGAGAGTCCATTACTTGATTAACATTCATATAAGAAGTCTTTTCTGTCTCATCCCCTATAGGATGATATTAGCTTTATCCTTGATTAGGCTAAGTCAACTCAACATGAAAGAGAATTCACATATGGTTTATATCATGATCATTAAGACTTATTTATTTAAGGGTACTAATCACCTTCCCCCATTAAGATATAATTACCATAATCATCTTTGATTACGCCATGTAATAGTTAACTAATCACTTTGTCCTTTAACCACTTTTAGTACCCATGTGGTTTTGGTTAAATATCCACCAAACGATCTTGGCCACTAAGACCGCAAATGATCTTCATCAAATCAGATCTTAAACAGTCTTTCACACTTAACCTCCAAACGATCTAACACCGTTTGGACCTCCATGTGGTCTACCTTTGAAACCGTTTAGAGAAATAGGTAGTGAAGACCGTTTCCCATAGTTGACTTTTGAAACCGCATTAACTCAACCGTTTTTGAATCTGCATGACCTCAAATGGTTTGGGATCGTTTGGCCCCAAACGGTCTTGAGACCGTTTGGTCCAAACCTCCTCAAAACTGCAAGGACCAATTATGGTCTCAACCCATCAAATTGAATAAGGGTTTCCAAGATCGATTCCTTCATTGATTGTAATCATGATATCACTCATCAATTGGACCTATCACCATGCCTTAATTGAGTTAATTAGGTTAACCTTCAACTGATTTGACCCTCAATTGATTATCAATTAGGTTTTGAATCAAATGAATTAGTGTTTGGAATCGATGACCCTTCAACAATAATCAATGTGAGTCTAATTGATTTGAAACCATTGAACCATCCTCCAAATCGAACATGACCTGACCCCAAACGGTCTTGAGGTCATTTGGATGTCAATCTCTTTTGTTACCTTTGAATAGGCAACATAAAATATCTTTGATTACAAAGCTCATTAAGTACTTTTAATGAACAAAGCATCTTAGCTCTTACCTGGCTATGTTTAATATCTCATACATCCTGTATGATTAGTACAAATGATAACAGATACTTCTATTTCGTACCACAATAATGCAAAACAATAATATCATCACTATTCAAGGGTTGCACCACTAAGCCCTTACCAGGGTTAGAGTTTCCCTTTTTAATTCAAAAATATTTATCATCCCCCTTAAGGCCAAATAGGATTAGTGACTCCTCATTTCATTATCCAATCATAGAGCTTCATGATTTAAAGCATATCCCAAAATTAGGGTTTCACACTTCCAATTACTTTACTTAGAATTAGGTTTTACTATTCATATCACATCACCCTAGGTTAGGGTTTACTATTCATATCACATCACCCTAGGTTAGGGTTTACTATTCATATCACATCGCCCTAGGTTAGGGTTTACTATTCATATCACATCACCCTAGGTTAGGTTTTATTATTCACCCCAAGTAGGAGTGATCAACAAAGTATCTTGAATTAAGGTTAATTATGTCATCATTATGAATTAAGATCTTACCATCATCATATATTAGGATTACTTTCATTAATACCCTCAGTTAGGGTTATGATTCATTAATCATGATAATTAGGGTTTCATGATCTCATCTTCATGGATCATTCCCTAATTAGACATGCATTCATATTAAGAGTCCATTACTTGATTAACATTCTATAAGAAGTCTTTTCTCTCTCATCCCCTATAGGATGATATTAGCTTTATCCTTGATTAGCCAAAGTCAACTCAACATGAAAGAAAATTCACATATGGTTTATATCATGATCATTAAGATTTATTTATTTAAGGGTACTAATCACCTTCCCCCATTAAGATATAATTACCATAATCATCTTTGATTACGCCATGTATTAGTTAACTAATCACTTTGTCCTTTAACCACTTTAAATACCCACGCGGTGTTGGTTAATCATCCACCAAACGATCTTGGCCACTAAGACCCCAAACGATCTTGACCAAATCAGACCTCAAACGGTCTTGCACACTTAACCTCCAAATGGTCTAAGACCATTTGGACCTCCATGCGGTCTTTGACTACCTTTGAAACCGTTTAGAGAAATAGGTAGTGAAGACCGTTTGCCCATAGTTGACTTTTGAAACCGCATGAGCTCAACTGGTTTTAAAATCGCATGACCTCAAACGGTTTGGGATCGTTTGGTCCCAGATGGTCTTGAGACCGATTGGTCCAAACCCCCTCAAAACCGCAAGGACCAATCATGGTCTCAACCCATCAAATTGAATTAGGGTTTCCAAGATTGATTCCTTCATTGATTGTAATCATGATATCACTCATCAATTGGACCTATCACCATGCCTTAATTAAGTTAATTAGGTTATCCTTCAACTGATTTGACCCTTAATTGACCCTCAATTAATTATCAATTAGGGTTTGAATCTATTGAAATATGGTTTGGAATCGATGACCCTTCAACATTAATCAATGTGAGTCTAATTGATTTGAAACTATTGAACCGTCCTCCAAATTGAACATGACCTGACTCCAAATGGTCTTGAGGTCATTTGGATGACCTCCAAATGGTCGTGAGACCATTTTCCCCAAGTCAACATAAAAAACCAAGTCAACCAATTAGGGTTTGGCTCATTAGATTGATCACTAAGTCAACAATTGAATATACTTCAACCTAATACCTTTAGATCTTCAAACACTTAACCATAGTTAACCCTAGACCTCCAAATGGTCTTGGGTTACCCCCAAACGGTCTTGGGATCATTTGGATATTCTCCAAACGGTCTTGAGACCGTTTTCCCCAAGTCAACATCAAAAACCAAGTCAACCAATTAGGGTTTGGATCCTAGGATTAGTCACCAAATCAACAATTGATTATACATCAACTTGATACCTTTGGACCTTCAATTGGTCAACCATGCTTAACCCTTGACCTCAAAACGGTCTTGAGTGGTCACCAAATGGTCTAGACCGTTTGGGTGATCCCCAAATAGTTTTGAAACCATTTGGGTCACTCAACCCAAGCTTCAAACTTATTTAATTATCAAATCAGCACCTAACCCGATTAGGGTTTTGGTGATTGTTGGACCTTCAACTAGTGAACCAATTGAAGTTAATTAATAATTATTGATGGAGAATTGACCTACATTATTCTCAACAGGTCTCCAAATGCTCAATGCTTGGTCAACGCCACCAAAAGTTCTTGGACCGTTTGCTTCTATGCGGTTTAGTGAAATCGTTTGCATTCAAACGGTTTGAAACCGTTTGCTCCCAAACGGTTTGTGAAACCGTTTGAGCAACAAAAGAAAACCTTTTGGTAAAGTAACATTTTAGATATTTATCTAGAATGATGTCATCTTCGTCTTCCTCTGTTCAACCAAGAACAGGTGTTGTTCTTCACGAAAATTATATCAAGAACACACAAGAGTATCAAAGGAAGAAAAGTAACCAACGATTCTTAAAGAAAAGAGTACAATACTAATGCTTAAGGGTTAGAGTTATAAAACCCACCTCTAGAACTGATCTCAAGCTCCAAGATCCACATATTTAATGGTGGATGGATCTCTAGTAGTTTTCCAAGGTCCGTCCTTCAACTTTTAGATGAACAAACTTGCTAGAAATGAAAACCAAGTGAAGAAAACCATGAATCAAGCCTTGTTTTAGGGTTTCCACCATGAATCCGAGGTAGATGATGATCCAGACTTACCAACAGATTTAGTCATCGTTCCTCTACTCCAGAGCTCTCCTTTGGTCGGCCAAAGTAAGGTGAGAAGAGAAAGAATCTAAGGAAACGGTTCTCATGTGTATTGCAAGAGATACACATAAGAGATATGTATATGGGTTTTTAAGGAAATAGAAATAAGAGAGTTATCTTCTTTAATTCCAACTAATTTCCACAAAAGCTTCCTCCATTACTTGGGCATGTATCCACCTTATATATCCAAAAAAAGCCTCTCCATTATCCAAGGATTAATGGAAAAGAACTAAACACCTTAAAGAGGTGTATATTTATATCCATCCTTTTATTGGATATTGTATTATATAATATTAATGTGAATGGCTTTAACTCAACCAAGATCTTTTTGTGCCCAAGCATGGCACAAGCTCGTCCAAAATTATTTCAAACACATCCCTCAACTTTTGGTTGAAGGGCTCCTCAATTAATTATTTCTTTTTGCATTAAATTATATTAAAGAGCCATTTATGCTTAAATCTTGATTATTTTAATGTCAAGATTCTCTCTCCTCCATGATAATTCAAATGAGGCACCCCTCTCATTTTCTTTGCTCTACTTGATGCCTAGAAACATGAGAGACCCTCTAGAGGTTATATTTTGCATTTGAACCCTAGGTTTTGGGTAAATTCCACATTACACCAAAACTAGGTTTTAATACACAAGGATTGCTCTACAAGATTTATCTTAATGCCCAAGCTTGTGGAAATCATACCACTACATCATATTCATTCTTATGATGTATCATCATCAGAGGAACATCTTATCATGTGCAATTTGCAAGTTAACCCCTCTACTTGGGTAATTTGCACTTTAGTCCATTATTAACAAAACAATGTTTCATCATTATACAAAAAGGACTGATATTGAAATATAAGTTCCTCAAAAGCCTTAATTACATTTCAAAAGGTAAGAACAACCATATAATCAACTTTATTAGGGAAAACACCTAGGGTTAGTACATAACCCAGGTCAGGGATGTTACAAATTATCCACCCCCTTACAAGGATTTCATCCCTGAAATCATCTATAAAACATATTAAGAGAAAAGAGTAGGGTATTTCCTCCTCATGTCTTCCTCTAGTTCCCACATAGCTTCTTCAATGCCACGGTGATTCCAGAGGACTTTTACAAGACTAATGTCTTTCTTTTTCAGCTTCTTGATTCATCTATATAGAATCAACACATGTCCTTCTCTATAAGATATATCATCATTCAATTCTACTTCCATAGGTTGCAAAATTGATTCTGTGTCAGGATGACATTTCCTTAGCATGGAAATGTGGAACACTGGGTATAACTTTTGCAACTTAGACGGTAACTCCAACTTATAAGCTACCTTTCCAATCCATTCAATGATTGGATAAGGCCCCATAAACCTAGGAGCTAACTTTCCTTTCCTTCCAAATCTAAGAACTCCCTTCCAAGGTGAGACCTTGAGGTACTCCCTGTCTCCAACCTGGAATTCTAAAGGTCTATGATGCTTATCAGCGTAAGATTTCTGCCTATCCTGTGCAGTCTTTAATTGTTGTTGTTTTATGTTAATCTTCTCAGTGGTCCGCTGCACAAGATCAGGACCAAAAGGATGATATTCACTAGTTTCATACCAACATAGGGGAGATCTACAATGTCTACCATACAAGGCTTCATAAGGTGCCATGTCAATGTTGTGTTGATAGCCATTGTTGTAGGCAAACTCTATCAAACTTAGATGCAGATCCCAACTTCCTATAAACTGAAGGACACATGCCCTAAGCAAGTCCTCCAAAGTCTGTATAGTCCTTTCTGACTGCCCATCTGTCTGAGGATGAAAGGATTTACTAAACCTCAATTGTGTGCCTAAGGCTTTATGAAGTCGCTCCCAAAAACGACTCATAAACTGGAGACCTCTGTCAGAAACAATGGTAACTGGGACCCCATGTAGCTACACTATCTCATCTACATATAACCGTGCTATCTTATCAGCATAATAGGTTGTTTTGATAGGTAAGAAATGTGTTGTCTTTGTCAACCTATCAACTATTACCCAGATGGAATCATGACCTTTGGCTGTTCTGGGTAAACCAACCACAAAATCCATGGTTACATGATCCCACTTCCACTATGGTATGGTTAAAGGCTACATTGTTCCTACATGCTTCTGGTGTTCAGATTTAACTTTCTAACACACTAGACACCGCAGAACAAACTCAGCAATGTCCTTTTTCAAACCAGGCCACCAATACATATCTTTCAAGTTACGATACATCTTGGTGCTTGCTGGATGCATAGCATACATTGAAGAATGAGCTTCTTCCAAGACTAACTTCCTTAAGTTGTCCACATCTGGTACTATCATCCTACCATGATAACAAGCTACCTGATCATTTGAATCATGGAAACCATCTCATTTCTCACTACCATACTTTGATCTAATCTGCGGAACTACAACATCAACTTGTTGTGCCTCCTTAATCTGCTATCTTAGGGTAGGTTTTATGTGCATCTCAGATAACAACCCAGATAACAATGATACTTTTAACTTTACATTGTCTTTCCTTAAAGAGATAAGCATATCCCTCCTAGATCACACCAAAGAATTCATCTGTGCGCTTTCTAGGGCTAGTGTTGCTGATTTCCTACTCAAAGCATCAGTAACCACATTGGCCTTTCTTGGATGGTAATTAATTGTACAATCATAGTCCTTGATTAACTCCATCCAGTGGCGTTGCCTCATATTAAGCTCATGCTGAGAAAAGATGTACTTAAGGTTCTTATGCTTTATGAAAATGTGGAATGTCTCTCCATAGAGATAATGTCTCCAGATCTTCAAAGCATGGACTACAACAGCTAGTTCTAGATCGTGTGTCAGATAATTCTCCTTTTGTTTCTTAAGTTGTCAGGAAGCAAAAGAAATCACTTGTTTATCCTGCATCGGCACACATCCTAGTCCATTCTTAGAGACATCACAGAAAACTATATATCCTTTCCCTTGCTCAAGTAACACTAGTACTGGTGCACTTGTCAACCTTTCCTTTAACAACTGGAATGATTGCTGACACTTGTCATTCCAGGCAAAAGGAACATCTTTCCTAGTCAACTTAGTCAAGGGAAAAGCTATAGAACTGAAGTTCTTAATGAAGCTCCGATAATAGCCTACCAACCCTAAGAAACTATGGATTTCCATTGGTGTCTTCGGCTGTTCCCACTGCAAGATAGATTCTACCGTTTTAGGATCAACATGAATACCTGAAGCAGATATTACGTGTCCAAGAAAAGAAACTTCAGGTAACCAGAACTCGCACTTGCTAAACTTAGCTTATAACTTATGCTCTCTTAGCAAAGTTAGATCCCGACAAAGATGATGTTCATGTTGTTGAGCATCTCTACTATAGATCAGGATGTCATCTATTAAGACAACTATGCACTGATCAAGAAAAGGTTGAAAGATTCTATTCATGAGTTCCATAAATGCAACGGGTGCATTAGTTAGTCCAAACGACATAACTGTGAACTCATAGTGACCATACCTTGTCCTAACGGTAGACTTAGGTATGTCACCCTCCTCAATACGCAACTGATGATATCCTGACCTCAAATATATCTTTGAGAAGATAGTTGCACCACACAACTGGTCAAGGAGATCATCAATCCTCAACAAAGGATACTTATTCTTTATTGTTAATTTATTTAATTTCCTGTAATCGATACACAACCGCATCTATCCATCCTTCTTTTTAACAAAGAGGACCAAAGCACCCCAAGGTGAAGTACTCAATCGGATGAAACCCTTCTCAAGAAACTCTTGTAGTTGTTTCTTGAGTTCTGCCATCTCAGCAGGTGTCATTCTATACGGTGTTTGTTCTATTGCCTGCGTGCCTAGGATTAGATTAATCTCAAAATCAATCTCTCGGGGCGGAGGTACACCTAGAAGTTCTTCAGGAAATATATCTTCAAATTCCCTGACTATAGGAACTTTAGTAGGATTAGAACTCTCCATGGTGGTATCTAACACATGGGCCAAGAATGCATAACATCCTTGCCTCATTAACTTCTCGGCTATCATAGCTGACACAAGATAGGTTGGAAGAATCTTTCTATCTCCCTGAAAGATATATGTGTCACTATCATCAGTGAACACAACTTGCTTGGACTCACAATCCAAGACAACCTTATACCTTTCCAAGGTATCCATCCCCAGGATTACATCGAATCTGTGCATCTCAAGTGGTATAAGATCCACTTGAATGAGATGTTCAGAAAAGAAAAGAATGCAGGGAGAACACACCTCCCGCAAAATAGCAGATCCCATGAAAGGGGTTTCTAACAAAAAACTATTTGCTCTATGACTTGTAGTCATGTTGTAGTCAAGAATCACTCTTTCAGTGATAAAGGAATGTGTAGCACATGGATCAATTAAAATAGATACGACACAAGAAGTACACATACCAGAATAAAACAACTCCATCTGACCTGTCACAACCCAAGGGTTGATCACTGCATTAGGTGGATTCATCGCATAGAATCTCGTCGTTGCCTGTGGTTGATTCGGTGCTCGATGATTGGGTGTCGATGATCCAGCTTGGGATGCTTGTCCACATCCTCTAGTGTTACCTAGAAACTGTCGCCTCTGAGATCCTTGCTGACTCTACCTCTGGGGTTGGGTCACACTACCTCTCAGGATCTAGAATCCATCATCAGATGTCCCACTTTTCCACATATGTAACAACTTATAATCCCTTGCTGTGGTCTGGCTGGTCCTGTGACTGACACAGATCTTGAGATGCGAGCTCCTTCTGGTGGTAAACTTTGTCCTCTACCCCTATTTGATGTCCACTGCGTCTGGGTACTGTTTCTAGGTGGTGGTGTAGGCACAAAAAACCTCAGTTTCTTGAAACCTTTCGATGAGTATCCTGGGAATTGGGGATACATCTTCTTATTCTTGGTCTGTCTCTTCTCTGACACGGACCTCTCTATCCTCCTGACCGACTCCACAAAGATAGAAAATCTTTCCCTATTCTCCAGAGCAGACACAGGAGTGGTCAACTCTGCGTTTAATCCTTTCTCAAAATGCCTAATCCTTTCTTCATCTGTAGTTACCATGTGCGGACAGAACCGCAGAAGCTCCATGAACTTAGCCTCGCACTCACTAATGTTCATTGGTCCTTGTCTTAATCTCTCAAATAGAGACATTTTCTCATCCAAGAACATCTTTGGAAAGTATTTGTTAACAAATTCTCATCGAAATACTTCCCATTCAATCTCCACACCTGGCCTTTTCCCCTCCTCAATGGTCCACCAGTGACCAGAACTCCCCTTGAGAAGGTACACTACATGTCTAACCTTCTCAACTTTTGGGATATTTAGGATTCTAAAGGCATTTTATAGTTCAGTTAGCCACAAGTCAGCATCCGCTGGGTCAGCTGTTCCAGCATATTTTGTGGCTCCAACCCGGCGTAGTCGTTCAAACGTCTTATCGGTTCCTTGTTCTTCTGGATGGGTAGGTGCACTAGGTATAGGTATAGGCATCCTATCAGTCATATGAGTCATGGCAGTCATGAACTGCCCAAACATGGCCTGGAAGGCTGGGTTCCCCATGTCAGCTGGGTTGAACTGGGGTGGTTCAGGAACAAGTTCCTCCCTTTCTTGGTTTCTTACACCTCCTCCGGGTGCAACGACACTACTCTCAACAACATGTTCGTCATGTGATCCAAACATCTTTAGTTTTCTCTCCTCCTCCTATATGAGAAGAAGATACTATCATATATATTGGAAGACACTAGAACAAACTCAACAATCTTCGTCCTATGTCTTTGTAGACTCAGCAAACCTAGAGCTCTGATACCACTAAACTATGACGTTCGTCTCGCGAAAATAAGATTAAATAATATGGAAGTGGATTACTAGCAGAGGAATTACTAAAAATTAAAACTTTTTGCACCGAGATCCACAAATGATAAAACTCTGTCATAAAGGATCAAAGTAAGTTATTTACATGCTGACTCAATAGTACATCTCTGTATTATCACATCTCGAGAGTCATAAACATTGACTGCCCTGTTACACTGTATAAAGCAGTATACAACATCTCGAGGCATCAAGCTACAAAAATATCAGATCTATATCAAACCATCTATAGACTCCTAGGACCTGAGAGTATAGAGACGACACATAGGACTCTCTATATACAAGACATGACAGACAGTGTCTCCACCTGAAGATCACTGGTGTCCTTGTTTTTGGTGCTGCTGTTGTTTCTATTCACCCACTGAAAGGTTTCTTCTTCCTCGGCATCTACCTAAAAAGTCTAATCCCACGGGGGTGAAGCAATTGAAAATTGTCCCAGCGAGAGTTATAACTCTCCGGCAGAAGCATTATTATTGCAGATAGTAGAATAACACTGAGTAGTAGAAATATAAATATTCAACAACAAAGAAATCATTGAACAAGATATGCAGAGAAGTATTCTCTATACAATCATTTCAATTATAACTTGATTCAGCAGCAAGTCATTCATTTAATAAGGAATATAAAGAACATGTATATTATTTATCCAACTAGGACATATAAACAATGTATTATCAATCATTGCTTCTCATAATTCGATCCTAAGCAAATATGCTACATGGCTGACTAAAATTTACAAACAAACTTATGCCCTAAAGAGATGAGGTATATCGCTCATACTACAACTGACCATTGCGAAATCGAAAACAGTACGATACATAGGTCATCAGAAGAGACAGATTTCTATGACCTCATCTTACTCAGTCAGTGTGAGGAACAACATGCAGGACATCTCGTGTCTCTGCTAAAATATCTTTCTAAGGTATTCTAGCAACTTTGCTATTAGAGTTACAGTGGCATGCTATACTCTTTTCACAATCGAGGGATTTCTTATTTATCTCACATGGATTCGACATTAACAACGTCATCGGGAGATTAGTGATACATCATCCCGGCATATACCTATAATGAAGGATTGAGAGATTTAATGTTTATCTCACATCAATTTCTCCATTAGGACGTAAGGATATTCATGTCCATAACCCCAACATACTCAAAAGTATGCTCTCCAGGAATTCCCTTAGGAAAACCTATTTCACCATCATCCAACTTCTGACGATGATAGATCTATGGTTAGGGCTCTAAATGATATCATTATTCTTGATTATTTAAGTACATTATTGCATTCTTTTAGCATCAGGCATGTTTTCAAACATAAACCATTAAAACAATTGCTATAAAGAAAGAGTATTATTTTATCAAGTTCATTTCACAGCTTTAGTAACATTGGGATCTCAATCCCTTATCATCACATCATCATGATTCAAGAATATGAGTGTTCAAACCCTTAGATTATCAAATCACTTGTTACCACCTTAACAAGTAACTTAATGCCATCAAATTATTTAACAGTGTGAACATGAAAGTAGCAATGCAGGTATTTCACATAGCTCATACAACTTGTCAATCTCTTTTGTTACCTTTAAATAGGCAACATAAAATATCATTGCTTACAAAGCTCATTAAGTACTTTTAATGAACAAATCATCTTAACTCTTACATGGCTATGTCTAATATCTCATACATCCTGCATGATTAGTACAAATGATAAGAGATACATCTATTTCATACCAGCATAATGCAAAACAATAATATCAACACTATTCAAGGGTTGCACCACTAAGCCCTTACCAGGGTTAGAGTTTCCCTTTTTAATTCAAAAAGATTTATCATCCCCATTAAGCTCAAATAGGATTAGTGACTCCTCATTTCATTATCCAATCATAGAGCTTCATGCTTTAAAGCATATCCCAGAATTAGGGTTTCACACTTCCAATTACTTTACTTGGAATTAGGGTTTACTATTCATATCACATCACCCTAGGTTAGGGTTTACTATTCATATAACATCACCCTAGGTTAGGGTTTACTATTCATATCACATCGCCCTAGGTTAGGGTTTACTATTCATATCACATCTCTCTAGGTTACAATTTACTATTCACCCCAAGTAGGAGTGATCAACAAAGTACCTTGAATTAAGGTTAATTATGTCATCATTATGAATTAAGATCTTACCATCATCATATATTAGGATTACTTCCATTAATACCCTCAATTAGGGTTATGATTCATTAATCATGATAATTAGGGTTTCATGATCTCATCTTCATGGATCATTCCCTAATTAGACATTTATTCATATTGAGAGTCCATTACTTGATTAACATTCATATAAGAAGTCTTTTCTCTCTCATCCCCTATAGGATGATATTAGCTTTAGCCTTGATTAGGCTAAGTCAACTAAACATGAAAGAGAATTCACATGTGGTTTATATCATGATCCTTAAGACTTATTTATTTAAGGGTGCTAATCACCTTCCCCCATTAAGATATAATTACCATAATCATCATTGATTACACCATGCATTAGTTAACTAATAAGTTTGTCCTTTAACCACTTTAAGTACCCATGTGGTTTTGGTTAAATATCCACCAAACGATCTTGGCCACTAAGACCCCAAACGATCTTGACCAAATCAAACCTCAAACGGTCTTGCACACTTAACCTCCAAACGGTCTAATACCATTTGGACCTCCATGCGGTCTTGGACTACCTTTGAAACTATTTAGAGAAATAGGTAGTGAAGACTTGATGCAGTCCTATTTTAGGGCTCCATCCTGTGCCATTTTGTATATAAGCTGCATCTAAACATGTTAGATTACAAGTATTTCCCCCAATTTGACTATCATTGCGAATACGCTTATGGATGTTCTTTGCGCTATTTTTCAGGTACTTGGACAACAATGGATGGACGAGTGTGATGGAGGGACCCAAAGGAGGCCCCAAAGCTTCCCCAACCTACCTTAGTGGCCAAGGATCGTCTCCAAGCAAAAACATCCGAGAATTATGAAGTTTGAAGCCATGCTAGCACTAGAAGACCCCAGCACGGCCGTGGTGCCATGGAACGGCCGTTCTGGCAATTGAGCAGAATTACAGGTTGATCGACAAATTTTGGAAGTTCAAGCAAGTCAGTCACCATGGCCGTGTTGACTAGCACGGCCGTGCTACGAAGACCACACCACGGCCATGCTAACCAAAACGGCCGTGCTGCATGAAGATGGAACGGGCGTGCTGCTCAGAACGACCCCCTCCCAAATCCTCCACCACGGCCGTGCTACCCAGCACGGCCGTTCTACCTAGTACCCAACATGGCCGTGCTGCCCAGCACGGCCGTGCCACCAGCCTTCGTTTTCACCCACCAACATGTTAAATTAACACTTACCCAACACGACCGTTCCCCTCCACCACGACTGTGCTCACTCCTATCCAACACGGCCGTGCTGGCCAGCACGACCGTGCCACCACCCCAAAACCTATACAACTTTCACTGATTTTCCTATTATACCCCCACTTAACCCTAGCTCCTATATAAGCACTAGTTGCTTCTAGGGCTCGAGGTTAAGCACCCCTAGCCGACCCTAGCTGCTGCCATTGCATCCTTTGCTCCAATCCACCCATTTCCTTGCAATCTACCCCATTTCCATCCATTTTCCACTCATTTCCACCATAGAAACCTAGTTTCTCTAGGTTTCTATCCATCCATTCCACCATTTTCATGCACCCCTGCACCTTTGGAGGAGGGAGGTCATCTGCAGCTGCTTGGAGGTGAAGAAGGAGGCCACTACATCGAGCTTCATGGTGTTTTCCCTTCTTCTATCCCCTTCTTTTCCTAGTTTGATCATGTATAGCTAAGCCCCCTTGGGTGGGCTGTTTGGGGGCAAAAATGTGACTTTGATACCATGTTGGGGAATATAATTTTTAATGAACATATTTCATTTCTATGATGATTGCCTTTGCATATATCTCATTTCCCATTACTTGTGCATGTGGTTGTTGTTTAATTACATTAATTGCTTGCCTTGTGGTGTTTGAAGACATTTGTCTCTAGGATGTTTTGGTTTCTATGTAGCAATCATATGATTGGCTCCTAGGTCCTTAATTCAGATCCCTATCTAGCCCCCTATCTTCCTACATAATCACCTTCTTCCTACATGCAAATGTGAGTTCTAAGTGACTAGTATAAGTGTGATTAGTGCAATTGCCTAGGATTTCCTAAAGGCTGAGGTGGCTAGTGGCATGAGGTCAAATACCCTCATTTCTACTCCCATCCTTACCCTTGGTCCTCAATTGACTAATACCACTTATCCTAGAGACCTAGACTTGGTACGTCCTATGAGAATTACACCTAGCCCTAGTTCTCCAATTAGTAGCTTAGGATACATTCTCATAGCACCCACCTTGTTGTTTGGTTTGGTAATCGAGAATGAGATATGTTAATTGCTTATTATGGTGAGATCCCCCAACTAATGTCAAGGTCACATTCCCAAATGGCCCACCTCCTTCATCTAATTGATTTAAACCCTAATTGTCTAGTTCGCTTGTTAGTGCTAGCTTAGTTCATTTTCTTTAGTCTAACTTAGTCAATTGCCTCGTTTTGTTAGCTAGTGTTAATTTAGATCTTTCATCTTGCTTAGTGGTTAACTTAGGCTCTAAATTGTTAGTTTCTTGCTTAGTTGGGTATAATTCGTTCTTGCTCTTAGTTAGATAGCTCGTTAACTTAGATTGCTCACTTAGCCTGTTGATAACTTAGTTTCACATTGCTTTTCCTACTTGCTCGTTTAGCTTAATCAATCAAACAAACCTTCAAACCCTAAAAACCCTAAGCTCCGCATAAGGAACATAGCTCACGCTTTCTAACTCTAGCGCCCCCTCCATCTCCGCAGTTCGACCCCGCATCTTGCCTTTGATCTATACTACAACAGTACCCCGTACGCTTGCGGGCACATTGTTTTAGTTTTAGTGATAGACTTGATTTGGGACCATATAAATTTCGAAAGCAAGGATCCCATCCATCATCCCGTGCCTCCCGACCTCTTGGATTGCACTCGGCCACCCTAGTTGGCCGGTGTTGTAACCCTCTAGCGGGAGTGCACCAAGCTTTCTGGCGCCGTTGCTGGGGACTAGAGGCGCTGGGCCTAGTTAGATAGTGTAGCTTAGCCTTTCCTTTTTCCCTCACCATTGCTATTCTTTATTTTTTGTGTTACTCTTGCATATTGGTTCACTAACTTGGCTCTTTGTTGTTTGTTTGTGATTTGCGCAGGTGACAACTGTGCATGCACAGCACGCGTTCGACTTGCACCAACTTGGTGGTTTACGACCCCGAGATTGGGAGAAGAAGACGTCAAGTGCGCCACAATCTACACCGAGGGGCCGAGATGGCCGATAACAACCCGCCACCGGAAGTTCCTCCACCACCGCACCGCCCACTTCATGAGTATTTCACGCTGGGGAACTACAATTCCCCCATCGCCACGCTAGTTGATCAAATGCCCGGACAACAATTTTCCATCCCACCGACACTCTTGGGGCTTCTTCCCACGTACTACGGAATGGAGAATGAAAATCCTTATCACCATATAGATGCATTCTTGGAAACGTGCTCCACATTCCGTACGCCTGCCGCCACAGACGACTCGATTAGGAGGATGCTTTTTCCCTTCTCTCTCAAAGAGAAGGCCAAGGAGTGGTACGTTTCGAGGCCCGAGCTCGTCACATGGAATGAAGTAAAGAATGAGTTTATGAAGAAGTTCTTTCCGATAGCCAAGTTATCCTACATGAGAAGGTGCATCACGTCCTTCGCCCAAAAAGAGAACGAACCCTTCCATGAGGCATGGGAGCGGTTCGAGAAGTTGCTTCGTGACTGCCCTCACCACGAGGTCCCTCTTTGGCAGCTAGTTCAGGCCTTTTACACTGGGCTTGAGGAGCAGAGTCAAAACAATGTAGATTCTTCTTGTGGGGGCACGTTCATGGCAAAGCCACCCGAAGACTCATGGCCTCTGTTTGAGCAACTAGCCGAGAACTCTCGCCACCGAGCTTCCACAAAAGGGGGGCATTGCGACCGGGACTACACCTCCCCACCCTCCTCCGTGGCTCCCGCACGCAACACCGCCAACCCCGATATGATGAAAATGATGGCAGATATGATGCAAATGATGAAGAATCAAGTGGGTGGCTCTTCTAGCCAACCCGTAATGACTGTGGAGACTGTAGACGAGGAAGTTAACGCCTTACATTCCTTTGGTGGCTGCAACAACCAGGGCCCGATGTCCCAATCCTACACTCCCGAGTGGAGGAACCACCCAAATTTCCCGTGGAAACAATCAAATGAGGATGGACAAGGACAGGGGCAGCATAAGCCACGATACAACTCCAAATTTGAGGACGAGGTTCTTGGAAGGCTAAGAAGCCATGATGAAGTCAAAAAGGATGTTAATGCACATGGCCAATCTATAAGCCGTCTTGAGCAGAGGCTGGATCAGATCTCCCTCTCTTTGGCTAGAAGAGAAGAAGGAAGACTCCCCTCTCAACCTATGCCAAATCCAAACAACGATAAGACTTTTCTAGGAAGCACTTCGAGTGCTTATGTTCCGCCACCTTGCCAAGCCCCACCGAACCCTTATGCTCCTCCGCCTCCTCAAGCGCCGCTTAATTATCAATATGCTCCACCTCCACCTCACACTTACCAACAACCACCCCCACAATATCACCCTCCACCACAACAACAAACGCAACCCCAATTCATCCTCCAAAATCCCAATTCCCCTCACCAAAGGCCTCCACCACCCCAACAGCCACAACCACCTCCACAAGCTCCCCCTTCTACCACCCATGAGCATGTGAAGGATGTGACTACATTGAGGAGTGGTAGGACTTTGGAGAGACCCCATGGTACAGTTGTTGGCAGAGACGACACCGAGGTAGAGCAGGTTGATACTGAGATGCGGATGGATGATACTGTGATGAGAGGCAGTGTTGATACCGTGACGTCGAGCAGTGATACTGTGATTCCAGTGATACCGGTAGATGATATTGTTGATTTGGACCGATTGGGGTCCCAACTCCCGCCATATCCTGATGCACTTGAGGAGCCTTCTGCTGCAAAGAAAAAGAAGAAGCATGCGGATGATATTTTGGAGATCTTCAAGCAAGTGAAAATCAACATACCTCTTATAGACGCAGTCAAGCAAATTCCGTCCTATGCGAAGTTCCTTAAAGAATTGTGCACCTTCAAAAGAAAGACAACAGGGAGAACGCCTAAGAAGATCAAGCTCACTGAGCAAGTGAGCTCCATTCTCCAACACACCATCCCCCAGAAAAGAAAAGACCCCGGTACCCCCATCATCTCATGCTACATCGGGGCGCATCACATAGACCAGGCTCTTCTTGACTTGGGGTCTAGCGTAAACTTGATGCCTTATGATCTGTTTGCTGAGCTCCAAATGGGAGAGTTGAGGCCGGCCCATTGCACTCTACAGTTGGCCGACCGTTCTGTGAAGACGCCTAGAGGGCGTGTGGATGATGTGCTGGTTCGTCTTGATGAGGATACGTCTGCCTTCTTCCCAGCCGATTTTATCAGTCTTGATATGGAAAAGGAAGCTAGAAAGATGCCAATCATCTTGGGGAGACCTTTCTTAGCCACAGATGATGTCATGATCCATGTGAGGACAAGGACCATGTATGTTACATTCATGCACATGAAGATCCAATTGAACCTCTTTAAGTCTTCTACTACAGCTGAAGTGATAGGGGCCACCGAAGAAGATTGTTATTTGGTGGAATGCCTAGATGAGATTGTTGAAGAGTTCCTACCCGCTTGGATTGAGATTGCTACTCAAGGTAGAGGTCTTGAGCCAATTGTTGAGTTCCCTGACGACGATGATGAGGATGATGAAGAGTGCGAACTAGACTTAGTGGCTGCAAGCCAGGACCTCCCCTCTATTTCTGCACCTTTGAAGAACTCCCTTGAAGCACCTCCAGTTCTTGAGCTGAAGAAACTTCCTGAAGGATTGAAGTACGCTTTCCTTGGCTCAAATGACACCCTCCCGGTGATCATTTCCTCCATTCTTTCTCCTGAACAAGAAGATGCCTTGATGGAAGTCTTGAGGAAGAACATCCAAGCCATTGGATGGTCTATTGCTGACTTGAGAGGGATTGACCCCTCCATTTGTGTGCATCAGATATACTTAGAAGAAGATGCGAGACCGACCCGTCAAATGCAAAGAAGGCTAAATCCAAAGTTCAAGGACGTTGTAACTCAAGAAGTTGTTAAGTTTCTTGATGCAGGGATCATCTACCCCATTTCTGACAGTACGTGGGTGAGTCCCATCCAGGTGGTGCCCAAGAAGGGCGGGATTACAGTTGCAGAAAATGCCGATGGTGAGCTTATGCCGGTGAGAGAGCAATCCAAGTGGAGAATGTGCGTGGATTACCGGAAGCTCAACGAAAAGACAAAGAAGGACCACTACCCACTTCCGTTTCTTGATCAGATTCTAGAGAGATTGGATGGGCAGAGCTTCTACTGTTTTCTTGATGGGTACTGGGGATATTTTCAGATTGTTGTGCATCCGGAAGACCAGGAAAAGACGACATTCACTTGTCCAAGTGGTACATTTGCCTACCAGAGAATACCATTTGGATTGTGCAATGCCCCTTCCACTTTCCAGAGATGTGTAACCTCGATCTTTGCTGACATGCTTGACTCGTCACTCGAGGTCTTCATGGATGATTTTTCAGTTTTCGGGAAGACCTTTGACGAGTGCTTGCTACATCTAGCTGCGGTTCTGGAAAGATGTGTGAAAGTTTGCTTAGTTCTATCTTGGGAAAAAAGTCATTTCATGGTACCTGAGGGTATAGTTCTGGGACACCGAGTTTCGAAAGATGGGATTGAAGTTGACAAGGCCAAGGTGGGCCTTATTTCTACACTCGGCTTTCCTTCGACCGTAAGACATGTTCGATCTTTCTTGGGACATGCAGGATTCTACCGGCGTTTTATCAAGGACTTTAGTAAAATCTCAAGACCACTCTGTCGATTACTTGAGAAAGATGTTGAATTTCAGTTTGATGACAAATGTGTGGGAGCCTTCAATCATCTAAAAGAGAGGCTTATTTCTGCTCCTATTATACAGCCCCCGGATTTCTCTTTGTCGTTCGAGATCATGACAGATGCATCCGATATGGCGGTGAGGCTGTGCTGGGTCAACGCATTGGCCGAATTCCTCATGCTATTTATTATGCAAGCAAAACATTAGACGATGCTCAAAGAAACTATACGACTACCGAGAAGGAGCTGCTTGCGGTGATCTTCGCTCTTGAAAAGTTCCGGCCGTATCTCTTGCAAAACAAAGTGACAATCTACATGGACCATGCTACACTGAAGTATCTCATGTCCAAGAAAGACTCAAAGCCAAGGTTGATCCAATGGATTTTGCTACTCCAAGAATTTGACATAGAAATTGTAGATAAGAAAGGAATAGAAAATGGTGCTGCAGATCATATCTCCCATCTTGATGGACCTTTTGATGTGACAAGTCCAATCAAAGAGACAATGCCACATGAACAACCCCTCTTAGTCTCATCTGTCCAAAAGCCATGGTACAAGCACATAGCGAATTTCCTAGCCAGTGGGAGGATACCGAGCATGTGGACACGAGAGGAAAGCAAGAGATTGTTTGCCATGGTAAAGAAATACATTTGGGATGACCCTCACCTCTTTAAGTATTGCCCGGACCAACTCATTAGGAGGTGCATTCCGGAGATGGAGCAGCAAGAAATCTTATCTATGTGCCATTCAGGAATGTGTGGAGGCCATTTTGGAGGGAAATGCACGACCGCCAAAGTTCTTCAATGTGGATTCTACTAGCCGAAGTTGTTCAAAGATGCTCATGACTTTTGTAAGAGTTGCATCAAGTGCCAAAAAGTGGGCACTATCTCCAAGAGGGACATGATGCCTTTGTCTCCTATCTTGGTGGTAGAAGTGTTTGATGTTTGGGGGATTGACTTTATGGGTCCTTTCCCCCCTTCTTTCGGGTATGTCTACATCTTGGTCGCCGTAGACTATATATCAAAATGGATTGAGGCTGTGGCAACAAGGACAAATGATCATAAAGTGGTGTGTGATTTTGTGAGATCCAACATCTTTATCCGTTTTGGTGTTCCAAGGGCTATGATTAGTGATGGCGGGAGTCATTTCATTCACCGCACTTTTGAAGGACTGCTAAAGAGACATGGGGTGAACCATCGTGTAGCTACTCCTTACCACCCTCAAACGAGTGGTCAAGTTGAGTTGGCAAATCGGGAGATAAAGCTCATTTTGGAGAAGACGGTGCGACCGGACCGTAAGGATTGGTCACTTCGACTCAATGAAGCTTTATGGGCATATAGGACTGCATATAAAGCCCTGATTGGCACTACACCGTTCAAGCTTGTCTATGGTAAGAGTTGCCATTTTCCGGTTGAGATGCAACACAAGGCACTGTGGGCCTTGAAGAGGATGGACTTTGATGAAGAGAGTTCCGGAATGAGAAGAATGTTTCAATTGCATGAGCTAGAAGAGATGCGACATGAAGCCTATGAAATGTCAAAGAAATACAAGGAAAGAACCAAGTTTCTAAATGACAAGATCATAAAGAAGAAAGAGTTTGAGCCCGGCAAATGGGTATGGTTGTACAATTCAAGGATGAAGTTCTTCCCCGGAAAGATTCGTTCTAGATGGGAAGGTCCTTACTTTGTCAAGAAGGTGTACCCATCGGGGGAAGTGATCATTTGTGCAAAAGAAGGAGCTAAGGAATTCAATGTTAATGGGGAAAGGCTGAAACCTGTCATTGAAGTCGGCCCGGACAAGGCCAACCAAGACTTTGATGTTCTTATGCTGGTAGAAGAAGAATTTGATGAAGAGGAATGCTTAGATGAGGATGAGAAAGGGATCTACTACAAAGATCTCTTAAAAGTTCCAAAGAAATGAAGGAGCACAACAATCAATAAGCCTGGCTGAAGGTGTAAAATTTAGCGCTAGTGGGAGGCAACCCACGTGGTTGGAGATTCTCGAACCCTTCTTTTGATACTTTAGTTTTGTTTTACACAAATACACACACACACACTTGTGCTTGATAGTTTTGTTTTTAGTTTTGATGAAATGACAGGTTGAACAGGTTCAAGCTGAAGATTGAGGCACAGTCAGTCAAGGTGGTGGATAACCCACCAAGAAAAGATAATTCATGACGATTAAATGATGAGTTTCGAAAAGTTTTGACTTGAAAGAGAGTAGCACGGTCGTGCTGACCAAAACGGCCGTGTTGACCTAAATCCAAAACGGTCATGCTGAAATGGTACGACCGTGCTGATAAAGATGCATCCAACAGGTTGATTGAAGATCTTGGCCCCCGCCAGCACGGCCGTGCTGACCAAAACGCCCGTGTTGGCCTAAAACCAACACGTCCGTGCTGACCAAAATGCCCGTGCTGGCCCATATAAACCTAAAATATACCCCGACCCAACACGACCCCCCGTTTATTTTTGCGACCCAAAACGGCCGTGCCGCGACGTCTGGCGACTAGGGCGAGTTCCCTACACCCCCAAATCGCTTCCTCTTGCTCCCAAACTTCGGATTTTAGGTTCCTTTGGTCCCTAATCGTCTTCCCCAACCTCTAGCTTCGATTTCCACCGCGCATCACCACCAATTTCTCCAGCCACACGCAAATTCTGCCCCATCATCCCAGAGCTGCGTTTTCCAGTGCAAGCTTTGTTCCTCGTCAGAGAATCGTGCAATCATGAAGGGCATGGGAAATGCAATCAAGAAAGGAGTAGAGAAGACCACAAGCATCCTCACCGGTGGCAAGAGAAGGTCCAAACGAGCGGCCGGTTCACAGCAGTCCGGCAGCGCCTCCTCGCCATCTAATTCGATTTCACGTTCCTTTGGACGGTCGGCTTCGATGAGCACTTCTTGACTACACTCTCCCTCAAGCGAGCATTTCTCTGATCCAAGCTACAACAACACTGGGGAAGAGGAGGAGGAAGAAGAAGAAGCGATGGAGAATCTGGTGGATTCTATTGAAGTCACTGCACCGACTCGTGAGCGAAGGGCTAAGAAAACCAATGAAGCTTCGTCCTTGCACCTACCGCCACGACCAACTCAAGCAAGGCACTCGACATTATCTGCCCGACCTAGTGGAAGCAATGCAAGAGTGCCCTTGAACTTGGACACAAGTTCAGGGTGACATACATATCAAGAAGAAGAAGTGGATGATACTGAGAGCGAGGAATTGGAGGATGAACCAGTGGATATCCTATCGAGACTAGAGGAGGACAGATTCACATGGGCGGGAAAGCAACCACAAGGAACCACTTATGGTAGAGGAGTCGCAAGAAGGGCAGCAGTAAAACCCCTTCACCCCGAATGTATGACAAGAAGGGTGATTGCCACTAGATATGCATGTGTGCCCACAATGGAAGCTTTAGGTATCTTTTTCAGTTTTGAGTTTCATCTAAAACGTTGTGGATTGTACGACATTTTAACTAAGGCCGAAGATGCATTCTTGGAGATCACTCATGAGTTCTTCACAACCTTAGAGAAGGTTCAATTCCAAGGAGAGGATGCTCTCAGGTTCAAATTAAACAGCTCGACACATGTCCTCAACGCCTCTCAGATCAATGCAATCTTTGCCCCCAACCCAGAAATGGCAAGGAAATTCGACGGGGGAAGATTTGACAAGAATGGTAAGGCAGATTATGCCAAGATGTGGAAGACGATCACAGGCGAATCCACTTTCACTTCAGGGAAATCCAAAACAAGCAAGATCCACAACCCATTCATGAGATATTTGCAAAAAGTGCTGGCAAATACCGTGTTTGTTCGCTATGATAATCAAGGATCAGGCGGCCAGAAAGACCTTTTTCTCATAGCTACAGTTGCAAGCGCGGGGTTCATGAACGTGGGTGCCATGTTTATTGATCACATGAAGACAATCCCATCCAAAAGTAAAAATCCATTCATCATGGGAGGGATTGTCACCACTTTGGCAAGGGCGTTGGGATGCAATCTGGAAGGGCTCACCAAGGTAGTTGGAAACAAACATGTGGACCTAAACTATCTTGCGAGGTCACAGATGATTTCTGTCAAGGATGACAAAAAAATTTATGTGTTGAACCCCGGCTATCCTGGAATCACTTTGGAACTCCCTTACCATGCCCTCCCTTTGCTCAAGAATGCAGGGCATGTGGATGATTTTCTCAATCGGTTATCACGATATGAGGAAGAAACCCCTAGAGAAGGATACAGAGCACCAAGTGTAGTCTTAAATGATGAGGAGGGGGAAACAAATGTGCCAGAATAGCAACGATCTTTGGAGCATCCACGCCGCACAAGGCCGAGAATGGAAGAGTTTGAGGCGCAGCCACCTCCGACAAATGCATATGATATGACATCCATCCATGCACAGTTGGAGGAGATTCAGAAAATGCAACAGGACATGTGGTTGGATCAGCAGCAGATGCATCACCAAATCAACCACATGTATCAGTACCAGCATGCACAGACACAAAGAAACCCCCAGTGGGGGGAGGATTTCTGGGGATCAATTTCTGGCTACCAGGAGACATACCCGCCTCCACAGGCGGAGTACTGGGGCCACTACTACCAGCAGCCTCCTCCACAGTCTGGCCCGTCGCAGGACCCCACACCACCACAACCCTGACTTTTACCCTATCATCCCTAAGCTTTAGTTTTGTGCTGAGGACAACATGATTCAAAAGTTTGGGGTGGTAGGGCGGTAAGCCCTCTATTTTCAGTTTATTTTGACAGTTTCATGTTCCACCTGATCATTATTTGTTTGATGTTTAACCAACCTAGTATAGATTGTCTTCTGCTTGCATCCATGCATGTCATGTAGCCTTCATTCTCGTCATTTTTGAGTAATTTGTCAAAAATTTTGCTTCTTCATACCATGCATTGCATTCTCATGTAGTTTTTGATAATTTCTTTTGCTTGTTAAGTAGGATTTTCTGTTTTATGTCTTTAAATTCCCTAAAGTAGGTTTAGATGCGATTTAGTGCAAATTGGCACCATTTTGGCCAATTTTGCCCAGATTTGAATATTCTTGCTCTAATGGGATGTTTTGACTTAATCTCCAATGTTTGAAATCAAAAGGTTTACTCTTGTGACAAATGCATGCTACATTCTTAGATCTTATTGATATATGGTCTTGTTTGTGACTTTCTACATGTGAACCACATCTCTTAAGTCTGTGAATGTGTTGTTTGAATCATGAATTGAGCAAGCGACAAACGCTTAAAGCCAATGGAATCACTTGGTAGAAATATGAATATTGTGTTAATTCTATCATGTGATGTGATATTACTTGGTGCAGTGTTGAATTAACTTTCATGCAGGGAATCGTATGTTCAAAACTACATTGATGACCCCTCTTTGATCCGACTTTTCTTCCACCATCTTCATACCCCTCCGCCTCATAAAAAGATGCCAAAGTGCACATATTAGCCGTGGCCACCTCCAAAAGTTTGGGGTGGCCACATATTTACCTCCCCGCTTCACTCCATCCACCAAATGCCCTATCTATACCAAGGGCAAAGAAAAAGAAAAAGAAAAGCAAAAATAAAATAAAAGGATGCTCCTGTTTAAGAGCATTCAAATAAAGAAAAGAAGAGTGTGTAAAAGCACTCCAAATCTTACCGCAACCCTTTCTTCTTCTTTTATACCCATTGAGCTAGAAAACATCAAATCTAGATCATTTTACCCTTTCTACAGCCAAGTGGATCATCTAGTGTGGTTTGAAGCATAAGACTGAATGCATGAAAGCGAAACAACACTCCTAGTCACCTGTAATTAACATCAACATGAGACGGTTTACCCAGAATGACATAAAGGACATATGGACAACTTGTGTTTCTATGCTTTATATTTGAAGTTTGTATGCTCAGTGCTCAGTTCATGATTGGGTTGTGAAAGAAGGAGAGGAGAGATGTGAGACACATGCACTTAGTCATTTCCAAGACCATATATATTCAATAATATGCTGCTGCTTTGCATTTGTCATTTGTTTTTGTTGAAAAGAACGGAAAAGAGAGATTAAGTTGGAGCATACTTGTGGACAAGTATGTTTTAAGTTTGGGGTGGTGATGCAGCCCTATTTTAGGGCTCCATCCTGTGCCATTTTGTATATAAGCTGCATCTAAACATGTTAGATTACAAGTATTTTCCCCCAATTTGACTATCATTGCAAATACGCTTATGGATGTTCTTTGCGCTGTTTTTCAGGTACTTGGACCACAATGGATGGACGAGTGTGATGGAGGGACCCAAAGGAGGCCCCAAAGCTTCCCAAACCTACCTTAGCGGCCAAGGATCGTCTCCAAGCAAAAACATCCAAGAATTATGAAGTTTGAAGACATGCTAGCACTAGAAGACCCCAGCACGGCCGGGGTGCCATGGAACGGCCGTTCTGGAAATTGAGCAGAATTACAGGTTGATCGACAAAATTTGGAAGCTCAAGAAAGTCAGTCACCGCGGTCGTGTTGACCAGCACGGCCATGCTACGAAGACCACACCACGGCCGTGCTGACCAAAACGGTCGTGTTGCATGAAGATGGAACGGGTGTGTTGCTTAGAACGACCCCCTCCCAAATCTGCCACCACAACCGTGCTACCCAGCACGACCGTTCTACCTAGTACCCAACACGGCCATGCTGCCCAGCACGGCCGTGCCACCAGCCTTCGTTTTCACCCACCAACCTGTTAAATTAACACTTACCCAACACGGCCGTTCCCCTCCACCACGACCGTGCTCACTCCTATCCAACACGGCCGTGCAGGCCAGCACGGCCATGCCACCACCCCAAAACCTATACAACTTTCACTGATTTTCCTATTATACCCCCACTTAACCCTAGCTCCTATATAAGCACTAGTTGCTTCTAGGGCTCGAGGTTAAGCACCCCTAGCCGACCCTAGCTGCTGCCATTGCATCCTTTGCTCCAATCCACCCATTTCCTTGCAATCTACCCCATTTCCATCCATTTTCCACTCATTTCCACCATAGAAACCTAGTTTCTCTAGGTTTCTATCCATCCATTCCACCATTTTCATGCACCCCTGCACCTTTGGAGGAGGGAGGTCATTTGCAGCTGCTTGGAGGTGAAGAAGGAGGCCATTACATCGAGCTTCATGGCGTTTTCCCTTCTTCTATCCCCTTCTTTTCCTAGTTTGATCATGTATAGCTAAGCCCCCTTGGGTGGGCTGTTTGGGGCAAAAATGTGACTTTGATACCATGTTGGGGGAATATAATTTGTAATGAACATATTTCATTTCTATGATGATTGCCTTTGCTTATATCTCATTTCCCATTACTTGTGCATGTGGTTGTTGTTTAATTACATTAATTGCTTGCCTTGTGGTGTTTGAAGACATTTGTCTCTAGGATGTTTTGGTTTCTATGTAGCTATCATAGGATTGGCTCCTAGGTCCTTAATTCGGATCCCTAGCTAGCCCCCTATCTTCCTACATAATCACCTTCTTCCTACATGCAAATGTGAGTTCTAAGTGACTAGTATAAGTGTGATTAGTGCAATTGCCTAGGATTTCCTAAAGGCTGAGGTGGCTAGTGGCATGAGGTCAAATACCCTCATCTCTACTCCCATCCTTACCCTCGGTCCTCAATTGACTAATACCACTTATCCTAGAGACCTAGACATGGTACGTCCTATGAGAATTACACCTAGCCCTAGTTCTCCAATTAGTAGCTTAGGATACATTCTCATAGCACCCACCTTGTTGTTTTGTGTGGTAATCTAGAATGAGATATGTTAATTGCTTATTATGGTGACATCCCCCAACTAATGTCAAGGTCACATTCCCAAATGGCCCACCTCCTTCATCTAATTGCTTTAAACCCTAATTGTCTAGTTCGCTTGTTAGTGCTAGCTTAGTTCATTTGCTTTAGTCTAACTTAGTCAATTGCCTCGTTTTGTTAGCTAGTGTTAATTTAGATCTTTCATCTTGCTTAGTGGTTAACTTAGGCTCTAAATTGTTAGTTGCTTGCTTAGTTTGGTATAATTCGTTCTTGCTCTTGGTTAGATAGCTCGTTAACTTAGATTTCTCACTTAGCCTGTTGATAACTTAGTTTCACATTGCTTTTCCTACTTGCTCGTTTAGCTTAATCAATCAAACAAACCTTCAAACCCTAAAAACCCTAAGCTCCGCATAAGGAACATAGCTCACGCTTTCTAACTCTAGCGCCCCCTCTATCTTCACGGTTTGACCCCACATCTTGCCTTTGATCTATACTACAACAGTACCCTGTACGCTTGCGGGCGCATTGTTTTAGTTTTAGTGATAGACTTGATTTGGGAACATATAAATTTCGAAAGCAAGGATCCCATCCATCATCCCGTGCTTCCCGACCTCGTGGATTGCACTCAGCCACCCTACTTGGCCGGTGTTGTAACCCTCTAGCGGGAGCGCACCAAGCTTTCTGCGCCTTGGTCCTCAATTGACTAATACCACTTATCTTAGAGACCTAGACTTGGGACGTCCTATGAGAATTACACCTAGCCCTAGTTCTCCAATTAGTAGCTTAGGGTGCATTCTCATAGCACCCACCTTGTTGTTTGGTTTGGTAATCTAGAATGAGATATGTTAATTGCTTATTATGGTGACATCCCCCAACTAATGTCAAGGTCACATTCCCAAACGGCCCACCTCCTTCATCTAATTGCTTAAAACCCTAATTCCCTAGTTTGCTTGTTAGTGCTAGCTTAATTCAATTGCTTTAGTCTAACTTAGTCAATTGCCTCGTTTTGTTAGCTAGTGTTAATTTAGATCTTTCATCTTGCTTAGTGGTCAACTTAGGCTCTAAATTGTTAGTTGCTTGCTTAGTTTGGTATAATTCGTCCCTGCTCTTGGTTAGATAGCTCGTTAACTTAGATTTCTCATTTAGTCTTTTGATAACTTAGTTTCACATTGCTTTTCCTATTTGCTCATTTAGCTTAATCAATCAAACAAACCTTCAAACCCTAAAAACCCTAAGCTCTGCATAAGGAACATAGCTCACGCTTTCTAACTCTAGCGCCCCCTCTATCTCCGCAGTTCGACCCCGCATCTTGCCTTTGATCTATACTACAACAGTACCCCGTACGCTTGCGGGCGCATTGTTTTAGTTTTAGTGATAGACTTGATTTGGGACCATATAAATTTCGAAAGCAAGGATCCCATCCATCATCCCGTGCCTACCGACCTCGTGGATTGCACTCGGCCACCCTAGTTGGCCGGTGTTGTAACCCTCTAGAGGGAGTGCACCAAGACTGTTTGCCCATAGTTGACTTTTGAAACCGCATGAACTCAACTGGTTTTGAAATCGCATGACCTCAAATGGTTTGGGATCGTTTGGTCCCAAACGGTCTAGAGACCGTTTGGACTCAAACGATCTTGAGACCGTTTGGTCCAAACCTCCTCAAAATCGCAAGGACCAATTATGGTCTCAACCCATCAAATTGAATTAGGGTTTCCAAGATCGATTCCTTCATTGATTGTAATCATGATATCACTCATCAATTGGACCTATCACCATTCCTTAATTGAGTTAATTAGGTTAACCTTCAACTGATTTGACCCTTAATTGACCCTCAATTGATTATCAATTAGGGTTTGAATCAATTGAATTAGGGTTTGGAATCGATGACCCTTCAACATTAATCAATGTGAGTCTAATTGATTTGAAACCATTGAACCATCCTCCAAATCGAACATGACCTGACCCCAAACGGTCTTGAGGTCGTTTGGATGTCAATCTCTTTTTTTACCTTTCAATAGGAAACATAAAATATGATTGCTTACAAAGCTCATTAAGTACTTTTAATGAAAAAATCATCTTAGCTCTTACCTGGCTATGTTTAATATCTCATACATCCTACATGATTAGTACAAATGATAACATATACATCTATTTTGTACCAGCATAATGCAAAACAATAATATCATCACTATTCAAGGGTTGCACCACTAAGCCCTTACCAGGGTTAGAGTTTCCCTTTTTAATTCAAAAATATTTATCATCCCCCTTAAGCTCAAATAGAATTAGTGACTCCTCATTTCATTATCCAATCACAGAGCTTTATGCTTTAAAGCATATCCCAGAATTAGGGTTTCACACTTCCAATTACTTTACTTGGAATTAGGGTTTACTATTCATATCACATCACCCTAGGTTAGGGTTTACTATTCATATCACTTCACCCTAGGTTAGGGTTTACTATTCATATCACATCGCCCTAGGTTAGGGTTTACTATTCATATCACATCACCCTAGGTTAGGGTTTACTATTCACCCCAAGTAGGAGTGATCAACAAAGTACCTTGAATTAAGGTTAATTATGTCATCATTATCTTACCATCATCATATATTAGGATTACTTCCATTAATACCCTCAGTTAGGGTTATGATTCATTAATCATGATAATTAGGGTTTCATGATCTCATCTTCATGGATCATTCCCTAATTAGACATGCATTCATATTGAGAGTCCATTACTTGATTAACATTCATATAAGAAGTCTTTTCTCTCTCATCCCCTATAGGATGATATTAGCTTTATCCTTGATTAGGCTAAGTCAACTCAACATGAAAGAGAATTCACATATGGTTTATATCATGATCATTAAGACTTATTTATTTAAGGGTACTAATCACCTTCCCCCATTAAGATATAATTACCATAATCATCTTGGATTACGCCATGTATTAGTTAACTAATCACTGTGTCCTTTAACCACTTTAAGTACCCATGCAGTTTTGGTTAATCATCCACCAAACGATCTTGGCCACTAAAACTCCAAATGATCTCGACCAAATCAGACCTCAAACGGTCTTGCACACTTAACCTCCAAACGGTATAAGACCATTTGGACCTCCATGCGGTCTTGGACTACCTTTGAAACCGTTTAGAGAAATAGGTAGTGAAGACAGTTTGCCCATATTTGACTTTTGAAACTGCATGAACTCAACCAGTTTTGAAACCGCATGACCTCAAATGGTTTGGGATCGTTTGGTCCCAAACGGTCTTGAGACCGTTTGGACTCAAACGGTCTGGAGACCGTTTGGTCCAAACCTCCTCAAAACCGCAAGGACCAATTATGGTCTCAACCCATCAAATTCAATTAGGGTTTCCAAGATGGATTCCTTCATTGATTGTAATCATAATATCACTCATCAATTGGACCTATCACCATGCCTTTATTGAGTTATTTAGGTTAACCTTCAACTTATTTGACCCTTAATTGACCCTCAATTGATTATCAATTAGGGTTTGAATCAATTGAATTAGGGTTTGGAATCGATGACCCTTCAACATTAATCAATGTTGGTCTAATTGATTTGAAACCATTGAACCATCCTCCAAATAGAACATGACCTGACCCCAAACGGTCTTGAGGTCATTTGGATGACCTCCAAATGGTCTAGAGACTGTTTTCCCCAAGTCAACATCAAAAACCAAGTCAACCAATTAGGGTTTGGCTCATTAGATTGATCACTAAGTCAACAATTGAATATACTTCAACCTAATACCTTTAGATCTTCAAACACTTAACCATAGTTAACCCTAGACCTCCAAATGGTCTTGGGTTACGCCCAAACGGTCTTGGGATCGTTTGGATATTCTCCAAACAGTCTTGAGACCGTTTTCCCCAAGTCAACATCAAAAACCAAGTCAACCAATTAGGGTTTGGATCCTAGGATTAGTCACCAAATCAGCAATTGATTATACATCAACTTGATACCTTTGGATCTTCAATTGGTCCACCATGCTTAACCCTAGACCTGCAAACGGTCTTGAGTGGTCACCAAACGGTCTTGAGACCATTTGGGTGATCCCCAAATGGTTTTGAAACCGTTTAGGTCACTCAACCCAAGCTTCAAACTTATTTAATTATCAGATCAGCACCTTACCCGATTAGGGTTTTGGTGATTGTTGGACCTTCAACTAGTGAACCAATTGAAGTTAATTAATAATTATTAATGGAGAATTGACCTACATTATTCACAACAGGTCTCCAAATGGTCAACGCTTGGTCAACGCCACCAAACGGTCTTAAACCGTTTGCTTCTATGCGGTTTAGTGAAACCGTTTGCTCCCAAACAGTTTGGGAAACCATTTGAGCAACAAAAGCAAAACGTTTGGTAAAGTAACTTTTTGGATATTTATCTAGAATGATGTCATCTTTGTCTTCCTCTGTTCAACCAAGAACAGGTGTTGTTCTTCACAGAAATTATATCAAGAACTCACAAGAGTATCAAAGGAAGAAAAGTAACCAACGATTCTTATAGAAAAGAGTACAATATTAATGCTTAAGGGTTAGAGTTATAAAACCCACCTCTAGAACTAATCTCAAGCTCCAAGCTCCATGGCTTTAATGGTGGATGGAGCTCCAATAGTTTTCCAAGGTTTTTCCTTCAATTTTTGGATGAACGAACTTGCTAGAAATGGAAACCAAATGAAGAAAACCATGAATCAAGCCTTGTTTTAGGGTTAGAAGAGAAAGAAACTAAGGAAACAGTTCTCATGTGTATTGCAAGAGATATACATAAGAGATATGTATATGGGTTTTTAAGGAAATAGAAAAAAGAGAGTTATCTTCTTTAATTCCAACTAATTTCCACCAAAGCTTCCTCCATTCCATGGCCACGTAGACACCTTATATATCCAATAAAAGCCTCTCCATTATCCAAGGATTAATGGAAAAGAACTAAACACCTTAAAGAGATGTATATTAATATCCATTCTTTTATTGGATATTGCCTTATATAATATTAATGTGAATGGCGATATTTTTGTGCTCAAGCATGGAACAAGATCTTCCAACATTATTGCAAACACATCCCTCAACTTTTGGTTGAAGGGCTCCTCAATTAATTATTTCTTTTTACATTTAATTATACTAAAGAGCCATTTATGCTTAAATCTTGATTATTTTAATGTCAAGAATCTCTCTCCTCCATGATAATTCAAATGAGGTGCCCCTCTCATTTTCTTTGCTCATCTTGATGCCCAGAAACATGATAGACCATATAGAGGTGATATTTTGCATATTGAACCCTAGGTTTTGGGTAAATTGCACATTACACCAAAACTAGGTTTTAATACACAAGGATTTCTCTACAAGCTTTATCTTGATGCTCAAGCTTGTGGAAATCATACCACTACATAATATTCATTCTTATGATGTCTCAGCATCAGAGGAACATCTTATCCTATGCAATTTGCAAGTTAACCCTTCTACTTGGGTAATTTGCACTTTAGTCCATTATTAACAAAACAATGTTTCATCATTATACAAAAAGGACTGATATTGAAATATAAGTTCCTCAAAAGCCTTAATTACATTTCAAAAGGTAAGAACAAACATCTAATCAACTTTATTAGGCAAAACACCTAAGGTTTTTACATAACCCAGGTCAGGGATACAAATTATCCACCCCCTTACAAGGATTTCGTCCCTGAAATCATCTACAAAACATATAAAGAGAAAATAGCAGGGTATTTCCTCCTCATCTCTACCTCTAGTTCCCACGTAGCTTCTTCAATTCCACGGTGATTCCATAGGACTTTTACAAGACTAATGTCTTTCTTTTTCATCTTCTTGATTGTTTTATCGAGAATCAACACAGGTCCTTCTATATAAGGTATATCATCATTCAATTCTACTTCAATAGGTTGCAAAATTGATTCTGTGTTAGGATGACATTTCCTTAGCATGGAAATGTGGAACACTGGGTATAACTTTTGCAACTCAGACGGTAACTCCAACTTATAAGCTACCTTTCCAATCTGTTCAATGATTGGATAAGGCCCCATAAACCTAGGAGATAACTTTCCTTTCCTTCCAAATCTAAGAACTCCCTTCCAAGGTGAGACCTTGAGGTACACCATGTCTCCAACCTAGAATTCTAAAGGTCTACGATGCTTATCAGTGTAAGATTTCTGCCTATCCTGTGCAGTCTTTAACTATTGTTGTATTGTTTTAATATTCTCGGTGGTCCGCTGCACAAGATCAGGACCCAAAAGTTGATATTCACCAGTTTCATACCAACATAGGGGAGATCTACAACGTCTACCATACAAGGCTTCATAAGGTTCCATGTCAATGTTGTGTTGATATCCATTGTTGTAGGCAAAGTCTATCAAACTTAGATGCATATCCCAACTTCCTATAAACTGAAGGACACATGCTCTAAGCAAGTCCTCCAAAGTCTGTATAGTCCTTTCTGACTGTCCATCTGTCTAAGGATGAAAGGTTGTACTAAACCTTAAATGTGTGCCTAAGGCTTTATGAAGTCGCTCCCAAAAATGACTCGTAAACTGGGGACCTCTGTCAGAAACAATGGTAACTGTGACCCCATGTAGCCGCACTATCTCATCTACATATAATTGTGCTAGCTTCTCTGGAGAATAGGTTGTTTTGACAGGTAAGAAATGTGTTGTCTTTGTCAACCTATCAACTATTACCCAAATGGAATCATGACCTTTGGCTGTTCTGGGTAAACCAACCACAAAATCCATGGTTACATGATCCCACTTCCACTATGGTATGGGTAAAGGCTGCATTGTTCCTGCGGGCTTCTGGTGTTCAACTTTAACTTACTGACACACTGGACACCGCATAACAAACTCAGCAACATCCTTTTTCAAACCAGGCCACCAATACATATCTTTCAAGTTACGATACATCTTGGTGCTTGCTAGATGCATAACATACATTGAAGGATGAGCTTCTTCTAGGACTAACTTCCTTAAGTTGTCCACATCTGGTACTATCATCCTACCATGATAACAAGCTAACTGATCATCTGAATCATGAAACCATCCCATTTCTCACTACCATACTCTTATCTAATCTGTTGAACTACAACATCAACTTGTTGTGCCTCCTTAATCTACTGTCTTAGGGTTGGTTTTATGTGCATCTCAGCTAACAACCTAGATAACAATGATACTTTTAATTGTACATTGTCTTGCCTTAAGGAGATAAGCATATCCCTCCTAGAGCACACCAAAGAATTCATTTGTGCTCTTTCTAGGGTTGGTGTTGCTGATTTCCTACTCAAAGCATCAGTAACCACATTGGCCTTTCTTGGATGGTAATCAATTATACAATCGTAGTCCTTGATTAACTCCATCTAGTGGTGTTGCCTCATATTAAGATCATGCTGAGAAAAGATGTACTTAAGGTTCTTATGGTCTGTGAAAATGTGGAATGCCTCTCCATAGAGATAATGTCTCCAGATCTTCAAAGCATGGACTACAGTAGCTAGTTCTAGATCGTGTGTCAGATAATTCTCTTTGTGTTTCTTAAGTTGTCAGGAAGCAAAAGAAATCACTTGTTTATCCTGCATCAGCACACATCCTAGTCCATTCTTAGAGGCATCACAGAAAACTGTATATCCTTTCCCTTGCTCAGGTAACACTAGTACTGGTGCACTTGTCAACCTTTCCTTTAACGACTGGAATACTGCTGACACTTGTCATTCCAGGCAAAAGGAACATCTTTCCTAGTCAACTTAGTCAAGGGAAAAGCTATAGAACTGATGTTCTTAATGAACCTCCGATAATAGCCTACCAACCCTAAGAAACTGTGGATTTCCATTGGTGTCTTGGGATGTTCCCACTGCAAGATAGATTCTACCTTTTTAGGATCAACACGAATACCTGAAGCAGATATTACGTGTCCAAGAAAAGAAACTTCAGGTAACAAGAACGCGCACTTGCTAAACGTAGCATATAACTTATGCTCTCATAGAAAAGTTAGAGCATGACGAAGATGATGTGCATGCTGCTGAGCATCTCTACTATAGATCAGGATGTCGTCTATGTAGACAACTATGCACTGATCAAGAAAAGGTCGAAAGATTCCATTCATGAGTTCCATAAATGCAGCTAGTGCATTAGTTAGTCCAAACGACATAACTGTGAACTCATAGTGACCATACCTTGTCCTAAAGGCAGACTTAGGTATGTCACCCTCCTTAATACGCAGCTGATGATATCCCGACCTCAAATCTATCTTTGATAAGACAGTTGCACCATGCAACTGGTTAAAGAGATCATCAATCCTCGGAAAAGGATACTTATTCTTCATTGTTACTTTATTTGATTGTCAGTAATTGATGCACAACCGCATGGATCCATCCTTCTTTTTAACAAAGAGGACCGGAGCACCCCAGGGTGAAGTACTCGGTCG
The DNA here is from genome assembly GCA_963693085.1 of Alisma plantago-aquatica. NCBI lineage: Eukaryota > Viridiplantae > Streptophyta > Magnoliopsida > Alismatales > Alismataceae > Alisma > Alisma plantago-aquatica. The sequence continues at coordinate 594,652,299 of OY856409.1, forward strand.
GATGAAACCCTTCTCAAGCAACTCTTGTAGTTGTTTCTTGAGTTCTGCCATCTCAATAGGCACCATTCTATATGGTGTTTGTGCTATTTCATGCGTGCCAGAGATTAGATTAATCTCAAAATCAATATCTCAGTGTGGAGGTACACCTGGAAGTTCTTCAGGAATATATCTTAAAATTCCCTGACTATAGGAACTTCAGCGGGATTAGAACTCTCCATGGTGGTATCTACCACATGGGCCAAGAATGTGTAACATCCTTGCCTCATCATCTTCTCGACTATCATAGCTGACACAAGATAGGTTGGAAGAATCTTTCTATCTCCCTAAAAGATCCATGTGTCACTATCATCAGTGAATACAGCTTGCTTGGACTCACAATCCAAGACAACCTTATACCTTTCCAAGGTATCCATCCCCAGGATTACAACAAATCCATGCATCTCAAGTGGTATAAGATCCACTTGAATGCGATGCTCAGAAAAGAAAAGAATGCAATAAGAACACACCTCCCACAAAGTAGCAGATCCCATCAAAGGGGTTTCTAACATAAAACTATTTGCTCTATGACTTGTATTCATGTTGCAGTCAAGAATCACTCTTCTAGTGATAAAGGAATGTGTAGCACCTGGATCAATTAAAACATATACAACACAAGAAGTAGACATGTCAGAATAAAACAACTCCATCTGACCTGTCACAACCTGAGGGTTGATCACTGCATCAGGTGGATTTATCACATAGAATCTCACTGTTGCCTGTGGTTGATTCGGTGCTCGATGACTAGGTACCGATTATCCAGCTTGGGACGCTTGTCCACATCCTCTAGCGTTACCTGGAAACTGTCACCTCTGAGATCCTTGCTAACTCTGCCTCTGGGGTTGGGTCACACTACCTCTCTGGATCTACAATCCTTCATCAGATGTCCCACTTTTCCACATATGTAACAACTTCTAATCCCTTGTTGTGGTTTGGGTGGTCCTGTGACCGACACAGATGCTGAGTTGTGAGCTCCTTCTGGTGGTAAACTTCGTCCTCTACCCCTATTTGACGTCCACTGCATATGGGTACTAAATCTAGGTGGTGGTGTAGGCACAGAAAACCTTGATTTCTTGAAAACTTTGGATGAGGATCCTGGGAACTAAGGATACATCTTCTTGTTCTTGGTCTGTCTCTTCTCTGACACGGACCTCTCTATCCTCCTGACCGACTCCACAAAGGTAGCAAATCTTTCCCTGTTCTCCAGAGCAGACACAGGAGTGGTCAACTCAGTGTTTAATCCTTTCTCAAAATGCCTAATCCTTTCTTCATATGTAGTTTCCATGTACAGACAGAACCACAGAAGCTCCATGAACTTAGTCGTGTACTCACTAATGTTCATTGGTCCTTGTCTTAATCTCTCAAACTGAGACATTTTCTCATCCAAGAACGTCTTTGGAAAGTATCTATTAACAAATTCTCATCAAAATACTTCCCATTCGATCTCCACACCTGACCTTTTCCCATCCTCAATGGTCCACTAGTGACCAGCACTCCCCTTGAGAAGGTACACTGCATGTATAACCTTCTGAGCTTCTGGGATGATCAGGATTCTAAAGGCCTTCTATAGTTCAGTTAGCCACAAGTCAGCATCCGATGGGTCAGCTGTTCCAGCATATTTTGTGGCTCCAACCCGGCAAAGTCATTCAAACGTCTTGTCGGTTCCTTGTCCTTCTGGATGGGTAGGTGCCCTAGGTATAGGTATAGGCATCCTATCAGTCATATGAGTCATGGCAGTCATGAAGTGCCCAAAGATGGCCTGGAAGGCTGGGTTCCCCATGTCAGCTGGGTTGAACTGGGGTGGTTCAGGCACATGTTCCTCCCTTTGTTGGTTTCTTGCACCTCTTTCGGGTGCAGTGACACTACTCTCAGCAACATGTTCGTCATGTGATCCAGACACCTTTAGTTTTCTCTCCACCGCCTATATGAGAAGAAGATACTATCATATATACTGGAAGACACTAGAACAGTCTCAACAACCTTAGTCCTATGTCTCTGTAGACTCAGTGAACCTAGAGCTCTGATACCACTAAATTGTGACATCTGTCTCACGAAAACAAGATTAACTAATATGGAAGCGGATTACTAGCAGCGGAATTACTAAAAATTAAAATTTTTTTGCACTGAGATCCACAAACAGTAAAACTCTTTCATAAAGGATCAAAGTAAGTTATTTACATGCCGAATCAATAGTACATCTCTGTATTATCACATCTCGAGAGTCATAAACATTGAATGCCCTGTTACACTATATAAAGCAGTATACAAAGTCTTGAGGCATCAAGCTACAAAAATCCCAGATCTATATCAAACCATCTTCTGACTCCTAGGACATGAGAGTACAAAGACGACACATAGGACTCTCTATATACAGGACTTGACAGACAGTGTCTCCACCTGAAGATCATTGTTGTCCTTGTTACTGCTGTTGCGGTTGTTGTTCATCCACGGAAAGGTTTCTTCTTCCTCGTCATCTACCTAAAAAGTCAAATCCCACGGGGGTGAGACAAGTGAAAATTGTCCCAGTGAGAGTTATAACTCTCTGCCAGAAGCATTGTTATTGCAGATAGTAGAATAACACTGAGTAGTAGAAATATAAATATTTAACAGCAGATAAATCATTGAACAAGATATGCATAGCAGTATTCTCTATACAATCATTTCAATTATAACTTGATTGAGAAGCAAGTCATTCATTTAATAAGGAATATAAAGAACATGTATATTATTTATCCAACTAGGACATATATAGAATGTATTATCAATCATTGTTTCTCGTAATTCAATCCTAAGAAAATATGCTACACAGCTGATTACATTTTACAAAAAAACTTATGCCCTGAGGAGATGAGGTATACCGCTTATACTCCAACCGACCATTGTGAAATCAAAATCGGTACCATACATAGGTCATCAGAAGAGCTGCATTTCTATGACCTCGTCTTCCTCAGTCAGTGTGAGGAACAACATGCAGGGCATCTCGTGTCTCTGCTAAAATAGCTTTCCATGGTATTCTGGCAACTTCTCTATTAGAGTTATAGTGACATGTTGTACTCCCTTCGCAATCGAGGGATTTCTTATTTATCTCACATCGATTCGTCATTAACAACGTCATCGGGAGATTAGTGATACATCATCCCGACGTATACATATAATGAAGGATTCAGAGATTTAATGTTTATCTCACATCAATTCCTCCATTAGGACGTAAGGATATTCACCTCTATAACCCCCACATACTCAAAAGTATGCTTTCCAGGAATTCCCTTAGGAAAACCTATTTCACCATCATCCAACTTCTGAAGATGATGTATCTATGGTCAGGGCTCTACATGATATCATTATACTTGATTATTTAAGTACATTATTGCATTCTTTTAGCATCAGGCATGTTTTCAAACATAAACCATTAAAACAATTGCTATAAAGAAAGAATATTATTTTATCAAGTTCATTTCACAGCTTTAGTAACATTGGGATCTCAATCCCTTATCATCACATCATCATGATTCAAGAATATGGGTGTTCAAACCCTTAGATTATCAAATCACTTGTTACCACCTTAACAGGTAACTTAATGTCATCAAATTATTTAATAGTGTGAACATGATAGTAGCAATGCAGGTATTTCACATAACTCATACAGCTTGTCAATCTCTTTTGTTACCTTTCAATAGGAAACATAACATATCATATCTTACAAAGCTCATTAGGTACTTTTAATGAACAAAACATCTTATCTCTTACCTGGCTATGTTTAATATCTCATTCATCCTGCATGATTAGTACAAATGATAACAGATACATCTATTTCATACCAGCATAATGCAAAACAATAATATCATCACTATTCAATGGTTGCACCACTAAGCCCTTACCATGGTTAGAGTTTCCCTTTTTAATTCAAAAAGATTTATCATCCCCCTTAAGCTCAAATAGGATTAGTGACTACTCATTTCATTATCCAATCATAGAGCTTCATGCTTTAAAGCATATCCCAGAATTAGGGTTTCACACTTCCAATTACTTTACTTGGAATTAGGGTTTACTATTCATATCACATCACCCTAGGTTAGGGTTTACTATTCATATCACATCACCCTAGGTTAGGGTTTACTATTCATATCACATCACCCTAGGTTAGGGTTTACTATTCATATCACATCACCCTAGGTTAGGGTTTACTATTCACCCCAAGTAGGATTGATCGACAAAGTACCTTGAATTAAGGTTAATTATGTCATCATTATGAATTAAGATCTTACCATCATCATATATTAGGATTACTTCCATTAATACCCTCAGTTAGGGTTATCATTCATTAATCATGATAATTAAGGTTTCATGATCTCATCTTCATGGATCATTCCCTAATTAGACATTCATTCATATTGAGAGTCCATTACTTGATTAACATTCATATAAGAAGACTTTTCTCTCTCATCCCCTATAGGATGATATTAGATTTAGCCTTGATTAGGCTAAGTCAACTCAACATGAAAGAGAATTCACATATGGTTTATATCATGATCATTAAGACTTATTTATTTAAGGGTACTAATCACCTTCCCCCATTAAGATATAATTACCATAATCATCTTTGATTACATCATGTATTAGTCAACTAATCACTTTGTCCTTTAACCACTTTAAGTACCCATGTGGTTTTGGTTAACCATCCACCAAAAGATCTTGGCAACTAAGACCCCAAACGATCTTGACCAAATCAGACCTCAAATGGTCTAAGACCATTTGGACCTCCATGTGGTCTTGGACTACCTTTGAAACCATTTAGAGAAATAGGTAGTGAAGACCATTTGCCCATAGTTGACTTTTGAAACCGCATGAACTCAACCGGTTTTGAAACTGCATGACCTCAAATGGTTTGGGATCATTTGGTCCCAAACGGTCTTGTGACCGTTTGGTCCAAACCTCCTCAAAACCACAAGGGCCAATTATGGTCTCAACCCATCAAATTGAATTAGGGTTTCCAAGATTGATTCCTTCATTGATTGTAATCATGATATCACTCATCAATTGGACCTATCACCATTCCTTAATTGAGTTAATTAGGTTAACCTTCAACTGATTTGACCCTTAATTGACCCTCAGTTGATTATCAATTAGGGTTTGAATCAATTGAATTAGGGTTTGGAATCGATGCCCTTCAACATTAATTAATGTGAGTCTAATTGATTTGAAACCATTGAACCATCCTCCAAATCGAACATGACTTGAACCCAAACGGTCTTGAGGTCATTTGGATGACCTCGAAACAGTCTTGAGACCATTTTCCCTCAGTCAACATCAAGAACCAAGTCAACCAATTAGGGTTTGGCTCATTAGATTGATCACTAAGTCAACAATTGAATATACTTCAACCTAATACCTTTAGATCTTCAAACACTTAACCATAGTTAACCCTAGACCTCCAAACGGTCTTGGGTTACCCCAAAACGGTCTTGGGATCATTTGGATATTCTTCAAAAAGTCTTGAGACCGTTTGCCCCAAGTCAACATCAAAAACCAAGTCAATCAATTAGGGTTTGGATCCTAGGATTAGTCACCAAATCAGCAATTGATTATACATCAACTTGATACCTTTGGATCTTCAATTGGTCAACCATGCTTAACACTAGACCTCCAAATGGTCTTGAGTGGTCACCAAACGATCTTGAGGCTGCTTGGGTGATCCCCAAACGGTTTTGAAACCATTTGGGTCACTCAAACCAAGCTTCAAACTTATTTAATTATCAAATCAGCACCTAACCCGAGTAGGGTTTTGGTGATTGTTGGACCTTCAACTAGTGAACCAAATGAAGTTAATTAATCATTATTGATGGAGAATTGACCTACATTATTCTCAACATGTCTCCAAATGGTCAACGCTTGGTCAACACCACCAAACGGTCTTGGACGGTTTGCTTCTATGCGGTTTAGTGAAACCGTTTGCATTCAAACGGTTTGAAACCGTTTTCTCCCAAACGGTTTGGGAAACCGTTTGAGCAACAAAAGCAAACCGTTTGGTAAAGTAACTTTTTGGATATTTATCTAGAATGATGTCATCTTCGTCTTCCTCTGTTCAACCAAGAACAGGTGTTGTTCTTCATAGAAATTACATCTAGAACTCACAAGAGTATCAAAGGAAGAAAAGTAACCAACGCTTCTTATAGAAAAGAGTACAATACTAATGATTAATGGTTAGAGTTATAAAACCCGCCTCTAGAACTGATATCAAGCTCCAACCTCCACAGATTTAATGGTGGATGGAGCTCCAGTAGTTGTCCAAGGTCCGTCCTTCAACTTTTGGATGAACAAACTTGCTAGAAATGGAAACCAAGTGAAGAAAACCATGAATCAAGCCTTGTTTTAGGGTATCCACCATGAATCTGAGGTAGATGATGATCCAAACTTACCAACAGGTTTGGTCGTCCTTCCTATACTCGAGAGCTCTCCTTTGGTCAGCCAAAGTAAGGTGAGAAGAGAAATAAACTAGGGAAACGGTTCTCATGTGTATTGCAAGAGATATACATAAGAGATATGTATATGGGTTTTTAAGGAAATAGAAAAAAGAGAGTTATCTTCTTTAATTCCAACTAATTTCCACCAAAGTTTCCTCCATTCCTTGGGAACGTATCCACCTTCTATATCCAAGAAAAGCCTCTCCATTATCCAAGGATTAATGGAAAAGAACTAAACACCTTAAAGAGATGTATATTAATATCCATCCTTTTATGGGATATTGTCGTATATAATATTATTGTGAATGGCTTTAAATCAACCAAGATCCTTTTGTGCCCAAGCATAGAACAACCTCGTCCAACATTATTGCAAACACATCCCTCAACTTTTGGTTGAAGGGGTCCTCAATTAATTATTTCTTTTTGCATTAAATTATACTAAAGAGCCATTTATGCTTAAATCTTGATTATTTTAATGTCAAGATTCTCTCTCCTCCATGATAATTCAAATGAGGCACACCTCTCATTTTATTTGCTCTAATTGATGCCTAGAAACATGAGAGACCCTCTAGAGGTGATATTTTTCATATTGAACCCTAGGTTTTTGGAAAATTACACATTACACCAAAACTAGATTTTAATACACAAGGATTGCTCTACAAGCTTTATCTTAATGCCCAAGCTTGTGGAAATCATACCACTACATCATATTCATTCTTATGATGTCTCAGCATCAGAGGAACATCTTATCATGTGCAATTTGCAAGTTAACCCCTCTACTTGGGTAATTTGCACTTTAGTCCATTATTAAAAAACAATGTTTCATCATTATACAAAAAGGACTAATATTGAAATATAAGTTCCTCAAAAGCCTTAATTACATTTCAAAAGGTAAGAACAAACATCTAATCAACATTATTAGGCAAAACACCTAGGGTTAGTACATAACCCAGGTCAAGGATGTTACAGATGAAGTAGAGGCCAAGAAACAACATGTGGAGGCTTGAAGAATATCTTCTACAAGAAAACAAGTGGATGATATTTGGAGGACAATATTGATTCTTTCTCCCCCATTTGGATATCTTGGTTTCCAACTCAGATTTGAATGTAGTAGATCAATATATTCACTACCAATTGCACATCTTTTGTTGGACAACAGGTGTGCTCAAAGGTATCACCTCTGTAACTCTTTCACACTTTGCAATATTGGAGTTTTATAGCTACTAAGGATCCATTGGCATGGGAGTTTTGGGAGAAAAATATTAAAATTCCACTAAACCCTCTCCCAAGAAATCCCTACAAGTGTGCCCCCTAACTCTCTTACAGACTACTCCTCACGATCTAATTTCCTCTATGATCCACTAGAAGAAATATCTATTATCCTTCCAAGCACGTTGTAAGGAGTGGGACCCATAGGGGATCCACTCCCTACTAAACTTTGAGTAATAAAACATCCATTCCAAACACACACAAAAGGTATGATGTAATAGGTGTAAATTATTCAAATCTCACATGATGGCATACAAAACACCAAAGTATGGTAGTGAAATAAAATTGCATGACTATAATGAATTTTACAAAAGTACATCATCATTACCATATAGGGTTTACAAGGATATTACGTCATAAGGATCTAGTATAGGGAAATCTAAACCATGTCATGTTTGTCTCAAAGCATCTACTCCTTAAGCTAAGTCCATCTCAGCATGCCATGTCTTCCATGTCTTACACTTGGGATTGGAAACATACCCTGGCAAGAGAAGAAAAAAGTAGAAGACATCAGTAACAGACTGGTATGTGCATACCAAATCAAGTATTGAGAAATATGAGAAACAAAGGACATCAAATAAAAGGCTTACCAAAGGAAAAGGAAAGGACTACCAAACTTGGCATAAATGAATATGAATTGCAAACATATGATAATAAAAGAGATGTTTGTCATAAATAAAATAATAAAGTTGTGCCACATAAGCACTTATCATGAAATTAGGACACATAACCCATCAATATTAACCATCAACCTGCATGCATGTGAGATAAGAATAGCACTAGAACAATATAAAGGAAATGATGACCAAGCCTTATAAACTTAAAACCTGGTAGAGAATGATGTACTGTCACACTCCCAATATATATATATATATATATATATATATATATATATATATATATATATATATATATATATATATATATATATATATAAATAATGGGAATCAACCCAAAAACCAATGTACTTACACTACTCTAAGACTACTGAATCACATAACATGCTTATTGTAGAGGAAAGTAACAAGTATAGTCTTTTACAACACAAATTAAAGTTGCCATCTCAAAATTATACAAAATAAGCATCAACCACATAAGTGGGAAAAAGTAGTACATGTCACCATGTAAAAGTTCCACCATGAGTCAAGTATAAGATTGAGTCAAAAGAATATCCTTCAGAGTAGAGTGATTCACAAAAATTAGAGCCAATTAATATATTCTCAATAGAAAGAGATATTATGTAGGCTATTATCCATAGGACCAAGAGAAAGATGAAAATAGGTAATTGCTTAAAAGTAATAATAGGGGATGTAAACATACCTCATTTTAGATATGAAACAAGTTTGAAGTCAACCCTAGATCCAAGCCTAGGCCTCCAAAGCACCAATTAAGCATATATGCATAATTAGATTAGATTTACATTAATTTCATTAACACTAAAGTCACCATTTTCTTAAATATAAATTAGGTTATCAAAACTATGTCAATTTCGGATTATATTTTTCTAATTTCAAAACATATTTTATTTCAATTTTCTGACTTCAAATTATTAGTTATGAATTTTGCAAATTATGATCAATTAGGAAAATCCATTAAAAATCACATTTATAACATTAGATTAAGGTGCCTAAATTGGTTCCATTAGATATATTATAAAAAATTTATTCCAAACATATTTTCATTTATTTTTCTGAGCTATAAATAATTAATTATGAATTTTGTAATATCCTACCAATCAGAATATCTCTTAAAGCCATGTATACTATATCATCTACTTTTGTCAAAACCAAAGTGAGTTGGCCCTATCATAGTTTGCCACCTAGTGTGGGCCCACTAGTCAACCATGCACAAAGAGCAACATTGTAAAACCAAACATGAAGAGAAAGAAGACATAAATACCCATTCAAAGCATGATGAATACAAAACCAAAATGAGGGCAACACAGTAATGTGACCATAGGTCATCTTCTACACAATCTTCCATGAATTGAGATCTTAGAGGCACAAACCACGGATCAATTTGTGTTCTACATTGCAAGTCTCAAGAAGAAAACCCCCAACCATCAACTTGAGGTCATTTTGAAACCAATGACTTTTGACTTAGTCTCGGGGGTGCTCATACCTTCAGCAAAGACACCAAGGGTGAACACTAGGTTAATGGTTGTGGAAAACCAGGCATTGCCCACAAATTTCACTAGAGAGTCAAATAGGGGGAAATGATGATAATACCCTGGGAGAAGAAATCAAGGCTGGAGAAAGCTTCTACAGGTTTCATCAAAGTTGTTCACTCAATCCAACCACCTTTTTAAGCCCAAGAATTCACCTTCAAAGTCGGGGAGGCACGCCGACACTAGCAGAGCTAGGGAGGCATACTCTTAGCCAAACTAGATGAGAACCTCATAGGGGAACAAGCATGAGGAACATGTTGAAGGTCTAGAATGCTTTATCTAGAGCCTTAAGCCATGGGATGGCAATAAAAGGGAAGACGAGGAGGAAATATAGGTGAAACAGAGGAACATTGGCGGCGGGTTGCAAACTGAGCGATGATGCCCTAATCCCTTATATTTCTGGGGTATGATAGGAAGCTGAGGGCGGAGGGATATGTGAGAAAAGGAAGAATGGAGAGGGAGAGCAAAGAGAAAATTGAGAGAAGGGGGCACAATGTCATGCAAGAGATAAAGGAAAGAAGTAGGGAGGAAGAAGAACCAATAGTCATGTGATCAAAATATGACGACCTAGATTGGGCCAATGTGATATGTTACACATGGACATTAAGGATAATTCACTTTTTCATGGTACCTAGATAGATGAGGTTATCTCTTTTTAGCTTAGGTATGTTAATCTACTAAATATATTCAAATCATTTTATGTCGTAACATTATTAATATGGATAACCACTAACGTTTACCCTAAAAACATTTTTATTGGTAGTAAGGAAACATGAAGAAATGGCATTATAGTGTAAATCATGAAAACATTATAAACACCAAGAAAACTATCATTTCATATCAATCCTTATATTTTTCATCATTGAAATCTTAACATCCTTACACTTCTTCACTATTTCACCTCTCTCACTATTTCATGCATTTCTTGTTATTTATAATTAGTTAAGGATAATTCAACATACAACATATAAGTAATTTACTACGCTTAAAAATGGTATCAAACATATTTATTCGTTTTCAAGTTTCTTTGAAATATGAATAAGAAGTCAAGGAAAATATTTTTCTGATAATTTTCTCTTGATTTCCTTTTATAGCTGGAATTGTTCATATTTATGATATTAGTTGATAGAAGGTAAATTTGTGCTCATTTTGTCTTTTATGTATTCTTCTACTCACCTAAATAATAAAAACATTTGGTATTTCCCTCACTTTCATATCATATACCACTCTGTAATAATCCAAATATGGGTAGATTCCACTTGTTGATCTTCTAGTTTGCCTAGAGGATATGATTGTATGAGAAGGATAAAGATCATGAATTTTTCCCTACTTGAAGGAAATTTCCCTAGAGGGTATAGGACATAAGAAAGGTGAGGAGATAATAACCATATGATTACTTTTTGTTCCAGCTCCAAACAATCCTGGAGTTGATTTTGGGTTGAATCTTCTTATGTTATAATAATTTGTCCAAAAATCATTCTTCAAGAGATATACATGTATGTGAGGGTGAAGAGTTTCAGAACATGGCATGGAGGATGTTATGGAGTTAGGTTTGGTATGCATATATATCTCTAATTATGTTACATTTCATGTTCTTTGCCAAAATTAATAGTCAACTTCTTTGTGGTCTCTTGACCAAAATTGGACGTTGTTGGGATCATTATTTACTAAAATTTGATTGCTACCAACAAGCCAGTCTGACTTGTTGAATAGAAGTCTAACTTCTTAGCCCTACCAAGAAAAAGGTGATCAATAAATGAAGTTCCATTGTGATAGCTTAGGGTTACCCATCCTATGTGCTTTGAAAATGTGACTTTCTTAAGCACCCCATCATAATTGGTTGTCACTCCTCTTTTTCATGTTCTAATTTGTTCTAACCTTAAGTCATAACGAAGCACCTCAAGCACAAGAAATCCTAAGGAGACTCAAAAAGTCTAACTCTAGTTTTTATTACTAACAATGACATAAACTACTACAAGTCATTGTGACCTACAAATTCAATATATTATTTTTAAACTTTTAGAAACTAATCATTACAATATTTGTTGGTGCGAAGATGTAGCATGAAAATTCTTCCCAAATCTCATCTGACTAACTAGTTTTGTTTATTTTTAAACCATATTTGTTGATGGGTTTGTTTTCTGTTTCCAGGTAGTCTGCTAAATAAGTATATTAAAATCCTACTTTTAATTTCTTTGGCATAAAGGAAATGGTGAATCATTTTATTTAAAGACCTCATCTTCCCCTTATATCCTTTTTAACATTTATTTTATCTATTCTATTGGATTTTTTTTTGCCAATTTAAAATGTACTTGATAGATTCTGCATGTGGTTTACATTTTCCTTATTTTTTATAGGGAAAGATAGAAATACTCTATGATGAACAAGTCTACACTGAGTCAGCCTCTTTGTGAAGAACCATACTTGGTGGATTGTATGTCTACAATATATAATTTTCAAGGTCCAAGTATGTATCATGATTAATCATGACTTATGTTGATATTTGGTAGTTTCTTCCTTTTACTTTTTATATGGTTGAACATATTGAGGTGTTACTGAGTTTCTAAGAGGTACAAATTCAATGGCTTGGCAACCATATGCATCAAATAACTAGCCAGAACCTAGGTGGAAAATCTACTAAATGATGGTGAATCCTTTCTTTCTTTCAAATTCACTCGCGCCTTATGTTTACACATATTGAGATGTTACTGAGTTTTTAAGCAGTTGAAATTCAATGGGTTGGCAAGTAGATGCATCAAATAACTAGTAACAACCTAGGTGGCAAATATAGTAAATGATGGTGTATCCTTTCTTTCTAGTATATACTATTTGTCTATTTGATTTTTTCTTATTCTTCCATCATACTTCTTCTCACACTCTCTGGAAATTTGATTGTATGTTGTTCTTCACCACATTTGATTTGTGAATACACTTTTCTTTGCAATTATAGTGTTGAATCCTAGGCCTACATTTGACAATGGATTGGGTGTTCTCTAATTCATGTTAATTTCATCCAGTTGGTAGGACATGTGTTGTTTGGATTTAGAAAATTAATGTTTGAAACATATTTGTTTTCAATTTTCTTATTCACAATATTGGGTCACATCAACATCAAAATGGGAATCCATTTTTTATTGAACTTCATGTTCCTGTAAATGAAATTTCTTTATCTAAGTTGGGCATGAATAGGGGATTGAAATAGGACTAATAGACCATGCTAGTTGTAATGAACCATTTTCAAATTATTCATCTAATTAGGGTTTACTTGGATGATTGCATTCTTAGTAGTAGATTTATTATTGCTTATGCTTGATCAATGATGATAGTATAATTATGAATTTTGAAACCTAATTAGAAACTCAAATAATGCTTCTATTTTAAATAATTATGGTTGTGAACAAGTGTATTGGTTGTATATTGATATGTACACCCTTGTCCTATATATATAGAAGAGGAGGCAATTACAAGGAAGCACAAGGAAGCGTACTGAAACCGTAATGGTCCATGGGATAACATGCCCTCTACATAATAGACCAATTAACCTATCAACTAAATAGGCTAATATTCTAACACTCCCACTCAAGATGGAGCATGGGTGAAACACATGTCCAAGCTTGAATTTACAGGACTCGATTAATTGCTAACATGAATGATAAATGAAAGATAGAAGTGTGACACCCCATACAAAACTTGTTACTCCCCCTTACACAATACTTTTGAACTAAAAAGATATGATGATGTCTCTTTGATTTGTGTTCTACTGGTCAGAGAAACTCGAGCTTTGAAGAAGGTCTTTCTCTTGAATTGCATTTGGAATGAAGAACGTCTGAAGTAGACAATAATAAATACCACGACCACACCATCTTCACTGAATAGGAATGTGAAATGGAATAAACGCACTGAACACATCCCACATACATAACGCGGAATGAAAGTAGATCAATGCCAATGTAGCAGTATAGGTGTCTTTGAATTGTCTGAGAAGTGTAGCCAAATGGAATTAGCACTGAAGACCACTGACGTGCATAATGTGGCATGAACACTCTGAATGAGGTGTTGAGGTGTTGTCTCAATATGTAGAAGTAATAGATGCAAATTAGAGAAGAAGTGACGAAGTAGCTCAATGAAGATCATTCTAGATGAATCCTTGTAGATATAAAATTTGCATAGGCTTGAAGATGATGAGCTTTAGAAATTAAGAAGTAACCATCTGGAGCACCATCAACACAACATCAAATAGAATGTCATCAACACCAAAGGGACTAGAGATTGGAATTATCTACAAAAACTCTTGTCCTGACGTACATAATGTGATAGGAACGTGAATGTCTTGGTGTCAGTGTTTCAACTATGAGATCCTTCGATGCTATCTGAAATGTAAAGGGATAAGTGGGAATGGCATGCAACAAAGAGACCAGTGACATAGATGTGTGAAATAACATAAAGATCCATGAAGATATCCTAGAATATCATCTCATCTCTCTCATGTCTCTCCCTCGTGTCCTCTCTCTCATATTCTCTTCATACCCTCCTCTCTATCTCTCTCCTCTATTCCCCTTGCACACCAAATATGATGAGAGTGAGTAATAGATGGCATAGAGAAAGGGAAATATGACCCCCCCAGATGTGGAAAGATGAACACATGAGGGATGGGAGTTGGGAAAGGCAAAAAGGTAAAATAAGAGGTGTAGTATGTAGAGAAGAACAAAAAGAAGACTATCAGAATGTAAACTTGATAGAAAGAGGATATACACTACATGAATATAACTTTGTAAGAAAGAAGTGGCACCGTAGGAATGGCTCTTGATAGAAGATTGATAACTAGAATTAAAATGCAAAACACCTGATATAAGATCCAGATAGAGGAAATAAATGGATCGTTTCATGACCCAAAAGGACATTTTTTGGCCCTTCGACCGACAAAAGTGGGGGTGCGAGAGTTGAGCACCAAAAAAATATTACTAAGTAAAAAAAATAGGATCCGACTATCATCAAGTATTGGAAGAGAAATAGACCTTTGGAGGACATAAAAACTCAAACTACACATCTTGATGTTGACGCATCATGTCTATGACTTGACATACTTTGTAGATTGTCAGGGATGAGAGGCAGGCTCCTATTGACACGCTGTGTGAGATTTCTGACACATGGTGTATCTTTAATTGTTGATGAAGACATGCTCTTAGACATGTGGAAATGTGACACACCATGTCAGATGCTGGAGGCATAAATTGAATCTCCACTGACACACCGTGTTCAAAGTTGACACGCCATGTCCGATGCAATCTGCACTGTCAGATTGAATTCTTGAATGTAACACATCATGTTGTTGATCAACAAGCCATGTTAATCGTGATATGATCAAAACTTTGTGTTGTTAGGATGATTTATGGAGCACAACATGTTGTGCTATTTGGACAACACACCATGTAGGCGACGGATGATGCACAATCTCGATGGGAATTTATTCTATCAAGGTTGATGGGAATTGGCATCGTCTATTGTACACCTTTGATCATCACCAGTGATGACTCCTTGCTTGACAACGGTCAGATCTGGAAAGAATGAGAAACGTCTAATATCCTATGAGGTGGCATAGCGGTAGAGTGACAGTGGATGCTTTGATATCTTGCATAGCAGCTCGATGCAGAGACGATAGTGTGACAAGGTGGTGAAGATGGTTGCAAGAGCCAAAGGTTGATCTGCTAGGCATGGCTTCTTCAATAGTGGAGCCTAGAGTTGCTTGACGATCAGTTCTTCTTTAAGGATATAGGGAAAATGATGATGACAGATAGATCTGGACGAAAAATAGCACCGTCTAGAGACTCAAACTAGATAGAGACTACTAAGAAGGATGGCATTGGATCACAAAAAAAATATTTGTGGATGGAAAGATGATGTGACCATGAAGGTCGGGGTGTGCCTGGAGGGAGGCCGTCCTAGGCCATGAAGGAGGTGGCAAAAATTTCCCCGTAGGCAGATTCTCCCCATGTTGCTCTCTCTCAAGGAGAGAGGGTTGGCAACAACTAGGGTTGGATCAGGTGCCTAGACGAGAGGGAAGGGAGGATCCGCCTAGGGTTCTATTCCTATTGTTATTGCTCTGATACCATGTGAACAAGTGTATTGGTTGTATTTTGATATGTACACCCCTACCCTATATATATAGGAGAGGAGACAATTACTAGGAAGTACAAGGAAGCAGATTGAAACCCTAATGGACCATGGGCTAATAGGCACATGTACATAATAGACTAATTAACTTGTTAACTAAATAGGCTAATATTCTAACAAGGGTTTGTTAAGTGTAAACCCTACTCTCTAAAATTAGGGTTTTGGTAGCATATACATAAATAATTTGATAAATACAGTGGTATAGTAGATGATGTGAGTATTTCATCTACAACTATAATTTAATTGAAATTTGTATATGGTTGAAAAACTCAAATTTAAGTGTTCTAGAAAAATATCATGAATTTTTAGTATTTCTCTACTCTATTTTTTGGTTGAGTTTTTATAGGAAAAACCCAATTGTCCTTTCATTATGGATAAATATATTAGTCTAGAATTGGATTTTTATCTTTTTATTGGTACATCCAAATGATATGAAATTCTAACTTTATCTTAAAACTATTTTTCAAACATTAGATAAAATTTCATAAATTTTGGATAATTTTCAACTGATCCAGAGAGTGGCATCGACTAAGTTTCTTATCAATGATAAGTCAGCCGAACAACTAGTCTATCTAAATAGAAAAATAAGACTAAAAATAGTTATTAAACTTGTTCATAAATATCCCAAGAACCCAAATTCATCTATGTGATAAACCTAACATCCTAGTAGCTTTCATCATTCTTGTTAGAGATACGAAATTTGAGAGAGAGAGAGAGGATAGTTAGGATTTTAGAGGATAAAATTGTTGCAAATGTTGGATTTGGGTTTTAGCTTCCTATAACTTGCAAAGTCATGTAAATTCTTCAACTTCATATATGATTTCATGGTGAATCTTCTCTCATATGTCTAAATATCATCCTCCATTTGATTTTAATAGAAACAATATAAAATTGCCATATTTTCTCTTTCTTTCTCCCCTATTCTTTATTTATAAGGTTTCCAAGTTGAAAGGAGGAAGAAAAGGAGTTAATGGCTAGCGTCTCAAAATTTAGATTATATGGGATGTATTTAAGGTGCTTGGCACCTAATACAAGTGTTTATATCTCTCTCTCATTCTTAAGATTTGTAATCATGTTGAAAGCCTAATTTTATCCATCTAAAATAATCAAGATCATTTCTCATATTTGTATGTAATTGGGTAATCAATTAGGATGATTTTTGGGAAATAAATGTTATTGATTTTGATTTTTTCTCTTTAATTTATATTTTATTAGTTCCCCAAATATTGATTGAAGATGTATGAATAGTCTTATGGATAGAGAAATATATCATTTCACACCAATTTTTCTTAAAATTCAAACAAAGAGTGATATGTTTAGAAATTTAGTTGACATGTATGCAATCATATTTGAACTCAATAAGCATGAGTTTTTCAACTAAAATGTTGAATCCTTAATTGAATTGAATATGTTACACACATGAGGATCGGTATAGGAGGTTTTACATATAGGAAATCCATGTCTAGAGTTAATCTTAAGAGATGGAGTCAATAGAGTCAATGATACATTGTATGTTTGTAAATGATTGACTGATTGTGTGGAATGGAAACTAGGATTTCCATGTGTCTTGATAGATTCAACGAACCTTTATACATTCTAATGAGATTACTTAATTATATGATTCTTATGATGTGTTGAATTAATCCGACTTCTTAAAAACCTAGAATCCTTATATCAAGATGAGTATGAGAAAAAAAATTCAACTCACACAAAATCCAATGAATGTGAAAAGAAATGCTAAATTGTAGGCGTTATTACTTAAATTGAATTTGATAAGTCTTATTAAGGTTATATAAGCATAATGCATGTATTCTAGTATAATATATGGAATTTAAGTAAATCCCACATAAAGACTACATTTTTATACAATTCACATAACGATGAACTGAGATATTAATGAAGATTAAGGAGTATGAATAACAAGTAACCCTAATTTATTATTTTTACCAAGAGTGAGTACTATTATAAGGAACTAAGTGGTCATTGTTACTTATGAAAATGTTGTTGGAAGTCAAATGCATGGTATGATCATATAAATACAAGAAAGGGAATAGACAAGAATGAATTAAATGGTGTGATAAGATATGGATGGAATTAAATAGTATTGTTGTAACATACTCAATTTTGGAGACACAACTTACTTTCTACTTTAATTTACATCTAGAGTGACTATTTTTTCCCTAAAAAAACTAAGTATTTTAACTAGTTTAAAACTCCAAATTATTATTTTATGTATGTAATATAATTCTTGATATACTGTGTCCACTATTCTGGTGGCCAAAACATTTGTAGATAGCTAAAAATGTAAGAAATAAATCATTTGTGTCCTCTTTATAAAGTATGGAATTTAATATATTGACTCATTGAAACTAATTGAAATTATCGTATATTGCTAATAAATTATAAAATATACCTTTGGTAAACACATTAAAGGATGATTTGACTCTTATACCCATCTAAATCCCTAAATTGGTCATATTGATCCTAACCTATTTAGTAGCCATTTTCCAATTGATAATATAAAACTAGAAATTTATTTAAGTAATCCTACCCTTAACCTACCTCACCCTTAAACCTCACCTTATTTGATGTTTATTTGACTAATCATTCAATTGATACCAAATTACTCCCATTCACTGAATTTAATGTACCCATGTTTCTTAAGTCTCCTCATTCAATTAGGTAACACCTCCCTACCTTAGTACATTGATGTGTCCACGTGCTTTCCTTACTTGTATAATGCACGCCACCCCAACTTGGAGCCAACAGATGTTTCTCCATTCTCTTTTGATTCCTCTTTACTTCTCTTCTCGTCCTCTTCTCCTCTCTCTCGTACTTCCCTTATATATTCCTTCTTTGAAATACCATTGTAGTGGCCATCCTCAAAGTCCTAGCCACCCAAACCAATGTTTTGGCAATGATGTCGCTCGTGGAACCACCGATAATTGGCGCCATCATCTGCCCTCCTCGTCTCCCATTTAGTTCTTCTTTAGTTCTTCTCTCCCTCTTCCTTTTCCTCCCTTCCATAAATCTTTGCCTCATCCTTCCTTTTGCTTCATGCCTAGAAACCCTAGCCACCCTCCTTCCTATCTCACAACACCCCTTGATAGCATGTCATTGTCTCACCAACAACCTACACCTACCACCAGTTTGATGTCACCACCACCAAGACATACCACCACCGAAGTCTCTTCCTCTCATCTTTAGATTCCTCTAACCAAACCATAGACACCCTCCCTCCTTCCTCTGTGTGATGGCCACTTGCTTTACCCTACCAAGGATGGACCTACAAGCAACAAGGACGGAACACAACATACACTTCCACTGGATGGTCGAGAGTCATAGCTAGAATTATAGTGGTCGGTGATGACTCTAGTAGACCATCACCCATTTCCTTCAAAGTTATCACCTCAAAACATAGCCACCACCTTCTGGTTAGCAGTGAACCCTAGCCTCTCCTTCCTCAATTTGTGGTGTTTATCTAGTGACTGGTAGAAGATCTTCCATCACCTACAGTCATCGACGAACATATGTTTACCTTTATCCACTAAACTTTCATTATTGGATACCCCTTCTTATTCTTTGATCATTGACATGGATCTGAATCTGACACACACCAGCAGGCTTTAGACTTGTTCTAGTTGCATGTATTTTGATCGTGAGATTTAAAATGTACTACCTCATGCTTCACTAGCAACGAGACCTCAAGGAGCATAAACATGAATTCTTGGAACATATTCGTCAATAGGGTTCAACATATGAAGATCTAACCCTTTGAGGATCGGTGGAAATCAAATAAATATGTAGGTTAGTTATGGTCTGAAATTCATGTTTTGATTCATGTATTCTCTAAAACTAAGTAATTTGTGTAGAGTATTACACACTACATAATACATGAAATGATATTTCTGGGGCATGGAACTAATATGACAAATCAAATAAATTGATATGATGCATTTATGTTTATCTAGTTGATATGTGTATATATACATACTAGTACATCACAGAAAGGAAGAGTTTTGATAAATGCAATATCATGTAGTTGATAACTATGATATATATACATATAAATGTGCTTAAATTAGTCACTTAATAAATTATACAAGAAGTCTAATATCTTGGTGCAAGTTATAGACATAATGGTGCTTAACTGGGTAAACAACAAGTTCTGAAAATAATAGATGTTATTGAACATATGCTAGGCCCTAATGCATCACTCTTGTTATTCAATAAAACCTTGCGTGGATATGCATGCTAATTAGATACACAACATGAGTGTAAGGGATATTTATCCACCAAATAGTGGCCTATTTTGAACAAGTTATTATATATGAAGTATGAGTAAAATGAATGATTATTGTCTAAAGTGGATAGACATCTTTTTTCTTCAAATGGTAATCATGCCACACTTTCATTCTTTGTTTATAAATCCTTGCATTTTCATAGGTGTGAAGTCTCAATTCTTCAAGTTCTTGGAGATGAAGGAACCTTTTTTGTCCAGCCTTATCAAGGTCCATATTCAGAAATTTTATGGCCCATAAAGTCTTGTGCTCTAGTTGAAGTGATAGATGATAGGATTTACTATAAATCAACATGTAGGGCTTCGTCCCTATAAGTATTTTGTAAGCAGCTCAATAGCCCAAAGTACATCATCTAGCTTCATTGCACAATCTTTCATGGTGTGAATCACGGTCTTTTCTAAGATTTTCTTTATCTGTCTATTCGATACTTCCACTTGCCCCAATGTCTGGGGGTGGTAAGGAGTCGCGACATTGTGCTTCACCCCCTACTTTCTTAGCAAAGCCTTGAATTGTTTCTCACCAAAATGTTATCCTCCGTCACTTATGACTGTGTGTGGTACTCTAAAGAATGGGAATATAGTTTTCTCAAAAAGCTTTATCATGGCCTTGGAATCACAAGTTTGAGTAGTGGCTGCTTCAACCCACTTGGAAATGTAATCAACAACAAAGAGGATGTATTGATTCCCTTTTGATTGCGGGAAAGGTCCCATGTAGTCAATTCTCCAAACATTAAAAATTTCAACTTCTACCCAATCTGCCATGGGCATCTCATTCCTCCTACTTATATTTCCTATTAACTGACATTCTTTGCATGATTTGACAAAAGAAGTTGCATCCTTGAAGATTGTGGGCCAATAAAACTGAGATTGTAGGACCTTTGTTGTTGTCCTATCCTAACCATGGTACCCACCATAAGGTGACGAATGGCACTCTTTCAGGATCAATGGCACCTCCTCTTTTGGTTTGCACTGACAATATAGATTGTTGGATCATCTTTTGAAAGGCAATGGGTCATCCCATTAGTAATTCTTCAAGTCATAAAACAACTTCTTCTTCTGGTTGTATGTGATTTCTGGTGGCAACTGTCTGCAGGCTAGATAGTTACAGATATCTACAAACTAGGGTAGACTCTACTCATCGGACTAAGCCATTAGTAGGGCTTCATTAGTGTAATTGTCATTCACTAGTGACTGATTCTCTTTGTCAAAGACTATTCTGGACAAATGGTCTACAACCACATTCACCTTCCCTTTCCTGTCAATGATTTTGTGATCAAACTCTTGTAATAACAATGCCCATCTTAAAAGTTGTGGTTTTGTATCCTTCTTATGAATCAGATACTTAATTGCCCCATGGTTTGTATATACTTTCACCTTCGATCCTATTAGGTATGATCTGAATTTATCAAAGGAAAATACAATGGCCAACATTTCTTTTTCCATAGTTGTGTAGTTTACTTGTAACTCATCAAGCATCTGGCTCGCATAACAAATTACATGATGTTTCTTGTCCTTTTTTTGTCCCAAGACAACGCCTATTGCATAGTTATTGGTGTCACACATGATTTCAAAGGGCAATTCTCAGTCTGGTGCTTGAAGAATTGGCGTTGTTGTTAGTGATCGTTTCAGTGTACTGAAGGCATCCAGACATTTGTTGGTGAACTCAAACTTGACATCTTTGAGTAGAAGATTAGACAAAGGCTTTGAAATTTTTGAGAAATACTTTATAAACCTCATGTAGGATCCTACATCCCAGAAAATGTCTCACTCCTGTTACAGACTTTTGCAGCGGAAGCTTTGAGATAACTTCAATCTTACTCAAGTCTACTTCAATTCCCTTCTTCAAAATCTTTTGATCTAACACTATTCTATCTCATACCATGAAATGGCACTTCTCTCAATTTCTTAGGCATGCATCAAATTCTGTCGCATAGACTAAGAAGTCATCCATAAAGACTTCTATGATATCTTCCAGAACATCTAAGAACATCTAGATCATACAACGTTGGAATGTTGTGGGTGCATTGCACAGTCCAAACGACATTCTTCTAAATGCATATGTGCATAGATGCACATGAATGTTGTTTTCTCTTAATCATCTGGGTGAACAGGGACTTGATATAATCTTTAATATCCATCTAGAAAACAAAAATAGTCATGATGGGCCAACCTTTTTAGAACATGGTTGATGAATGACAAGGGGAAGTGATCTTTTTTGGTGGTTGTATTTAGCTTGCGGTAATCAATGCACATGTGCCAACCTATCACTATCCTCGTGGAGACTTCATCTCCATCTTCCCTTCGTACAACTATCATTCTGCCTTTCTTGGGTACAACATAGATGGGACTAACCCAATTGTTGTCGCTTATTGGGTAGATGATTCCAGCATCACGTAGCTTTATAACTTCTTTCTTCACAATCTCTTTCAGCATTTGATTTAGCTTCCTTTTTGGTTGAGCCAGTTGCTTGGCTGTCACTTCAAGGCAAATTATGTGCATGCATAAAGCTGGGTTAGGACCTATGATATCCTCCACAAAATACCCTATAGCTTTTCTACGCAGCCTCGGCTTGTCTAGTAGCTTTTCCATTTGGTCATCTGATAAGTTGGCATTGACAATTACTGGATTCATTTCTTCTTCATCTAAGAATTTATATTTCAACCCTTCTGGAAGAGGTTTTAACTCTAGCTTGAGCTTCGGTGCCTCCTTCTCCTCGGTCATCTGTTCCAATGAAGTATACTTCACTGTTTCAATTATTTCTTCATCATCGTTGGATTCTTCTTCAAGTTGGTTCAAATAATCTAAGATTTCTACAACTTCTTGACTTTCCATGGCAGGATCCTGGCTATTTAGGGCTCACATTAGAGGATCTACAATTGCATTATCTTCTTGCACTTCTTCACAATATTGATTATAGCTATCCATGAAGTAGGCTGACTCAGATAGAGACGATCCCCTCATGGCATCTTGTACTCTAAAATCCAAGTGATCGTTCCCTACTCGTATTGTGATAATTCCTTCAGCAACATCTATCAGTGCTCTCCCCATTACAAGAAAAGGCCTTCCAAATATCTAGGGTATCTGGAGTCTTTGACTATGTCTATTACCACTATATCACATGGTATGAAAAATCTCCCAACTCTTATTGACATGTCTTCTACTATTCCCACTGGCCTTGTAAAGGTATGATCAGCTAACTCGATCTTCATCCCCATCTTTACCATGTCTATCAGCCCAAGCCTTTGGGCTAGAGTCAGGGGCATTAGAATTATGCTTGCTACCAAGTTAGCTAATCCTTTTCTCTCCACGTTATCTCCAACACAGAAAGGTATTTTGAATGCTCCAGGATCTTTCTTTTTGGTAGGTAGCTTTGCTTGAACAAAAGCACTGGACATTTTTTCTAAGTAGACAGTCTCAATGTGATCACCTTTTCTTCTCTTTGTAATCAGATCTTAGAAGAACTTTGCATAGGTTGGCATTTCTTCTATCGCATCAAGAAAGGGCACATCCAGGTGAATTTTCTTTACATCTTCTATGAAATTTTTGTACCTCTACTTCAAGTGTGCTTTCATTAACTTATAGGGGAAAGGAATTCTTGGGGTGTATGGATTTTTCTTCATAAGAACATATCCTAGTGGGTCTGAGTCCTTTTCCTCTCCTTCCTTCTTCTTTTCGGGTTGTCTTGCTTCTTTTCCATGGTCAACTAGTTCTTTCCTTCTTGATTCTTCTGTTGCCTTTTCATTCTCAGATTGTTGATCATCACAACTTCTTTTTTCTTCAGCGTTGTTGGTTTTATCATTCTCCATCCTTTTCCCATATTGGAGGGTAGCCATTTTCGAGTCTCGATATTCAACGTGATCTTTCCTGAAGGATTTTTCATTAGCTTGGCCAGCTGTGTAAGTTACTGATCAATTTGTCTCTGATGAGTTTGCATATCCACCATTTGAGTTTGCATGTTAGTTAGCACTCCCGAATTTGTGAGAGAACTCTGAGCCAGTTGATCATTCATCAATGCTTGCCTCTTTGAGAAGTCAAATAGTTGTACAATCATGTCAACTTGGTAATTGTCTTTTGCTTGGCTCGGTCCTGGGCCTTCCCCTTGTCCTTGCCTTCTCACATTTTTGTTCTGGCTTTGATAGTTGTTTTTGTTCTGCTGGTAATTAATAGTCTTGGTGTTGGCATCCCTTTATTCTCAAACCCTGGGGGAGGTTTAGATGAACTACCCAGCTGATGTTCATTCTCTGCAACTTCTTTGGTGCCACAACTAAACCCAGGGTGGTCTTGTCGCTTGAGGTTAACATAGGAGACGTTCTGTGTCTCTTATTCACTTTCTCTTTCATCACTTTTCTTGGACCTGATATGATACATTTATCGATCCCATGCCCTCCTTCTCCATAGGTAACACACTTCATGACCTTCTTAGTATGCTTCTTACCCTTAGTCTCAATATCTTTTAGCTGTTTGACATCAGTGGCTATTTTTTGAATCTGTGTTGTTATTATCTCCAAGGCCTTGGCTTCAATAGACGGTCCTTTAGACCCTACTTTCTTCGTTGACCCCCTATCATTCCTGTCATAGTCTATGTATGCTTGCAACACAGCCGTGTTGTCTATTATCTTCATGGTTCTGCTCGGTTTCTTTCCAAGAAAGTCATTGCTAGCAGATGTGTTCAACGAAGTCCTCTCAGTAGGAGTCATCCCATTATAGAAAGTGGTCATGAGGAACCCTTTACAGTAATTATGGTGTGGGCAATCCCTCTAGTACTCCTGGAAATGTTCACGTGCTTCATGCAAGTTCTCTCACGACTTTTGTGCAAAAAAAGTGATCTTCTACATGTTGTGGATAGTCCTCTTAGTTGGATAAAACTTAGTAATGAAGGCATCTACCAGGGGTCTCCATCCATCTATGAACTGGTGAGGAAGGTTGAGCTACCAGGATAGAGCCTTATCTTCAAGAGAGAAGTTGAAGCCTTTATAGTATATTACTTCTTGAGATACTCCCCTCATCTTGATGGTATCATAGATGTTTTTAAAGGCATCGAGGTGATGATATGGGTTTTAACTCCTCAAATTCAGTGGAAAGGTTTATTTTAGATCATCGAGATGACAACTAGTTTCAACTCAAAGTTCGCTGCATTGAAGTGTGGGATGACGATCGGGCATCTAGATTCATTGGCCTTAGTTGTTGCCAGTTCTCATAGAGTCTTCCCCTCTTCATCATCCTTGCTATCGTTGTCCTGACCATCGTGCTCACGTTCATTGTCATGGTGATTGTGATGGTGCCTTCTTCGATGTCGGTAGCATCATTCCTTGTCATGTTAGTCTTCTTTGCAACGATCCTCCTCCCGACATTCTTCTTCATGTTGACGACCATCTGAGTAATGGCCATCTCTGTCTTCGTCTGACCCTAGAGGTGGTGGGGGTTATGTTGAATCATCGCATTCCGCTCATCCCCAGTGAGAGTACCATCCACTCGAGGTGGCATGATGACTCAAGGTTAAGGAGCAAAGTCGACAGAGTCTTCCTCCCTTTCCTTGAATAGACCGAACAGTCAAGTTAGTAAACTAGACGTACGAAATGAACTATTATACACAAACGTAGGGTAGCAAACACAATGTGACTGTGCAGTCAAGCTTATTACTAAGCTTGAGGCATGGGAGTATAGTCAGTGGATTCAAGTTCTTAACAGTTTCGTTTTATCTTGTCCCCGACAACATTGCCAAAAAGTTGACCGGCCTAAATCACACATCCAAAAAGGAGCAGATTTAGAGTAGTCAGACTCTTAAGATAGTAACCCGACATTTAAGCCCCCACAACTATTATACGGTGTCTGATGTAGTAATTGGGGTCAAACCACAGGGACAAGGTTAGCAGGTGTTAAGCACACAAGGAATCACACTCCTATAATGTGGATAACATATGGTTTAAAAGGGTGTTCCCAAAGGAACAATAGTACTCAAACCAAAGTAAAAGAAATAAATCAAAGATAAGAAAAACAAAGTGTAACAAAATAAGATGGAAACAAAGATATGGAAGGGAAACTTGGATTGGGTTTCACCTACTAAGACTTCTCACCAACATGAAAACATCATCTCTCCCCCTCATATACTCTATCAAGATTATAAGAAATCATAAAGGTGTCTATTCCTCTCTCTCTCGAGATAAGGATAGATCTAAGCCCAAGGACAACCCCTCTCTCGAGATGACTATCCAAAAACTACAAGGAAGAACATATGATCATAAGCTTTAGCATTACAACATTTTCATGCATTCATACTACTCCATAACCTGAGATATTAGTGATACTACTCTTTCAAGGTACCAACAATCAAACATCACAAGATGGTAGCTTTTTTTTAAGTTAAACAGACAATTTTCATTATGGAGGAGACATACGACATCTACATAAGGAGAAAAACAAACTAAAAGACCACAAAAAGATCAAGAATAGATACAAACCACCACAAAAACTCATATTGAAATCTGATAAGGATAATGATGTATAGATCCCTCTTCTCCTTCGCTGGTTAACGCAACTTTCTATGAGGAATACCTTCAACCTGAGTATGTATATGTGGTAGAGTACCTGCACAAAATTGGTATTCCAAAAGGATATTTTCCCCACACTTGCTACCATACAAACTCCACAACAAAATTGACCGAGAAAGAAAAATCTACCATGAGAAGAGAAAGTAGCGCTGATTAACAGTGAGATAGACAAAACAAGAGAACAATCTAAATAGAAAGTCAGTAAAAGAGAAAGGGGATAGGAAACTCGTCATAGCTGGGCTCAACGATAGGGAGGAAGGAGACCACTGCCTCCAAAGACACCACACCCACACACCTCCCGAAGAAGAGGCCCTACTGATGACGAGCGAGAAGAGGCCGAGGGGGAGTGGGGCACCGCTTTGCGGCATCCAAACCCCCTTCCCCCAGCCAGCCTCCTATAGAGGAAGAAACCCTAATGGCGCTAGGGTGAGAGAGTGGGGAGGGATCCAAGCACTTAATAATTCACAAGATGGTATCTAAGCATACAAGTGAGGCATTAAAACTGGTGCATGGAGAAAATCTTGACGATATTAAAAAAGGAGAGACAATATACATGTTGGGAGAGCCTTAATTGCTACTCCCAACCCAAGTTAAGTGTTTAGCCACACATGTTCACGGGCAGCATAACGACATTACAAAATGATAGATACATCAAGTTCCATGAAGTGAGGAGGGAAGTACAATGAGGTGGAAGTGATAGATCTATATAGAGAGAGAAGAATCTGATACAACACAGTACTTCTTTAGATCCAGATCTAGGAGGTCGATGGTGTGGATGTTCTCCTTCTCTCGAAGAAGATGGAGCCTTCAGTCTTATCTCTCCTCATCTTCCTCCTTTGGAGATCTAAGACTGATTTTGTGGATGGGAATGAGTCTGGAAAATGGCAGCACTTCGTGGTCCTTTTAGATCTGATGTTTTGACAAGATGTGTAGGTGGCCTATTTATAGGCATGCTCCACTGATGTAACTCCTTGACTGCGGTTGAGGTTTGGTCTTGGTCAAAGGCAGGACTCAGTCGAGGCTTCATTACCATCTTCTCCTCGGTCGAGGTTGGTTAAGTCTCCTCCTCGGTCGCGGTGTGGGTACTGCACCCCTTTGGTCATATTGTGGTCTAAAGCTCGGTCACAGCTTCACTCCGTGAGCGTGTGGACCGCGGGTGTGAGGGGCATGAGGCACCACAGGTGTGAGGGTCATGAGGCATCGCAGGTGTGAGGGGTCACAGGTGTGGGGCATTGAGGTGATTTTTGGAGACCTCGACCGCGCTGGGGTGATCCTTGATGGTCGAATGGGTCGCGGTCAAGGTGTCGATCGTGACCTTGGCTCGATGTGACCCCACAACTAAGGAAAAAGCATGTAAGTGAGATACTTGGCATAAAGTACTAAAATAAGTGGAAAATCTATAAAAGGTATGTTAGTCGAGGTATAAAATATATGTGAAATGTGTATAGAATGAGGTGTTATCAGGATATGAAATGAATTTTCTTGTAGTAATCATAGTATTATGAGAAGGATTTACAGAGTGCAGATCATGATCTTGACGGTTAGACCACCAAGATTTAGGGATGAGTTATCTTCCATGATTGTGACCCTAAATCCTCTATTCCAAAAGTCTATGTCCATGCGTAATATATTTGATGAAATAAAAACTATGAAACATGTGATATATGATGATATGAGATATATTATTTTGTTGGTTCCTATCTCATCTATCTGAGATGAGGATGTGAGCCTTTTTATGCAACCCTTTGGTGGACTCGGTCATGTAGTTGATATCTTATGGTGGCTAGTTAAACCCTAAGATAGTAATGGTGAGTCATTGACACAAGAATCATGTGTGGCGATGTAACATACCAAATCTTGGACATTTTGTCTTTTGACCCTCTTTCCCATATTTTCCTTTCATTTCTATCCTCTCTAGCTTTTCTATTTAATTTGTGGAGAATATGATGGTTTAATGAACATTTGTTCACCTTTTCTCTCAATATTTGGGTTTATGCACAAATACCTCAGTGAAGGCTTAATAATGGGTGTAATATGTAAAATGTCCACCTAAGTGATAAAAAGAATAAATAAATTTATCCTAGAACTTTCTAGTGCTTTTTAGAATATGAAAAAGAAACGAAATCATGAAATATACATAAAGGAGATGATAAATGTAATAATTGGAAATAATATGGAATATAATGGATAAAAGGAGATAATGAGGAATATATTGTCTCAAAAATCATAAGTGTAAACCCATGAAGATAATTTGGATATCAATATCATTTTCTTGACTTATAAGAAACTTAAGGGCCAAGTATCACCTAATTTGGAAGATAAATGCATATATTAAAGTCTTTATTAAAAGAAAATAAGAGATAAGACAATAAGGTGAAATAAATTATCTAACATCCTCAAATTGGAAAAATAACTTCAAATTCGTAATCTATATATCAAAATGAGTCTATGTGTGAATTTTATTTAATTTGGTCAATGTTAAATATTTTATTTTATCCAGGAGAGAGAAAATGACTTGAAGACTAAAAACATTAAATATATGTTGAAAAAAATTAATTAATGTCAAAATCATGTTCCTCACGTTTATCATTACTTATAGTCCAAGTTTTATATTTTTAGAAAGTTTCTAGATACCTCCAATAAATTAAAAGGATAAATAAGTAATAAAATTTAAATGAATTAAATTAAATTATAAAAGTCTTCAAAAAAATATAATAATGCCAAATTCGTGTTCTAAATGTTAAAATAGACCTTTGGATGAATTTTGAATAAATTTGAAAATATTTTTTGAGAAGATAAATTTAGGAGAGAGAAAGTGTACAAAACTTTCAACTCATTATTTAAAATAACAAACCACTTCAACAAATGGAAATAATAATAAGCCGCTAGGGCGATTCTAGGGCGATTCTTGGGTGATGGCTTGGGGCGAGGAGGACGAGGGCGTGGTCGTGGGCGCAATCCTAGTGGCCGAGGGGAGAAGCTTCGAGCTGCTGCAGAGTCGATTCCGACTCCTCCAGTTCGCCATTCGGAGGCAACTGGTGATGGAGGCAAGCTCTCCACCCGCAGTCACTTAGGATCGCCTGGACAGACACATCAAAAGGGAAAGGAGGCGGCGGAAGCATGCTCTTCTACCTCCCCATCCCCCTCCCCCGCCAATGGAGTAGGTCCATCTTCATGGATTGCTGACTGGCTTCTGACCAGCAGGCAAGATCGGGATGTGGACGGGATCGTGAAGATCGAATACGTCGAGCCAATCCTCAGAGACGGAGAGAGATGTGCCTCAATTTCCAGCATGGAGTGTCCAGTTCCGGACTGGGGCGAGTTCATTTCTGTTCGATTTGTAGGAAGGAAGCCCTACCGAGAGCACTTAGCAGGGTGGATTAGACGGCTCTGGCGACCGAGTGGATCGATTGAAGTCTTCTCGGAGGAGAGGGAGGGTTTCATTATCAAGATGACATCCAAAATGGAGAGAGACAGAGTGTTGGATGAGGCGCCATGGTTCCTGGATGGGTCTCTAGTCGTTGCTCACTCGTGGAAGCTGGGTACCTCCCTTCAACCTCTGTCTTTCTCGCAGGTACCAATCTGGGTGAAAATCGAAAATGCTGGAGTTCCTTGGACTCGCAATCACATTGCGAGAGTGGTTAGCACAATTGGGAAACATGTGGACTTCGACGACAGATCTACGTCTATTGGTTGTATCGGAGCTGCCATTGCCTGTGTTGAAGTGTGCAACGGCTCCTCTCTACCCAGGACGACTAAGGTAGAAGTGGATTCCTTCGTCAAGCAGTTGAAGATCGAGGTTGTTTCGAAGCCAGTCTCTTGTTCCAACTGCAAACATTTTGGTCACAGAACTACCTCATGCCCATCGAAGTCCAAGAAACCCCCCCGGACAACGATTTACAGGTAAGGTTTGGGAAACAGGGAGGTGTTCGTCGTAATGCCTCAACCGACTTTCCTAGTAATGTGACTCAAGATGCAAAAGACCTGGGGGAATCAACTGTGGTGCTTTCTGGTGATACTGAAGAAGACGACAACAGACTACTGAACACTATTGCTCAGCAGATTCAAGAGGTTGTCCTCAACAGTAACACCTCGGCTCATGAGCATCAACCTAAGGTCATTCAAGACTGGTCAAAGGAACCAGACATGTATGGGTCGTCCCCGATTTGTAATTTGGGCAGTCTCAATCTCAGATGGGAGTTGGAGCTTACTCGCAGTTGCTCCGATTCATGGAAGATCAATAAGATCTGGGAGAGTAGCGATTTTTCAGTTGAATATCAACAGAGAAAGGAGCAGCTCTTTGATGAAGATGATGGATCCATTGAGGATACCTATTCTGGAATTGACTCTGACCATTTGGACAATGAGTCACTAGAATATGAGGAATCATGGTCTAAGAGGAAAAAGAAAGCAGCAAGGAAGATAAGAGAAGGGGGTTGATCTCTCCCTTTTTAGGCTTCGTGTTGTTTGGTTTATGGGGTTTGCATAAAGAACTATCCAGGTGATTCTGGACATTGGTTTCGTTGGTTCAGGTTGTTCCTATGTTAGCAGATTAGTCCACACAATTTTAGAGGAATGAGGATAATGTTTAGTGCGTGAATGATCAGCTAGCTCAGTCAATCTGCTCTAAAGGATTCAATGGTTTGCAGGCTCTCTGGGTGTTTTCTTTTGCTTGCCAGAATTTCGAAGATCTGGATGATAGTAGTGGACATTCCTACTGTATTGCTCTTGAGATCTCCAGGCTTCTGAAATTATGGTTCATCTTCTCATGTTGCCACACTTTCAGAGGATGAGTATATTTCCAGTGTTGGCATGAGTAGTTTAGGATGGTCCTTTCAGCTTCTTTGTTATCTGTTTGAGTTAGTATGGCGGGTTTTTTTCCTTTCTCCTTTTTATCTCAGTTGTTGGCTACTGTTAGTAGCTTAGTGTCTAGCTTGTTTTTTTTTTTGGTTGTTCGGATGGTTTCATCCAGGTTTGTAATGGGGGCGCAATATCTTTTGTACCCAAAGTTTTGGGCACCAAATTTTTAGTAACAAGATTTTTTACCGACCAAAAAAAAACAAATGGAAATAATGACAAATTCGTATCTAACTTAATAAGTCTTATGCGTGAATTAATATTATTTTTGGATAATCCTAGAGTCATTAATGCATGAGGAAAGAGAAAATATAATTTGAATTATTTAATCTATTAAAAGTCTCCAAAAGGCAAAACTAATTCTATATTTGGATTCTACTTGTCAAAATCAGTCAGGATGTCAATTTTGGTTAATTTTGGAGGTCGTTTGTACCCTCAAATAGGAAAAGAGAAAAAATTAAATGATTAAATAAGAACTTTAGTCTGATTTGTATTTGTCAACCTAATAAATGTCATGCACATGGACCATTGGATCTTAATTCAACGGCTCGCACATCATCTCCTACCAGGAGACCAGCGTAATTTCTGAAATTTTTTATTTTTCGGATGGTCATATCTCCCTTGTTTCTCAACCAAATCACAAGTTCTTAGGCTCGTTGGATTCCTTGCAAGATTTCTCACAACATTATCTCAAGTTTTTAGTACTTTTATCCATTATTCAAGTTTTCCCAAACCGACCAAAACATCTTCTCACACCACACATACACGAACCCTAAACCACATTTTCTCACCTATATATACCCCTACCTTTGGCTTCATGGAGGCCTTAGACTACTCTTTTCACCCTTCAATTGCAATTTTAGTCATCATTTTGACCCCCACTGAGCAGCCGAAGTCCCTGACCTTGCAGCCCTTGCTGTTCCTTATACACACAATCTTCGTCCAAATTGAAGGTACGGTTGCGTTCCTCTTTGCTTTAGCTTTCATACGCATCTTTCGGTTTCGAGTTTGGTCTTGAATTGCAAAAATGCCCAAAATCTTCCCCAAGAAGTCGTCGGTGTGCAGGCTTCTAGAGGTTGAAGAAGGGTCGGGTGGCTTTTTACAGTTTTGCCCCTGGCCACTCTCTTCTTCTTCTCTCTGTTTCAACCGCCTCTGCCTACGTGGCAGCTGTTCATTGGTCCGTCTTAGAAAATTCATATATTTTGATTCGCTGGTCAAAAAATAAAAGTAAGATATGTTTTGGAATTAAAAAAATGTAAGCTATATAATAAAAATAAATTCGATGCCTAGTTTTGAGTTTTTTTAGTAGGTGTTTTTGTGAACAATTTAATTAACTAAAAATCACTAAAAATGACCCTAAAAGTCCATATCTTCAAAATACACAATATTATATGTTATTTTGATCAGAAAATCCTAACTAAGACAATGATGATGTTTTCAAGACCTAAATCGGTGGTTTGTAGAAAAAGTTAGTAACTTTAGGGTTTTAAGCGTTTAATGAATGAATATAGTTCTAATACATAAACATGGTGTTGATATTAGGAAAAGTAGAACATGGAATCGATTAAGTGGTGCAAGTTGATAATTGGAATCAATATTAAAGGTATGTTCTTAATACACTTCAGTTGGGAATAATTGTGCATTGACCTACTTTTCTATAATGAGGCTTCATTGAATCCTATTCCTATACTCTAGATTCTTTTGCTATACTTGCCTCATAATTAGTTTTGGAATATTGTTCTTGGGTCTTGGTACCCTTTGCCATGTTCTATTTAAATGATGTTATTACTTGCCATTATTTCTAGCATGTTGATTTTATTAGACTAACTAGCTATAATAGCAGTACTTAAGTACAACCGCCCATAGTTGGGGAATGTGTTATTTCTCCCTTGGGAACATCTTATTCTCCCTCGCACATGAAATATATGTAGGTGACTGGGAATGTGTTACTCTCCCCTCACTCTTTGGTTGAAGGTTCGGTAGGTGCCTCAACCCTACTTAGTTAAGATAGTCAATATTAATCATGCATGCAATTCTCTTAATTGTCTTCATCTTATGATGAACCCTAGCCTACTTTTATATGATTTTCTTATCTTGCCATCTTAGAATAGTTTTTGTGACACATACTTTTCTTCCCTTTCCCTTTTTGTTGGGTGCCTTTCCAACCACCCAGGAGCTGAGCAAGGTGATGGATAAAGCGTGAAGATCTTAGTTGTTGATTTTGACTTAGATGATGGAGATATTGCTTAGAGACAAAAGTGGAGTAGTCTAGACTTCCCTCTATCTTGATCCTAGTTGTGCATAATGATGTAACCCTAAAAGGGAGATCTTTGATGTATCTTGTACAAGTCTAGACTTCCCTCTATCTAGATCCTAGTTGTGCATGATGATGTAACCCTAAAAGGGAGATCTTTGTTGTATCTTGTACAATCTTTTAGGAAATTGAATACAGTCAGAAAAAAAAATTTATTCTTCTGCTTTCCAATGTGTTTTGCTTACCAAATTTAGTAGAGGGTGGTTTATCCCACTCTTTACAGGCGACTTGTAGTTGGTGAGGTAAAAGCTAAGTAGATTCAGGAAAAATGAATAAAAGATGACAAGCCATGTAGAATCTGAGTTGAATGTTTGTTACATGACTTTACTACTAGCTGATAAACTTGTTGATGTTGATTATATTTTTAGTTGTAGAAATTAATCATTTTTTGTTAAGGATAATCTATTTTCTTATTCTTATTTATCTAATTTGGAATCTTACCTTAGATGTTGACAAGTGATTGATATTAGGCTAATATGATTTGTATATACTTGTTGATTGAATAGTTTTATTTGGTAGACATGTCTTATGTGCACTTCAGCTTCAAGATTGCAGGATGTTTTCCTAGTTTGGTAATTGGTGGGGTGTCACAAGTATGGTGTTATTGTTATATGTTGATTCTAATTGTCTAGATTATGAATTATTATTCATCTTTAAGGATTGTGATTCTTAAGTAAGTAATATTCGCCGATTTGATCATAGACCTACTTCAAAATATGTTTTAAAGTTCGATTTGGTCAAGTGATCACCTTATGTGATTGATTTTATTATTATTTGAAATTGGATATGATTAGTTTCTAGAACTATCTGGTATACTTTTCAATTTTTTCACGTTTCTTAGAAGTTTATTATACTTACTATGATGATGATACATGTACTCAACATGAGTGGGAGGTATCTACTCACTGAAGCTCTATATGAGTCTCATAAAGTTGTTTCTAATATTTTTAAATATAATAATATCCAACAGAGAGGTCGTGACAAAGAAGATGTAAATAGAATAATCTAAACTAGAAAGTTCATGTACTCTCTCTTTCTTGGGATGAGTTGTAAACTAAGTTTGTTCTTTTATATGCATGTAACTGATGTAAACTGAATCACATTTGAGCAATAAGATTTGATTCTGGTCTTAGCGGAGTAGAATATAATTTGTGGTGATTGAATATGTTGTCAATGATGTGATATTGATTATGAGATTTACGAGAAAGAAAAATTATTTATCAGTATTCCTCGTATATTGTGTTAATCGTGTTTGCTGAAAATTAATTGTTTTGCTCCATAATCTGAGTTTAAAATTTGAATTTATCACTAATAGAACACTAATGCTGATCAAAAGAGAGGTCTCGACACTAGTCCACTTTCAACCCATTTTCCGACGTGTGTTGTCAAATGTTCAAAGCTGTCATGTCGCGGGTAGATCACCACATTTATTGACAATAGACAAACCCAAATCTTATTTTGATTCTAGTTCTATTATTTGACAAACATGGGCCAAAGGATTTACATGTTTTTACCAACATATCATGTTGAAGAATACATATATAATATATTGAGACATTGCTTTCTACATGTCTCAATATTATTTTTCACAGAATTATTTAGAATTCGTAATTTTAAATTTGCGGAGCGGATTTTGCATGCACAAAAACAGCTGGTTTCTGAAGAAGAAAATCATGACACCACTGAAAGCATCAATTGTTTCAGTGCCATAAAACATGGGCCACGTGATGTCGTCAAACTGGAAAGCAAGATAGCTATCGTCAAACTGGAAAGCAAGATAGCTAGAGTATGGAGTGAAGAGTGTATGGTGTTCGAAGCCAAGCTGCTTTCCGCAAGAGAGGCTGACTATTGGCCACCGTGGCCGCGCGGTTGGACGACCGGGACATATTGAACAGCCATAAACGAAGATGGTGTCAAAAGTCGAGACAATTTCACTATTTAAGTTGCTGTCAAAAGTCAGCCACCTTTTTCGGGTGTAGGATGCCACACCTTTATCTATCTCTATCTATCTATCTCAGTTTATGCCAGCGTGCCGCGGGTGCAGGGTGGGAGTGGTCCTTATTCTAGTAGCTAGACAAAGTGCAAAGCAAGACCCCCATCCCTATTCCACTTTTTAAGAGGCGGTGGGTGGTTCGTGTGTCGATGTTCTATCGCGTTGCTGATCTTGAAAGAAGATAATTCCCACCCCACAGTCTATGTTAAGCTCCACCTAGAAAGCTGTCTGAGGGATAACACAGATTTGGATTTGGACCAGGACGCAAAGGGAAATGTCGCAGTCCTACACCTTCTGTCTCTTTTCGTATACTCTTTTTGTAGTACGAAGAGGGAGTGTTTCTTAACCCTTTTACCCAGTCCCCCTTATACTCGGGTTCCCACCCGTTTTTTGGAAAAATACATCTGCAGTATTTGCAGTTGTCTTTGCATTAATACTCATACAAAGTCCATGCAAAGTGCAGAGAATGACATAATATGTCTCTTCACTCTTTCTCCAGAGTATTAATACTCATGCAAAGTGTATTAATTCGTTTTTTCTCTTGTAATTATTCTCTCCCGTTCTAATCCACCCACCTACATTCCCGTATTAGTACAATACTTACGGAATCCAATAGCAATATTGATCTGGAAGCATAAGTACAGTACCTACGGAATCCAGTAGTAACATTTGTCATCTGGACATAATTACGGTACCTACGAAATCCATGCAAAATAAGTACAGTACCTACTTGTTAATTTCAACTCAATTTTTTCAAACATAAGTACAGTACTTACTAAATTATAAAACCTAAGTACAGTACTTAACAAATTACAAAATCAAGCATAATTGTATAACTGATCTGGAAGCATAAGTACAGTACCTACGGAATCCAATAACAACATTTTTCGCCTGGACATAATTTTTTTACAAAATGTAGTGCACATCTAGTCCATAATCAACTATAAAATGCATCTATAAGTATTGTACCTAATTATTAATTTTCAACCCAGTTTGTCAAATATAAGTACAGTACCTCTTAAATTCATTTGTGAATGTATATGTATTTATTGTAAGTAATCTGCAGTGGAGATAAATAAGCAATAAAATTTTTTATAAGCTATAGTGGATTGATATCTGTCATTTGCATGACTGTTGCATGGAATGGGCAGAGTATATGTACCTTGCATGTATTTTGTATGCGTTTACATGGGTAATAGTATCAAAAACCGGCCGCATGCTGGGATTAATTAAAAAGCACCTATTCCCGAGTACCGGGTAGGCCAGCGGGTATGTCAGGTGTTATGTGTAGAATTTTTCTTTTTTTTATCCTCCCGTGCGAGTTTGATCCCACTACTTGTTGATGAAGATTAAGTGGATTAACGGATAGGGGCTGACACCTTTAATATCATATACGCATCCAACTGATCTTGTTAGTGAAGATTAGCAAGATATGCTTCGTGTGTCCATGTTCGGTAGCAAACTTGATCTTATTGAGAAATGCATCTCACGGACCTAAGAACCCCCACTCAAGAAGTGGATTCAATCAATTGCTACTTTCTTCTACAGAGAATCTCAATATGTGATGACAGGGTAACATGGCAGCTAGCTGTACCAAAGAAATTCCAATCAAGTACAGATGTTTATATCCACGACAACTGAGCCCACTAAGATTTATCCACAGGCACAGGGCCTTGGCTAATCCAGAATATAGTACCCAATAAAATTAGTCCAAGGCCAGTGATACCCAGAACACATACCTGTTGAACAAGTAAAACTCAAGGGTCGTGGCCATAGCCGACTGAATCCATTAGCAAATTAGTAGGCTGTTGGTCATACGATTGCCGTTCAGCAGGACTGAACTCGCTTAACTGCCCAATATACCACCAAATCTTGTTATCCTGAGTCACACCAAGTTTTATTTATAGTCATCAAACGAAGTGGATGTAAGTGGCTTTATAAAACATCT
The DNA here is from genome assembly GCA_963693085.1 of Alisma plantago-aquatica. Taxonomy (NCBI): domain Eukaryota; kingdom Viridiplantae; phylum Streptophyta; class Magnoliopsida; order Alismatales; family Alismataceae; genus Alisma; species Alisma plantago-aquatica. Next base: position 594,690,363 of record OY856409.1, read on the forward strand.
TGGACTTGGTCAAAAGAGGGCGGCTTATTTGGCGAGAAAATTTCTTAGATAACCCCTATCGGAAAATAAGGATAATCAACTTCTACCCGCTTGATTTTTCCATAAAAAATTAAGATTGGTTTTCATGTATTGGGCACTTAAGTTGAATGGCCAACTTAAGCAGTTAGATCATCCCCTTAAAACAATAAACCTCTGGTCGGAAAATAAACCACAAGGATGTTCATAAAATGCTGGAATAGAAAGAAGATCAGTATCATCTGTCATGATATCTTCCAGAATGAAGCGCCCCCACCCCGCTACTGCTATTTCCGAAAATAACCAACTGGGTGTGTTCATCTCTCTTCTCCACTTTTAGTTCAGACATAACAAAACGCCATCCACCGTTCTTCCAAAAAAAATTTCAACCTTTTATCCCTCTTCAAGCCAGTGTGGTTAGACGAGTCTGCGTAGGCGCCGTCGTCGCCACGTGTTCAATGCCACGAAGGTCTTCTGTGCTCTGCAATGTCGTTGGGGCCTCAAACCTGCATTGCTGTCGTTTGCAGAGTGCCGACTTGGCTAGACGAAGCCCGAGGAGGCTTGGTCACATTGAATTTGATGTAGCCTTTTGTGGGAAACCCCATGACTCGTTGTAGTATTGGAATTCGGTATAGCATCGTTGTAATTTAAACCTTAGAATGGAAGCACATTTGCCATGAACATGTATCTCACTCCTTTCTTGTTTCTCGTCTCAGTCCTTGCACCCTACTTACATATGTACAAATCTTCTACACAGTTGGAAACATCTTCCGCAAATCACGGTTGTACTCAGACTCTTTATAGTGCATGGACTCCCTAAAACGATAACTTTATTGTTTAAGTCCCACTACTTCTAGAAAGGGGACGACGTCGTCCCCTTTATCTTCAATATTGTAATTAATCGCAAAAAAACTTGCTGATCCGTGTAGTACAACCAACCCAGTAACCCACCGTTTGGTTTCAGAAATTAGAAGCAATGTGTCTTTATTAGACTTATTTTCTTGTTAACTGTCTATATAAAACATCACTTATACGATTGTTGTAAGGAGTGAGACCCAAGAGGGGATTCATTCCCTACTAAAAATTTGAAGAATAAAACATCCATTCCAAACACACTCAAATGTATGCTGGAATAGGTGTAAATTTTTCAAATTTTAATAAATTGTATTCAAAACAACCAATTTGTAGCAGTGAAATTAAACAAATGACTATATTTAATTTTCACAAAAGATTACAAAAATACATCATAATATCACATAAAGGTTTACATGTATGATACAACATAAGGATTTAAGTAGAGGGAAGTACAAACTACTTCAAATCGGTCTCCAAACAACATCTCCAAGAGCTAGGTCCATGTTAGAGATTATGTTCTCCTTGATCATGTTCAACACGTTGATCTAAACCTGGGCGATGGGGAAATCACCCAAAAAGAGAGAGAAATACAAGGTATGTGTCAAATAATGAAAAAAAACAAAATATAAAAAATAACATGAAAGTAAAGGCTAAGATTTCATCATAAGATGAAGAGAACAAGAGTATGAGGTATAATTAGATAGATGTTTGCCATATCAAGAAAAATAATAAAATACTTGCATGCATGATTAATATTGACTACATTAACTAAGTAGGGTTGAGGTACCTACAGACCCTCAACTTATAGGTGATGGGAGAATTAATACATTCTCAGTCACCTATACATATTTTTATGGTGGAGGAATAAGACATTCCTCATGGTGAATTAATACATGTCCTATCTATGGGTGGTTGTACATAAGTACCACTACTATAGCTAAATAATCTATGAAATCAACATGCTAAAAAAAAATCATGGCAAATAAAGCATTATATATTTGAAACATGGCAGTCGGGTACAAAATTCAAGAAAAAGAATAGCATTAGTGATTTTGAGTCAATTTAACAAAAGAATCATGAATAGAGAGAATAGGGTTCATTAAAGTATCATTAGGGATATATAGGGTTTGGTTACAATTATCCCTAACATAGGGTGTAAAGATGCACATACATAAATAGGGATTTTACATACCTCTTTTAGTGATATCAATTACTAAATTTCACCACTTTAATTGAGTCCAAGTTCCTCTTTACCTATTTTGAATGTATTAACATGTATTAGAGTACATAATGCACATTAATGTATAGAAACCCTAATTTTAAACATTTTTAGAAAATTATAGATTTGGACTCTAAAAACCTCACCAATGAACTTATTAGGTTCTCCCGATCAAGAAAATATTTTTTATGTTAGTTTTGGAGTTATGATGATTAAGATGTAATTTTTATAGATTTTATGCATTAAATACATTTTACAAAAATCACCCTTCATAAAACCTTGAAATAAGACCTCAATAACATTTTTATTAAATAGATATTAATTTTATAATTCCAAAGCATATTTATTTGTCAAGTTTGGATAAGCGGATTGAAAGATATGAATTTTTAAATTTGAACCAATAAGGAAATGACAAGTCTAAAATCCTTGTGAGAGAGAGAGAGGAGTGAAAATACCATTTGACATAAGATCAGGGTTGGAGATGCATAGGTAACCAAACTAGATCTTTTAGAGAAGGTAAAATAGTAAGAAACCAAAACACTAGAAGAACATGGTAAATAGAGATGAAGATCATCAATTTTAAACATAGAAGTATGACTTTTAAGCATGTAGTAAAAAATATATGAGAAGGGGGTTATAAACCTTGCCTCTAGGAAGTTGGAAAGGTTCAAGCATCAAGTTTCCCAAACTAGAAAGGCTAGTTTCTCTAACAAAGCTCCTATCTCGAGCAAGAAGTACCTTCTCCACTTTAGAGGTGAAAAACCCTAGTAGAAGAACATGGAGATGAGGTGTTTAAGGGTTCTAGTTGGGATTTAACCATGGAAGGCCATAGTTCCAATCTCAACGAAGGTGGGAGGAAGACGAACATCATGAAAATAGGTAAGGGAAGGAGGAAACTTACTAGTTTTGGTCGATAACACCAAGAAGGAGCTTTAGAAACCCTGCATAGAGCAAATTCGGAACCCTAGGAGCTTTCTTTACCAAGGTACGCACCCTCTTTTACCTTAGGATAGCACCTTCTTGGCCAAACAGAGTAGAAACAATACTCTAGGTTGGAGGAAAGATAAGGAGAGCAAGATTTTTTGAATTGGGAGGTGGGAAGGGGTAGATATGGCTTTATAAAGAAGGAGGCAAGCATGAGGTGCCTATGGGACTTTCATGTGTCCTTAGCCTAGGGCTTCATGGCCATGCAAGAGGACAGATCATAGAGGCTTCTTGAATATCAAATGTCAGGTTCTAAAAACCCATGGAGACTTATAGGCCATCCCCACTGTCCTCCAATCAAAGAAATAACCCCATTGATTGATAGCTTTTAAAGATAAGCTCATTTATAAAGAGGGTAATCCCTAAAATGCCCTTAGAGAGAAACACCTTAAAACCAAGGTCCAACTAGGTGACCCATGGTTCAAAATCTTGAGAATAGTAAGGAAATATCTAAGGATTATAGTGCATGTGATAACTTGCAAAGAAAACTTCCCAATTGGTAAATTGCATAAAAGTCTAGAATGTACCTAAAATTGCATAACTTCCACAACAAACATCCAAATTGAACCAAATTTGAAACTTAGGCTCATTTTATAATTTCAAAATACATCACAAAATTATATTAAGGTTTAGATCACTTTAATTATGGTATTGAATCTTGTTCAATACATTAAGCAAGGTTTGTGGCCTTACACTTCTAGCACGAATTTATTTACTATTGTTCCACTTAAGTAGTGATTTTGTATTTTAGTTCCTTACATAAAATTTCACTGAGGTATTTATGAATAGACCCTTCAATTGGTATAATTATTGAATAAATGTTCACCAAACCACTATAAATTCTACAATTTAAACATCAAGGCCAAGAAAGATAGAAAGGAAAGGAAAATCTTAGAAAAGGGCCAAAAAGAGAATACATCCAAATTCGATACGTCACAATTGTTACCCAAATTTGACAAAATCAACTCTAAACTTAACCACACTTTGACTGTTATTTTATCATATCCTAACATTGTCATAAAATTTCTAAATTATATTCAAAGATTATTAAACCTCAAAATTGAGCGTGCCAAACAAAGAACCCTTTTCGTCACGTCTTTTTTGTCTTTCATCTAAATGTCATCTAAATTGGATAACACATTTTTCTCATCATATCTATCAATCCATAATTTTATTGTAACCATATAAAGTGGTAAAAGTACATATTCACCTCAGGTTCCACTAATATACAAATGGGCTCAAGTTCATGTCAAAGCCATTATACTTGGACCCATATGTCTTGATCTAACCTAGGAAAGTTTTTTTTTCAGCTTCATCATTTAGTTAGATAGATTCTAAAAATTAGAGTGTGACAACACCCGAGCTAGATTACCAAGATATTAGAAAGGTTCACCAACTTGGGTATATTTTGATAAGTACTCCTATGAAAAAAGAAGATTCAAATATTGATGGAATCTGGTGCGGACAATGCATATTCATGAATAAATTTGCAAGACGTAGACATGTCCTTATATCTTCCTAGTCAACTATGGTTCATCTAGATACTGATACAACCTTCCCGATATAAATGGCATGACGGTATCCTTTCTACACATCACCACTACAACATCAGCAACTACTGTCATCACCTAATTGACTATTTCTCCAAATAACAAAACTCATTCAAGATACAAGGTATACACTCATAGTTGTAGCAGACCAGGAGATCCAAAATTATGGCATTGTTGTCTCCTAAAATCTCCCATAGATAATCCAACTTGATGAAGTGACCATGTGACACTTCGATCCCCGTGCCATCTCTAATGACCCCAAAGACTGGAGAGTCAACCTTGGTAAACTACCCTTAACTTTTTCTTTTCTTAATCACTTAAAATTAACCTAAAGGAAAATCTTATAACTTGGAATAAACTGAAATTTTACTAAACTGTGGAAGCAACTACTATTTACTTTACTAGGTAGGTAAAGCAGATTTACACAACATATTACTTTTTTTTCTTCATGCAGAATATAAAGCACAACAGATAACTTAAAACTGAACTGCATATTACATTACATTCTCTCTCTCTACCACACTACATGCCCCAAGGACTGAGGGGAAAGGACTAAGAGACCTCTATTCTATTCTAACTCTGAACTACCTTCTAAGAGCCTAGGTGATAAGATCCTTCAGCTTCCTTATGCTGACGTTGACCTGAAAAACATTTTCAGTAGGTTGGTGAGGTACTGGCTCAGTGAATAGAACTTCACCCAAACATCACAAATAACTCATTTTATGTTTATTAAACTAAAATAAAATATAGGAATTACTACACGGAGCATATCTAAAACAATACAGTTAAATAACATACAATGCCAAAATTACATTTAAAGAACAACTGCTGTGAAATCGTACTCGAATCTTTCTTAGCTTTTCTTACTTATAAGAAACTCTTTCAAACTTATATTATCATATTTTAGCTTATGCCCTGATCATATGCAGTGTACTCTACATATGAAGAATCGTAACGAAATACGATCTCACCGTACAAGACTTAGCTGACACACCCAGGATGCTAAGCCTGACAACGTCTCTGGTCTGCAATAGGAAAATGGCTCTCTATCTCGACATACCTATAGGCCGTAAAAACTAGACTCCTCCTCTAACCTGAGCACACTGGCGGAGAGTCAAGCCACATATTGAATTTTCTGTACTCTAGTGTCACCAGGACCTCTGGTTGATGTTCGACACTACATGTTGTATTTTAAGGAGACTTTCACTAGGGCTTCATCCCCCGTACCACCTATTAGTACGTTCTAACCCACATATACTGGACACTGCCAGGGTTAGGTCATTTCATCCCTACGATGCATACCTCTCATAGGGAATCTACGATGTTCATGGCTCCTAAGTCTATTATTTTATTATTCTTGGAAAGGTCTTACTATATTATATCTTTCTCTTACTTATACTTGTCTATGGTATCTCTATTATATCATGTCTATTTATTTGAAGTTTATAATACAACATGTATATCATTCTAAGCTTGGAAGAGTAGTATATTCAAAACAATGTAATATACTGAGTAATCAACATACTATACATGCAGGAAGACTAAAATTCTTAACTAAATAGAATACATGTCCATTTGGCACTTATACACTAGAATCATGCAATTGAACTTCTTAATATACTGATAAGAGTTAATTACTTGACATACGATTAATCATCATTTGCACCTGTAAATTATTTGTGCTTTCTTGGAAAATGTGCACATCAACCCTAATCTTGAGTTGTGCATCACATAACTTAATACTTATCATGGAAAGAATTATTAGTAATAACTAATAATTTCTTATGATATCTTTGGGAAACGTGCCAATTCGTGGTAATACTAAACCACACACATTAACTAAAATAGGGAGCGTGCAAATAGGTTTCCATTGAAACATTGCAGGTCATCATCTTTTTCTTTGAAAACACATAACTAGTAAATTACTAGAATCGTACAACCTGAGTTTATACCCAAACCGTACAACTAGTATAACCCTGGGGTCGTGCACAAAGTAAGTTGTGTCACTGTCTTCCATCTCTTAAACTGAGAAAAATAGGATTTTATCAACCGTGTAAATTCCAACAATCCAAATCATACAAATTAGTTAATAAACTAGGATTCTACAAAGCGTGAAGAAGAGAAACATGCAATAAAAAGTCAGGTGATGCCAAGACTGCACGACACTTGGGTAATCATTGTTACCCACGAAAAAAACACAAATCTAATCGAAATTGTCTGTTTCATGGAGTTAGTACTGCTTAGTGAGTGAGATTCTACTCACAAAGGATCGAGATGGCCGAAATTCAACCGAAACACACCCAAAGCTTGCTTCCGAGCGTCCGCGGGGTTGTCTTCAACCTCGATTATTCCCTGGTTTTGAACCTGCTGTAAGCAGCAGCTCCACCTCTTACACAGGAAGCAGAGGGGAAGCTTGGTTGGGTGCTAATCGTGGCTGGGAGCTGCGGATTCGAGCTTTGACCTCAAGGTTGGAGTCGAGGGCGGCGTTCTGAGGTGCTAGCTGGGCCAAAATGGTCCCTAGCGCGCGTTGTTGCTAGCCGGCCAGCACCCTAGCTGGTTGGAGCTGCGGTTGGGCGAGGAAGAGAGGAAGAATAAGAAGAAGGAAGGTGGAAGAAGCTTGGCTGCTAGCTCAGTCTCTCTCTCTCTCTCTCGAGCCCTAAGTTGCGCGTGCCTCTCCTTTGCTGGTCAGTCGGGCCGCAACTATTGTGTGCCCAAACGATGCTCTGCACCGATCGAGAGGAAGAGGATAAGGGAAGGGGGGTTAATTACTAATGGATAAATTGCAACTTCAGCCCAAGAAACTGAAAAATGCCATAACTTTTGCCTCGGAGGTCCGATTCAAGCGATTTCTTTTGCAAACTTTCAAGAAAGAGATCCATTACAACCTCAAAGCATGAAAACATACTAAATAGGTTTTGTCAACCGGATCAAAGTACTAATCGCATCTCAAACACTTATCTTAACTTAATCAACATGATGATGCACTAATCACTGTACTTACTAGTTAAACTTGGAGTGAGTCATAACATACCATCTTCAGTTAGACATTGTTTAACTCTAGACTTCTTCACATGTACCATATCAACCAACTGTGCAACCCTACTTGACTTCATTGGGACAATGGACAAACATTCATGTAGTGGAAGCTCAGTATTATTGGACACATCCTCTAGAGTGGAGTTAGCAAGACATCACTGAAGAACAAGGTATGGCTAAAGTGATCCAGGATGGGGATCATATCCAACATCAATCCCCTTGCAATAAGAATATAGGATAGATGGTGCAGATGTTGAGTCACATCAATGCTTTCTAGCTCAACCTCTTCCATCTCAGATCTATCAATAGTTCAACATCGTACCAAAGATAAATTCATAGTAGGATGCCTCTGGAACGTAGCTTCATTCATCACCGGAAGCAACATTGTTCTTATCCCAAAAGACAAGAGAAGCTAAAAACGTCATATTATATTTATAATCTTCTACAACACTTATCAAGAAAGACCCATTTCTTGAGTAAGGAAGGATTTCTATTCCTGATCACACATGGAATAAAGCATTCTATCATCCAATTAGGACTTGCATAACACATGAAGTCAATGGAGAATGGCCCTTCTCAAAGTCTGACTCTACAAAGAGAGAATCAAACTCTAAAATAGGTATTTTTAAATTCCATGATAAGATTTTACTTTCATTCTCAAATTATAAATTAGGTTCTTAAACCAAAGTTCATACATGATAAACAATGATGAAAATATCAATGAATAGTTTTCATATAGAAAGAAAATACAACTTATAAAGATACAAAAGCATAAAGTGTCAAATACAACTACTTCTTTAACTTCTTCTTCAACCATCCTATCAAACTTCAGCCAAAGGCCGGTGATCAGAAGAAGAAGATCCTAAAAATAGTTCTCTCTACTCATATAAGGATGAACGATGATGGTATACCAATGATGACCCGATGGGAGCTCCTAGACTGCATCTCCATGCCCAAAGAAGCATCATGTTCATGATCTAAATCTACCTAGACACTCACCAAATATGGATCCACAATAACTACCTACCCTACACAATAAAGACTAAATCCTCTTTGAGGATTTCATCCATACTAGAACTAGGACCATGATTGCCTTGATTTCCTTAGAAGTTATTACTCTTCTCAAATCTTGGCGAGATCCTCGAGATAAAGAAACCTCAATTTGTACTCATATTGGAATCTCTCCCTTAGGAGGACAAAGTCCAACAAAAAATAACCAAGGAAGTGACACAAGCCTCTAATGCCAAAATCTCAATGAAGTTGCAATCCCAAAAATTCAACAAAACATTGAGAAGCCCCAAATAGGAAGGAGAAGTCTTGACTAATTATATTCCTTAGGAGGAAGTGGATGTCACAACTCATAACCAATGTTGTAACGACCCCGCCTTCCAATAACCCCCAATTAAGGGATACCAGGAGGTCAGAGTCGTTATCCCAATTTTCCAGATCAAAGGTTCAACAATTAAACATTAATAATTATCAAACTTTACCAGACTATACTGAAAAGTTGTAATAAATAAAATTTTGCATACCTTTGAAAAGTTTGGATTTCTAAACTTCTATCCACGTATGAATTCTAGTCTAACTAATCCTCCTTGCACTTTAATTCATGTATTCACAATGTGACAATTTACTGTTTGTCCTTTTGGGTTTGTACCTAAAACACCGACAAACAAAACGTCAGTCAACATAAAGCTGGTATGTGGGGGAAAAATAATTGTGCAATTAATAAAAACATATTGCAGTCAATTATAGTTTAACAACCAACTTCACATTTTAAATATAACTGCACGATCCATACATACCCTATCCTCTGTGCTGTCCCTGTAGTGGACCTGGATGCTACCTTCCTTATGGTAGATCCCCATTAAACTCCTCATGATCCTACCTAACCAGTGAATCAGTTTCTAGGGTTGAGTCACATGGCACTACCCGTAGGTAGCCCACTCCTTAACTCATGGAGTGTTATAGAGTCTCATGGCACCACACATGGGTAGCCCAATTTCTAACTCATGATAGCCTAGACCTTACTCTAGGTTACCCTTTTCAGCATTTGCTAAGTCACCGAGGAGGATCCAGATCTAAGCCAGTTATATATATATATATATATATATATATATATATATATATATTTGTAGTGATAATCATAGTCATTTTATAGTTGCATGAAATAAAAGTCATCCAAGAAATTTATTTCAAACAACTGATAAAATCTCTGGGAATCATCGTGAAACTAAGGCGGTTAATCATAAACGTAACCACATACCTGTGATTGTAGATTTTGAGACAGAATCAATCAAATTGAGAAATCTCAACCAAGCAACCAATTATGCACAGAAATCCTGAAATAAATATACAAATTTCCTTTTATCAAGATTTAACCAAACTCATCTTATTTCATAAGATTTCTATTCCAATTTTAGGGTTTCCTTTGAAATTAGGGTTTTGTTTCTACTTTTCATATTATGACCCCTAATTAAAAAAAAACTACATAAAACCTTTAAATTTCTCATTTTAATACTCCTAACAGACTTAGAATCATTATTTAGTAACTTATTTCCTTAATCCGAAATAAACATAGTTTTTCTCCTTTTTCACCCTAAATTAGGGTTTCTATATGTATTATCCTTCATTTATAGATTAAAACCATAAATTAGCCAACCTTGCATTCAAAATGGATGAAAACTCTATCTTAATAATCAACAGATTAATACTCTACCTTTTCATACCCTTTTCTACCAAATTAATGTAATTTTGCAAAACGAGATAGAATCAGGTCACCAAATTATTTTATCATGTTCCTCATATTTTTCTAAGAAACTTTCATGTATAAAGTTTTCTCATCGGAGTTTTCAATCATTAGATATGATTTTTCTAGGAAAATGCATTTTACTGGAATTTCATTTAGAGAAGGGAATTACCAAAATTTTGTAGTCATTTGATCGGTGCACCGCTGGTCCACTGATCAGATCTGACACTCCACGTCGATCATCTCCACTACGTGAGTAAGTAATGCACACTGGCCCGTGGATCATTGGATCCCTCTCAAGTCCACGATGGACTCTGATCGCACGGACACAGCTCGTCGCCTTCCTCTTCTCTTGCTGTTCTAATCGCGGTGGCCATGCGGCAGAATCCTCGCCAGAGAGAGGGCAATCGAGAGAGGGAGATGGTTCTAGGACTCGGGAAGTAGCCACCTAGGTGCGCGAGGGTGTGAGGGAGCATGTGAGGGTCTATTTATAGGATGTGGGGGCTTCTTTAGGGTTCCTTCAACCCTACCGCCGCCCTAAACCTCAGGCGATTTAGGCATTTCTTGTAGATGCATTGAAAGCCAGCCAACCTATGGTCAAGAACCTTCGTCTCTCTCTCCCAAACCCACTGGTACACCTTCCATGAGTGCACATGCACTGATTCGATCGGAAATCAAAGGGGAAAATCCCCCCTGTACTCGACCTAAGTCCATGTCCCACTGGAACTTTGACAATGAGTGGTGCCTATTGGATCAAGATCCAATGACCCACATCCTTCGCGCTCAAACAAAAGGAAACAATTTTTCCTATTTTCAATATAAATCACATTTTGAGGATAATTTGAAAATACCATAACTCTCAATTCGTAATTCCTTTTTACCTCAAATTTCAGGGGAGCCTCATTTATGATTTTAGCTCTCACCATGAAAAAATTGGGATCATTATCTAAAGAAACGAGTCCTTTTCTTTAGTTTCAAGTTAACACTTAATTATTCATATTTTCCACATATTTTCTCTTTCCCTAGCCTTTATATTATTATCCTATGTTCCTTGAACCTCAAGGAACCTTAATATATCAAAATTCCATCTTAGAAAATATTCCATAGCCTTTTATTATTCTTTTATCTATTTTCTTGTTTATTCCTTTATGGAATTCAATTCCTTTTCCTTTTCTTTTTCTTTTTCTTCCAATTGGACTCAATAGCCAATAAGGCCCATTAAGAAAACATACAAGGCTATTATACATGGAATTCATTCAAATCAAACCATTAAATCAACCATTGATTTCATTTATCTTTTAAAAGGATATTTACAAATCTCATTACATGATTTAGAAAAATGGGGTTATAAAATCCTTCCCTCCTTATAGGAATTTTGCCCTCAAAATTCAATAATCAAACAAACAAATTAGGATATGCCCTTTCCATGTTCGTCTTCAGCTCCCGTGTGGCTTCATCCTCTCCATGGTGCTTCCAAAGAACCTTTACCATCTCTATATTCTTATTTCTGAGCTCATTTACCTTGGTATCTAGAATTCGCAAAGGTAACTCAGGATAAGTTAGCTTCCCTTGAAGCTCAATGGGTTCAATGCTCAGCACCTGGCTTAGATCTTGCACATATCTCTTTATATTGGACACGTGAAACACATCATGCATCATACTATATTGAGGGGGTAATTCCAAACATTATGTGGCTTCACCAATCCATTCTAACACTTCAAACGGACCCACGTATTGGGGACTCAAATTTCCTCTGTTCTTGGCTATAGCTCGGAGTGGCTGGATTTTCAGAAAAACATGCTCTCCCATAGTGAAATGCACGTCAGTCCGCTTCGCGTCAGCATACGACTTCTGTCAATTCTGGGCTCTTTATAGCCTTTGCCTAATCAAAGTGACTTTATCAGCATACACTTGGAGTTCATCTGAGCTCAACAAGGTCCTTTCACCAACATCATCCCAGTGAAGTGGTGACCTACACGGTCTCCCATAAAGAGCTTCATATGGAGGCATCCTGATACTGGCTTGGTAGCTGTTGTTGTAGTCAAACTCAGCTAATGGTAAGTACTGCTCCCATGATCCACCCCAATCGAGCACACAAGCTCTCAACAAATCCTATAAGGTCTGAATTGTCCTTTCTGACTGACCATCTGTCTGGGGGTGATATACGACACTGAATTTCAACCTTGTACCAAGTTCTTCTTGAACTTGCTTCCATAGCATGGAAGTAAACTTTGGGTCTCTAACAGAGATAATGGAACTGGGTACACCATGCAAATGCACTATCTCTCTAATATACAACTCAACTATGTCTGACACATTGGCAGTGGTTTTCAGGGCAAGGAAGTATGCTGACTTAGTAAGGCGATCTACTACAACCCATATAGCATCATGAACTTTCTTAGTCTGAGGTAGACCTACCACAAAATCTATGGTGATCTGCTCCCATTTCCATTCTGGAATCTCTATAGACTGTAAAAGCCCACCGGGTCGTTGGTGTTCAACCTTCACCATTTGGCATGTAAGACAACTGGCCACATATGCCACAATATCTGTAAGGACCCTGACCTCCGTTTAGGGTTTACCCTATTTGCTTTGCTTAACCATGATGCTTAGTTGCTTGCTAATCACCTTTAGTGGTGATTAGGGTTTGTTGGTGCTTTGTTGGGAGTTGGAGGTGCTACTTGCAATTAACCCCAATTCTAGGGTTTGTGGGCAAGTTTGTCATCTTGTGAGGTGTTCCTCCCTCTCCTTGCTTCCTCTAGTGTTGAGAGGAAGGTTTGGGCTCGTTGCTTGAGCTCCTTTGGGCTTGGTTGAGCTTGTTGGGCCTTGTGGTGCCTTGCTTTTACTTCTTTGGACCTTGTGTCGGGCAAGAGAGCCCTGTGTCAGCCAGTGGTGTGTCGGCCATGCTTGTATCGCCCTGGTGGTGTGTTGCCCAGGGTGTGTCACCCATGGACCCTTTTACCTTCTTTGACCTCGTTTGTGTCACCACTAGTGGACACTTGGTGCTTGATGCTTGCATGTGGCAATGGCCTTGGACATGTGTTTAGGGCATGTTAGAGTGGTGGCATTTCTCATGGACAAGTGTCCCTAGGTGGGCGACACCTTTCTTTGCTCTACCTAGGTTTCTCCTCCATCCCCTTATATATGTGTGTTTCCTTTCCCTTGATAAGGATCCCTTTAGTTCCTTAGTCTTCCTCTCCTTTGGTGCACGTCACCCTCTCTTCTTTTGTAAGCTTGGTGGCCGATCCTCCTTGGAGTCTCCTTCTTCCTCTAGTGGTGGCCGAACCCTAGAGTGCCTTGCTCTTCTTCCTTGGTGGTGCTTGGAGCTCAGAGCTAGGAGCTTGGAGCTTGCTTAAGGTGGGTTACATAACTCCTAACCCTAACTACATTACCATATTCTATGTTCTTGTTGCTTATGATCGGCTATGTATGTTGTTAGTTTAGTTTCTTGCTTAGTTGTTCTTGTTGGCCAAACCATGTGTTCTAGGGTTTCTTGGTGAGAAACACTCTCATCTCTCCTAGGTCTTGAGGAGTGAGCTTGAGTTATAGTATCATGAGCAACACTCCTCTCTCATTTAAGTTGAGAGGTGAGCTTGTGTTCTAGTAGCTTGAGCAATACCCTCCTCTCACCATGGACTTAAAGGGTGAGCTTTGTTGTAGTTGTGGAACCTTGTTAGGGTTGATCCTTGTGTTGCTCGATTGGTGACAAGAGATGTGCAAGACCCCTCTCTCTAAGTTGTTGAGAGGGGAGCCATCTTCTTGACCCATTAGGGTTTGGTGCTCTTGTGCTTGAGGTTGGTGACGACCTTGTGGAGTTGCATATTGACCGGTATGATCTTGGGGGAAGTGTTGTCTGATATACCTCTTGACCTAGAGCCTTGGACGACACATCTTGTGGCTGTGTCAGACATCACCTTTGGTTCCTATTTTGTGTGTGTGTCGGGCATCACACCTTGATGAGCAACCTGCCCGATACACTTAGTCTTGGGATGGTTTGATGGCGTTGTGAGTTGAGGTGTGGAGCTTGTTATCTAGTTGGTGGTGATGTGCACAGGCGTCGCGTTAATCCTTGCCCTATGTGTCGGCCGATAGGTTTAGGTTGGGTAGCTGAGCATGACGCTGCGTCGCCCGTCACCATGATGCTCAATAGAGTGTTGCCCGTCACACCTTGCACGGCACGTCGTGGGCTCAGTTGCCCGATAGGCTTCTTGACCGTTGTTTCCTTGTTAACCTGACACAACGTTTCACGTCACACCCTTACGCTTGGCCGATAGGAGCTGGTGTGCATGGCCAATACATGTGCTGACCGTTATGTGGTGGGTGATAGGGTGAGTGCCCTGCCCGACACCACTTCTGGTGAGGGTAGTGAGTACTTTTAGTGAGGGTCCCGTCCCTTATGGGAAACTGATATGTTGTTCTTGCACCACGTTTGGTTTTGATGGTAACCCTGGATGTGCACGATATAGTACACCACATCTATGCATCTAAATACAACATCTCATATGTATCTGATCATCTTGATATTATGTATAATGCTGAGATAATGATAAGCATGTAAGATGCCTTGCATGGTGTTATGACCACAGGTTGAGGCATGAATGATATCATGTATAATCAATCAATGTTGCCCTATATCACTACCTTGATCTTGCTGTTAATCCATGATGATTGTACTAACCATGCAGGTGATGCATAGCCAGGTAAAGGGCTATGAGGTATATACATATATATGTTGAGTAACACTATTTTGACGATTACTCTTGATAATGAGATAATATGTATGATGTGTTTGGTTAAAGTGCTTGGGATTACTACCCCATGATGATGAGGTAAGCCTTGAAAGGAAGTAGCAGTATGTGATAAGGGATTGACATCCCATGGCAATGTGATGATCCTTGAGATGGATCTGGATTATTGGCAAGAGGCCAAGTGATAACATGAAATGTTTAATCCTTGTGATGGATCAATGATGATGTTGATTACAATAAAAGTATAATATTAAGTTCATGCTGTTTATTCTTGTTATAAGTTTACATGTTATACAACTTGGTTGAATCTTGCAATCCACTTAAAATATATCAACTAATCACAGTGGAACATATCATGTAGTTTTCCCTGGCCATAGATCCATCATCGTCAGGAGTTGGTGATGGTGAAACAAGTTCTCCTGTGGGTTAACTCAGAGCGCATATTGTTGAATATGTGAGGTTTCTCCTAGCCTAAAATAGAGAGGGAAACGAGTGCAGCTGCGGTTGCAGACTCCGGATATGTATAGAGCATGGTGAACAGGCCCATGGCTCAGAGTGATAGAGCATGAATGCATTCATGGCTCAGAGCACGGTGAATAGGCCCGTAGCTCAGATATACTAGTGCCGTGACCTGTACTGAGGCGGGCTAGAGGAAGGGTAGCCTATGGAGCTGACCCTGTGGCTGAGGCCACTTAAGCATGAGACTGCGGTCCTGCTTTGGTTCTCGTGCACTAACCGCAAGGTGGGAGGTCATAGAGTCCGACTCTTCCATTGACCTTGTATGGCACCGGCTCCGGGTTTCGCAGCCGTCGGTTGGATTTGAGCGGTACGGCTCACTTCCTCAGGGCATAATAATACGTAAGTTAGCCGAATAGAATTTACTGCTTAAGGAAAAACATGGAACATTGATTGAGCCCTTGCTTGTGTAATAGCTCTTACTATATCTTGCAGTTACTTATACATTCCTCATGTTATGTAGTCATACCTTATAAATATTATCTTGTTAATCATGTTCCATAAAGGATTACTTGAGTATATGCCTTCCGTACATCTGGTAAGCTTGATGGTATGAATAGCCTTTCTATATAGACTGCTCTTGTTATACCTCTTATCAATTATCTACTGTTGTTGCTTTTATCTTTCTGAGGTTTTATAGTTTCGGCAGGGAGTTATGTTTCTCGCTGGGACTATGTGTCTCACCCCGCTGGTTTACACCCTTTTTAGATGTTCGAGCTAGACGTGGTGGTGGTCACGGAGTTGCGACCGAGCAACAAGACGAGAAGTAGAAGGCAAGCGATGGACATGCTTCTCTTTTGGTTGTTTTGTAGTAGAGTCTTAGAGTCATCCCTGTACTCTTAGGTCCTTGGAGGTGTTTTGATATTGTTTCCCGATGTATAGCTGATGATGTTTTGTATATCCTACAGGTGGCCGGATGTGGGCCTTTATGTACATATAAACAGGTGATGAACTCATGTGATAGCTTGACAACTGATCTCCTAAGCTGTGGACACATATCAAGATCTTGTAAATGATTATATAATCCGTTTCCTTGCAGGATGAGCACTTAAATGTAATAGTTTTCTTAGTTTACCTGCTTTCCGCAATCAGTTTTAATTAACCCATGTTTTTGGTAATCTGTGGTTATGGTGATTTCCGCACATTTTTGCGTAACAGCTCGCTGTCTGTGTGATAGTGGGATGTGTTGCCACAAGTTTTGGTATCAGAGCTCTAGGTTCGCTGAGTCTACAGGGATTTAGGACTAGGTTGTGTCTGTTCTTGTGAGTTTTCCAGATTTTCTTACATCTTCTTCCCTCAGCAGAAGAAAAGCCAAGATGTCTGGGAACCATGAAGAACATGCTGTTGAGAACAACGATGTTGCATCAGTTGATGGAGCTATAGGGTAGGAACATGAAGATTGGGTGCCTGAGGTCCCCCAACCAGACCCAGCCATTATTGAACACCCTGCCTATCAACAGCTGATGGGGCAGATAATGGATACGATGAATCTCATGGTAGAGAGATTGTCAGTGCCTCCATTGAGAGCACAGGCTCCCCATGGTGAAACATCGGGTATTGGGAACACCTTTGAGCAGCTTCACTAAGTCGGAGCTTCGAATTATGCTAGGACGGCTGATCCAGTGGATGTAGATCTGTGGCTGACAAGTCTTGAGAAGGATTTCTGGATCCTCGACATCCCCAAAGCAGACAAAGTAAAGCACACTGTCTACCTCTTGAAGGGTAGTGCTGGTCACTGGTGGACCATCGAGGAAGAGAAGCGACCTGGTGAGCTGATCAGTTGGGAGGTTTTCTGGTACGAGTTCGTCAGCAGATACTTTCCGAAGACGCATCTGGATGAGAAGATCAGTCAATTTGAACACTTACACCAAGGAACGATGAACATCACCGAGTATGAAGCCAAGTTCATGGATCTTCCAAGGAGATAGGAAGATTCTTATGACATGTCTAGTATCAGCTATGGTGGCAGAGAAGTTGCTACGATAAGGATGTGAGGTGTTCTTAGCTCACGTTGTGGATACCATTGTGGCTACAAAGGTGAAAGATCCTAGTCTCGAGGAGGTGTCGGTTGTCTGAGAGTTTGCTGATGTGTTTCCTGATGAGGTCCCTGGTGTTCCTCAACCCCAAAAGATTGATTTTGAGATCAATCTGGTTCCAGGAACACAACCAGTTGCACAAACACCATATAGGATGGCTCCCGTAGAGATGACAGAGCTGAAGAAGCAGTTACAAGAGTTGTTGGAGAAAGGTTTCATCCAACCGAGTACGTCGCCTTGGGGTGCTCCAATGTTGTTCGTCAAGAAGAAGCACAGGTCGATGCGGTTATGTATAGGCTACCGACAGTTGAACAAGGTCACGATCAAGAACAAGTACCCATTACCAAGGATAGCTGATCTATTCGATCAATTGCGTGGTGCTATAGTGTTTTCGAAGATCGATCTACGGTCCAGATATCATCAGTTGAGGATTAAGGAGGATGACATACCGGAGTCAACTTTTAGGACGAGGTATGGTCACTTTGAGTTTGTGGTTGTTCTGTTTGGCTTTCATGGATTTGATGAACAAAGTGTTCCATCCGTTCCTAGATCAGTTTGTTATAGTCTTTATAAATGACATCTTGATCTACAGTTGGGACAAGTAAGAGCATGAGCGACATCTTCAACTAGCATTGACTCTTCTTCGCCAACATCAGTTGTATGACAAGTTCAGTAAGTGTGAGTTCTGGTTGGAAGAAGTAACATTTTTGGGTCATGTGATATCTGCTGAAGGAGTCAAAGTGGACCCGAAGAAGGTGGAGTCCATTGCAGAGTGGGAACAGCCGAAGATGCCGACAGAAGTTCGTAGTTTCTTGGGATTAGCAGGATACTACCAGAGGTTTATCTAGGACTTCAGTGCGATTGTGTTACTGATGACGAAGTTGACTAGAAAGGATGTACCTTTTGCCTGGGATGATCGATGTGAGCAAGCTTTCCAAAGTTTGAAGGAGAAGCTGACCAGTGCTCCAGTGTTAGTCCTTCCAAAGCCTGGAAAGGGCTATGTTGTTTTCTGCGATGCTTCCAAGAAAGGTTTAGGTTGTGTGCTGATGCAGGAAGATCATGTGGTTTCTTTTGCTTCACGACAGCTTAAGAAACACAAGGAGAACTATCCGACTCATGACTTGGAGTTAGCAGCGGTAGTTCATGCGTTAAAGATTTGGAGACACTATCTTTACGGGGAAGTGTGTCAGATCTTTACAGATCATAAGAATCTGAAGTACATCTTTTCACAGCATGAGTTAAACATGCAACATCATCAATGGATGGAGTTAATCAATGATTACGACTGCATCATCGAGTATCATCCTGGTAAGGCGAATGTGGTAGCTGATGTGCTTAGTCGAAAGTCTTCTTCTCTTTCTTCAAAGAAGGCACAGTTGAGTTCCCTGGTATGCCATAGACGGGATATGTTTATTTCCTTGTGGCAAATGAGTGTACAGATGGAAGTTTCCTTGTTGACTGGACTTTTAGCATAGATGCAAGTCAAGCCTACGCTAAGACAACAAATCAAAGATCCACAACAAGCAGATGATACAGTACAGTTGATCAGATCAGAGTTCGGCAATGAAAAGCAGGATGGGTTGCATGAGTCTGAGGATGGACTAGTTTGCTATCGTGATAGGATGGTGGTCCCCGATGCTGATGATCTAAGGAAGTTAGTGCTCAAGGAAGCACACACATCGATGTATGCTATGCATCCAGGAGTCACCAAGATGTATCATAGTCTGAAGGAATTGTATTGGTGGCCCGACTTGAAGAAAGATGTAGCTGAGTTCGTTGCTAGGTGTGCGATATGTCAGCAAGTCAAGGCTGAGCATCAGAAGCCAGAAGGTATGTTGCAGCCCCTACCGATACCACAGTGGAAATGGGATCATATAACCATGGATTTCGTAGTTGGTCTACCCAGGACAACTAGAAGTCATGATTCCATTTGGGTAATAGTGGACAGATTGATGAAGTCTGCCCATTTCATACATGTGAAGACGACATATACAAAAGAGAAGCTCGCTCGAGTATATGTGGATGAGATAGTACGTTTGCACAGTGTGCCAGCGACGATAGTTTCTGACAGAGGTCCTCAGTTCACGAGTCATTTTTTGGAACAGTTGCACAGAGCATTGGGAACACAATTGAGGTTCGGTACCGCCTTCCACCCACAGACAGATGGACTGTCTGAGAGGACGATTCAGACTTTGGAGGATCTCCTTCGAGCTTGTGTTTTGCAGTTCCTAGGTTGTTGGGACATGCATCTCAGTCTGATAGAGTTTGCTTACAACAATAGTTATCAATGGAGCATTGACATGGCTCCTTATGAGGCATTATATGGAAGGAAGTGCGGATCTCCTTTGTGTTGGTATGAGTATGGTGAATATCAGCTTTTGGGTCCTGAGTTAGTACAACAGACAACAGAAAAGATCAAGGTGATACAACAATAGTTGAAAGCGGCACATGACAAGCATAAGTCTTATGCTGATAATCGCCGATGACCTTTGGAGTTTCAGGTAGGAGACAAGGTGTATCTTAAAGTCTCAATGTGGAAGGGTGTGCTAAGGTTTGGCCGGAAGGGTAAGCTAGCACCTAGATTTATGGGGCCATACCTAGTCATAGCACATATGGGCAAGGTAGCTTACAAGTTAGAGTTGTTGCCAGAGTTGCACATGTTACATCCAGTGTTCCATGTCAGTATGCTGAAGAAAAGGCATCCGGATTCAGGAACAGTGATACAACCAGTTGAGGTTGAGCTCGATGAAGATGTGACCTACGAGGAAGGTCCGGTGATGATCCTTGACAAAAGAGTTAAGAAGCTGAAGAGGAAGGACCTGATTCTGGTGAAGGTTCTTTGGCATCACTGTGGCATTGAGGAAGCCACGTGGGAGCTTGAGGAAGAGATGAAGAGGAATTATCCCTCGCTTTTCTCTTCAGATTTTGGGGACGAAATCCCTTTGTAGGGGGTTATCTTGTAAGGACCATGACCTCTGTTTAGGGTTTACCCTGTTTGCTTTGCTTAACCCTGATGCTTAGTTGCTTGCTAATCACCTTTAGTGGTGATTAGGGTTTGTTGGTGCTTTGTTGGGAGTTGGCGGTGCTACTTGCAATTAACCCCAATTCTACGGTTTGTGGGAAATTTTGTCATCTTGTGAGGTGTTCCTCCCTCTCCTTGCTTCCTCTAGTGTTGAGAGGAAGGTTTGGGCTCGTTGCTTGAGTTCCTTTGGGCTTGGTTGAGATTGTTGGGCCTTGTGGTGCCTTGCTTTTGCTTCTTTGGACCTTGTGTCGGGCAAGAGAGCCTTGTGTCGGCCAGTGGTGTGTCAGCCATGCTTGTGTCGCCCTGGTGGTGTGTCGCCCAGGGTGTGTCACCCATGAACCCTTTGACCTTCTTTGACCTCATTTGTGTCACCACTAGTGGACACTTGGTGCTTGATGCTTGCATGTGGCAATGGCCTTGGACATGTGTTTAGGGCATGTTAGAGTGGTGGCATTGCTCATGGACAAGTGTCCCTAGGTGAGCGACACATTTCTTTGATCTACCTTGGTTTCTCCTCCATCCCCTTCTATATATGCATTTCCTTTCCCTAGATAAGGATCCCTTTAGTTCCTTAGTCTTCCTCTCCTTTGGTGCACGACACCCTCTCTTCTTTTGCAAGCTTGGTGGTCGATCGTCCTTGGAGTCTCCTTCTTCCTCTAGTGGTGGCCGAACCCTAGAGTGCCTTGCTCTTCTTCCTTGGTGGTGCTTGGAGCTTAGAACTAGGAGCTTGGATCTTGCTTAAGGCAGGTTACATAACTCCTAACCCTAACTACATTACCATCTTCTATGTTCTTATTGCTTATGATCGGTTATGTATGTTGTTAGTTTAGTTTCTTGCTTAGTTGTTCTTGTTGGCCGAACCATGTGTTCTAGGGTTTCTTGGTGAGCAACACTCTCTTCTCTCCTAGGTCTTGAGGAGTGAGCTTGAGTTCTAGTATCATGAGCAACACTCCTCTCTCGTTTAAGTTGAGAGGTGAGCTTGTGTTCTAGTAGCTTGAGCAATACCCTCCTCTCACCATGGACTTGAAGGGTGAGCTATGTTGTAGTTGTGGAACCTTGTTAGGGTTGATCCTTGTGTTTCCCGATTGGTGACAAGAGACGTGCACGACCCCTCTCTCTTAGTTGTTTAGAGGTGAACCATCTTCTTGACCCATTAGGGTTTGGTGCTCTTGTGCTTGAGGTTGGTGATGACCTTGTGGAGTTGCATCTTGACTGTTATGATCTTGGGGGAGGTGTTGTCTGATATCCCTCTTGACCTAGAGCCTTGGATGACACATGTTGTGGCTTTGACAGGCGTCACCTTTGGTTCCTGTTTTGTGTGTGTGTCGGGCATCACACCTTTATGAGCAACCTGCCTGATACACTTAGTCTTGGGATGGTTTGATGTCGTTGTGAGTTGAGGTGTGGAGCTTGTTATCTAGTTGGTGGTGATATGCACGGGCATCACATTAATCCTTTCCCTGTGTGTCGGCCGATAGGTTCAGGTTGGGTAGTTGAGCATGACGCTGCGTCGCCCGTCACCATGATGCTCGACAGAGTGTTTCCTGTCACACCTTGCACGGCATGCCGTGGGCTCAGTTGCCCGATAGGCTTCTTGACCATTGTTTCCTTGTTAACCTGACACAGCGTTGCATGTCACACCCTTACGCTTGGCCTATAGGAGTTGGTGTGCCTGGCCGATACATGTGCTGACCATTATGTGATGGGCGATAGGGTGACTGCCCTGTCCGATACCACTTCTGGTGAGGGTAGTGAGTACTTTTAGTGAGGGTCCTGTCCCTTATGGGAAATCGATATGTTGTTCTTGAACCACATTTGGTTTTGATGGTAACCCTGGATGTGCACGATATAGTAGACCACATCTGTGCATCTTAATACAACATCTCATATGTATGTGATCATCTTGATATTATGTATAATGCTAAGATAATGATAAGCATGTAAGATGCCTTGCATGGTGTTATGACCACAGGTTGAGGCATGAATGATATCATGTATAATCAATCAATGTTGCCCTATATCACTACCATTATCTTGTTGTTAATCCATGATGATTGTACTAACCATGTAGGTGATACATAGCCAGGTAAAGGGCTATGAGGTATATACATATATATGTTGAGTAACACTATGTTGACGATTACTCTTGATAATGAGATAATATGTATGATGTGTTTGGTTAAAGTGCTTGGGATTACTACCCCATGATGATGAGGTAAGCCTTGAAAGGTAGTAGCAGTATGTGATAAGGGATTGAGATCCCATGGCAATATGATGATCCTTGATATGGATCTGGATTATTGGCAAGAGGCCAAGTGATAACATGAAATGTTGAATCCTTGTGATGGATCAGGAAGATGTTGATTACAATAAAAGTATAATACTAAGTTCATTTTGTTTATTCTTGTTATAATTTTACATGTTATACAACTTGGTTGAATCTTGGAATCCACTTAAACTATATTAACTAATCATAGTGGAACATATCATGTAGTTTGCCCTGGCCATAGATCCATCATCGTCAGGAGCTGGTGATGGTGAAACGGGTTCTCCTGTGGGTTAACCCAGAGCACATATTCTTGAAATGTGAGGTTTCTCCTAGCCTAAAATAGAGAGCGAAATGAGTGCAGCTGCGGTTGCAGACTCAAGATATGTATAGAGCATGGTGAACATGCCCATGGCTCAGAGTGATTGAGCATGAATGCGTTCATGGCTCATAGCACAGTGAACAGGCATGTGGCTCAGATATACTAGCGCCATGACCTGTACCGAGGTGGGCTAGAGGAAGGGTAGCCTATGGAGCTGACCCTTTCACTGAGGCCACTTAAGCATGAGAGTACAGTCCTGCTTTGGTTCTCGTGCACTAACCGCGAGGTGGGAGGTCGTGGAGTCCGGATCTTACATTGACCTTGTATTTCATCGGCTCCGGGTTTCACAGCCGTCAGTTGGATTTGAGTGGTACGACTCACTTCCTCACGGCATAATAATACGTAAGTCAGCCGAATAGAATTTACTACTTAAGGTAAAACACAGAACATTGATTGAGGCCTTGCTTGTGTAATAGCTCTTGCTATATCTTGCAGTTACTTATACATTCCTTATGTTATGTAGTCATACCTTATAAATCTTATCTTGTTAATCATGTTCCATAAAGGATTACTTGAGTATATGCCTTCCATACATCTGGTAAGCTTGATGGTATGAATAGCCTTTCTATATAGACTGCTCTTGTTATACCTCTTATCAGTTACCTACTGTTGTTGCTTTTATCTTTCTGAGGTTTTGTAGTTTCGACGGGGAGTTATGTTTCTCACTGGGACTGTGTGTCTCACCCCACTGGTTTACACCCTTTTTAGGTGTTCGAGCTAGACGTGGTGGTGGTCGCGGAGTTGCGGCCGAGCAACAAGACGAGCAGTAGAAGGCAAGCGATGGACGTGCTGCTCTTTTGGTTGTTTTGTAGTAGAGTCTTAGAGTCATCCCTGTACTCTCAGGTCCTTCGAGGTGTTTTGACGTTGGTTCCTGATGTATAGCTGATGATGTTTTGTATATTCTGCTGGTGGCCGGATGTGGGCCTTTATGTACATATAAACATGTGACGAACTCATGTGATAGCTTGACAGCTGATCTCCTAAGCTGTGGAAACATGTCAAGATCTTGTAAATGATTATATAATCTGTTTCCTTGCATGATGAGGACTTAAATGTAATAGTTTTCTTAGTTTACCTGCTTTGCGCAATCAGTTTTAATTAACCCATGTTTTTGGTAATATGTGGTTATGGTGATTTCTGCACATTTTCGCGTAACACCTCGCTGTCTGTGTGATAGTGGGATGTGTTTCCACAATATCTCTCTTCATTCCTGGCCACCAGAAAAACTTTTGCAGGTCCTTAAACATCTTGGTTGTTCGCAGGTGCACCTTGTACTTATAACCATGAGCCTCTTGTAGGATACGTTCGTTCAATGGTGAGTCATTGGGAACCCATATACGATTCTCGAATCTGATCCCTCAGTCTATTCCCAATGAGAGATGCGTTTGTGGCTTCTTCATCAAGCCCTTCATCTTGTCAAGTTCCCCACTAGCCAACTGTGTTGGTACAATCTCACTCAACAATTCTGACTGTATCTGGATGTTGGCCAAACAAACTCGATCATCAAACAGTTGAGGAGACCATTCTACCAACTCTTCTAAACTCTTCCACTGACTGGAGAAAATAGTTGCACACTTGATCTGTTTCCGACTCAAAGCATCTGCTACGACATTCGCCTTTCCTGGATGATAAGAGATGGTGAAGTCATAATCCTTCTTGTACTCCATCCATCGTCGTTGTCGTAGGTTTAAGTCTTTCTGAGTCAGGAGGTACTTTAGACTCTTATGTTCAATGTGGATCTCAAAAGTAGCTCCATACAGGTAATGCTGCCAAATCTTTAATGCATGGATGATAGCAGCCGGTTCTAAGTCATGCGTTGGGTAATTCACCTCGTTGGGCTTGAGTTGTTGAGAGGCATATGCAACCACATGCCGATTCTATTCTAACACACAGCCAAGTCCCATCTTTTATGCATCGATGAAAATCATGAATCCCTCATTGCCTGATGGTAGAGTCAAAACTAGTGCATTGGTTGGCTTCTCCTTCAGCTCCTAAAAATGAGCTTCATACACATCAGACCATACAAACTTCACATCCTTCCGATTCAACATGGTCAAAGGCAAGACAGTCTTTGAGAAATCCTTGATGAAGCGTCGATAGTACCTTGCCAACCCTAAGAAACTGTGAATTTCTGAGGGATTCTTCGGTGCAGGCCAATCTCGAACTACCGACACTTTAGCTGGATCTATGTCGATCGTTTCTCTTGAGATGATGTGTTCGAGGAACATGACTCGATCTATCCAAAACTCACATTTGGAGAATTTCCTATAGAACTTCTACTTTCTCAAGATATCAAGGACTTTACTTAGGTGGTCTCGGTGTTGATCTAAGTCATCCGAATAAACTAGTATTCCATCTATGAATACTATGAAAAACGAGTCAAGGAAGGGTTGAAACACACTATTCATAAGGTTCATGAAAACATTGGGTGCATTGTACAAACCAAAAGGCATAACCACAAACTCATAGTGGCCATAACGTGTTCTAAAAGTTGTTTTCGAGGTATCCTCACTCTTAATTCTCAACTAGTGGTATCCTGATCTCAAGTCAATCTTGGAAAAGACTCGAGTAGACTTCAACTGGTCAAACAAGTCATCTATCTGGGGTAAAGGGTATTTGTTCTTAATGGTAGCCTGGTTGATCATCCAGTAGTCTATGCACATTCGAAGCGAACCATCATTTTTCTTTACAAAAAGAACCGATGCTCCCCATGGTAACATTCTAGGGTGGATAAAACCCTTGTCTAGCAATTCCTACAATTGTTTCTTCAACTCAAGCAACTCCGCAGGGGCCATTCTATAAGGTGCTCATGAAATAGGGCTTGTCCCAGGAGCTAGCTCTATGGAAAAATCCACCTCTCTCTTGGGAGGAACCCCAATTAGATCATCTGGAAAAACATATGCATAGCTCCTAACTACTTCTATTTCTTCTAAAGGTTGCACCCTGGGTTCTAGCTCGGTAACTACTGCCAGGAAAGCTCGACAACCTTTACTCATCATCCACTCCACTTTCAAGCCTGACACATATAGGCTAGTGGTGGCATCCTTCCTACCCCTAATGACAAAAGCTGGGTGACCCGATTTCTTAATGATCACTTTATTCTCCCTACAGTCAATATTGGCCCTATAAGTATAAAGCCAATCCATACCAATGATCACATCAAAGTCATTCATATCAAGAAGTATAAAGTCTGTAGGAATGTCATGATCTCGATATTTCATAGGTATCATCGGAGTTTTCAAAAGAGATGTAAAGATCCGACCACTCGGGGTTGTAACATCTATGACATACCCTAAATCCTTGATATCCAAACAAAGCATAGTTGTGAGATTTCTTGAAATGAAAGTATTAGTAGATCCAGAGTCAAACAAAGCTTTTACATTGTGTCACATGACTTCAAGCATGCCTACATTGTTTTTCACCATACATTAGCCCATTACATGCTTATCTTAAAACATAAAAGAAAACTTTAAGGGTTATTACCCTCGATCAACCGATTAGCATTTGCTTGAGCCTCCTCATTGCCAATGGCAAACACCCGAGCTTGTCTTCTCTCTCCAGCAGGTGGGGCTATAGCTATAGGTGGAGCTGCCACAGGTGGGGATGCTATTGGTCTTGGTCCTCTTGGATCTGGCATAGGGAAAATAGATTGTAGGTGTCCTTCTTGACGGCACCGAAAGCATGTCTTCTTCTTGTAGCGACACTCGCCGGTGCGACATTGCGGTCGGTTGTTCTCTTGACAGGGTTTCCCTTTTCCTCCATGTCTTCCTTTAGTATGATGACGCCCTAGACCTTTCTTGTGGTTGTTCTTCTAACCTTGAGTTCCTTCAGTGAAACCCAAATACCCCTTGGGTGGGAATTGGGTAGGCATCATAGTCCTCTCCATGTCTAAAGTAGTGTTGTAAGCTTTGACGAAGGTTTTAGGTTTACTAGCCATCACACGGGGCTTGATGGCAGGGTGAAGACACTCTATGAAGTGATCAACCATTCTTTCCTCATCCATCTTATACCCAAAATGCTTTAGAATTCAAAACTAGCACCCAAAGTCTGCCGCAAAGGAGTTTCATGGAGTCATGTTGGTGAACTCCCTTTCCTTTTCCTTCTTAGCTGAGACAGGGATGAATCTGGCGATGAAGATTGTCTTGAAGTGAGCCCATGCCATTGGTTCCTCGATCAGATCTTGGCCTATGATGTGTGTCTACCACCATATCTTTGTTGCTCCTTCCAGGAGGGGAGCAGCAAAAAGGACCTTCTTGCTCGGCTGTACCTCAAGCATGTGGAATCCATTCTCGACTGCAAGCAGTCAAGCTTCCCCCTTGTCGACCACTTCAGACTTATCTTCTCCCTAGAACTTCTCAATGTTCATCTTGACGAAGTCCAACATGGTGGCTCCCAGTCAAGGACGAATAGGGTGTGGCTCACCATTTTCACCTGTAGCTAAGTCTTAGAGGGCCAAAGCACTAATGGCCTCTATCAACTTCTTCTGTTGTTCCATCTACAAAGCATCAGGGGTGTGGATCATCATGGTTGATTCGGGACCACCAGCTTGGTCCTCTTCCATATGGGCCACCTCCTCATACTCATTTTGATCCTTGTACCCTTTGTCTTCTTCTTGATCAAGTTTGCTGAAGGGTATCAAGTCAGGATTAGGGACCTCATGAGTGGTTCCTTCAGGTCTCTTCCTCTTCTTTGAGGAATCTCCACCATGGTTCCTCTTCCTCTTCTTGGAAGACACCTTTCCCTTGTGTGAAGGTCCACCACCATTGGTGGCATCCGGGACAACCACTGTCTTCACGCGAGCCATCTACATAACCATACACATAGACCCTTTAGTCTATACCTTTAAGCTAATTATACTTATGTCGGTGACATCTTATTATGTATCTTTTATTAATTTGATGGAAGATTCCTTAATCCTTAACTTACTTACCCATACCATATGAGGGTGAGGAAGAGAGAGAAAAACCCTAACTCTTAAAATTCTTATTAGAATGGGTGATGAATAAGATGAGAGAATCCTAAAGGTGTCTTAATTTGAATCATACCCTAAGACTTTGGCCAGGCACTCACACAGATCCGGGAGTCCTCATATTTTGACTAGCGGTGCGGAGGAAAATATTGCCAGCCCCCGACCATGATCCTTTTCTAGACACCTCTGTCTTTCAGATAATCCTCTAATAACTCCCTTGGGTTCTATAGAGTTTATAAAATTTTATAATTATTAATGGTTAAGTGAGGAACCTTGGCTCTGATACCAAATGTAATGACCCTGCCTTCTAGTAACCCCCAATTAAGGGAAACCAAGAGGTTAGAGCCGTTATCCCAATTTTCCGGATCAAAGGTTCAACAATTAAACATTAATAATTATCAAACTTTACTAGACTATACTGAAAAGTTGTAATGAATAAAATTTTGCATACCATTGAAATATTTGGATTTCTAAACCTCTATCTATGTATGAATTCTAGTCTAACTAATCCTCCTTGCACTTTAATTCATGTATTCACAATGTGAGAATTTACTATTTGTCCTTTTGGGTTTGAACCTAAAACACCGACAAACAAAACGTCGGTCAGCATAAAGATGGTATGTGGGGGAAATAATAATCGTGCAATTAATAACAACATATTGCAGTCAATTACAATTTAACAACCAACTTTACGTTTTAAATATAACTGCACGATCCATACATACCCTATCCTCTATGTTATCCCTGTAGTGGAGCTGGATGCTACCTTTCTTATGGTAGATCCCCATTAAACCCCTCATGATCCTACCTAACTGGTGAATCAGTTTCTGGGGTTGAGTCACATGGCACAACCTGTAGGTAGTCCACTCCTTAACTCATGGTGTGTTATAGAGTCTCATGGCTCTACATGTGGGTAGCCCAATTTCTAACTCATGATAGCCTAGACCTTAATCTAGGTTACCCTTTTTAGCATTTGCAAAGACAAAAAGGAGGATCCATATCTAAGCCAGTTATATATATATATATATATATATATATTTATAGTGATAATCATAGTCACTTTATATTGGCATGAAATAAAAGTCATCTAAGAAGTTTATTTCAAACAACCGATAAAATCTCCCAGAATTGTCATGAAACTAAGGCGGTTAATCATAAACGTAACCACATACCTATGATTGCAGATTTTGAGACAGAATCAATGTAACACCCGGGCCCACTTCGCAAGGCTTTAGTAGAGTTTCAGGAATGACGAGTGGCCCCACAGATCACCACCATCCTTAACTACACACTTTGTCCCCACTCACACGCAAGCCATGATCAACTTCCCGACTGGTCACCCATCCTAGTACTACTCCAAGCTGAGCATGCTTAACTATGGAGTTATTTTATGATGGGAACCCAGTAAAGGAGGTGCACCTTGGTGATATGAGTAGTCCAATCATTCATTTTAAGATCAACTTATCTGAGGCCTCAAATCCTGGGATGTTACAATCTCCCCCATTTAGACTCTTGACGTCCTCATCAAGAATCAACTATAAGGCCTCACAATCTCTTCCCCATTTCAGTCCAGACCCACAATGGCCCATGGAAACCCAGCTCCTGATCATGGAATACCAGTGCAAGGGTGGCTACGTCAACCATGGACAATCCTTTCCTACATGCCTGGACCGTATGGCTCAAGACCGGTATGCCATGCTCATGTGGGCCCCACCTACTAGAGGGAATTGGCTTTGATACTATTTGTAACACCCGTGCCCACTGCCCAAGGCTCTAGTAGAGTTTTAGGAATGACGACTGGCCCCACAGATCACCACCAGCCTTAACTGCACACTTTGTCCCCACTCATGCGCAAGCCAGGATCAACTTCCTGACTGGTTGCCCATCCTAGTACTACTCTAAGATGAGCACGCTTAACTATGGAGTTCTTTAGTGATGGGCACCCGGTAAAGGAGGTGCACCTTAGTGATATGGGTAGTCCAATCATTCCTTTTAAGATCAACTTATCCGAGGCCTCAAATCCTAGGATGTTACAATCAATCAAATAGAGAAATCTCAACCAAGCAACCAATAATGCACAGAAATCCTAAAATAAATATATAAATTTCCTTTTATCAAGATTTAACCAAACTCATCTTATTTCTTAGTATTTCTATTCCAATTTTAGGGTTTCCTTTGAAATTAGGGTTTTGTTTCTACTTTTCATATTAGGAACCCTAATTAAACAAAACTACATAAAACCTTTAAATTTCTCATTTTAATACTCCTAATAGGCTTAGGATCATTATTTAATAACTTATTTCCTTAATCCGAAATAAACATAGTTTTTCTCCTTTTTCACCCTAAATTAGGGTTTCTATATGTATTATCCTTCATTTATAGACTAAAACCCTAAATTAGCCAACCTTGCATTCAAAACTGATGAAAACTCTATCTTAATAATCAACAGGTTAATACTCTTCAAATTAACCTATTAATCCACAAAGATTCACCCTTTATATTCAATTAGGGTTTCTAATTACCTTTTAATACCTTTTTCTACCAAATTAATGTACTTTTGCGAAACGAGATAGAACCAGGTTACCAAATTATTTTTATCTTGTTCCTCATATTTTTCTAAGAAACTTTCATGTATAAAGTTTTCTCATCGGAGTTTTCTATCATTAGATATGATTTTTCTAAGAAAATGCATTTTATTGGAATTTTGTTTAGAGAAGGGAATTACCAAAATTTCGTAGTCGTTTCATCGGTGCACCAAATGTAACAACCCCGCCTCCCGGTAACCCCCAATTAAGGGAGACCCGAAGGTCAGAGTCGTTATCCCAATTTCTGGATCAAAGGTTCAACAAATAATCAATAATAATTATCAAATTCTATTGAACTAAACTGAAAGGTTATAATAAAATAAAACTTTGCATACCTTTTTCAAAAACTTGGATATCTACTTCTATCCACATCTGGAGTCTATTCTAACTAATCCTCCTTTATACTTTAATTCATATTTAATTCCACATATGCCACTTTACTGTTTGTTATTTTCACTTGTACCTAAAACGCCGACAAACAAAATGGCGGTCAACATAAAGCTGGTATGTGGTTACACTTATGGTTAATTGCTTTAGTTTCATGACGATTTCCGGATGTTTTATTAGTTGCTTGAAAATAACTGCTTGGATGACTTTTATTTCATGCAACAATAAAGTGACTATGATTATCACTATAAATATAGATACATGACTGGCTAAGATCCTGGTCCTCTTCTGTGGCTTTGCAAGTGCTAAAAAGGGTAGCCTAGAGCAAGGTCTAGGCTATCATGAGTTAGAAATTGGGCTACCCTACCTTCCAGTAACCCCCAATTAAGGGAGACCAGGAGGTCAAATCCGTTATCCCAATTTTCCGGATCAAAGGTTTGACAATTAAACATTAATAATTATCAAACTTTACCATACTATACTGAAAAGCTGTAATAAATAAAATTTTACATACCTTTGAAAAGTTTGGATTTCTAAACTTCTATCCATGTATGAATTCTAGTCTAACTAATCCTCCTTGCACTTTAATTCATGTATTGACAATGTGACAATTTACTGTTTGTCCTTTTAGTTTTGTACCTAAAACGCCGACAAACAAAACGTGGGTCAGCATAAAGCTGGTATGTGGGGGAAACAATAATCGTGCAATTAATAACAACATATTGTAGTCAATTACAGTTTAACAACTAACTTTACATTTTAAATATAACTGCGTGATCCATGCATATCCTATCCTTTGCGTTGTCCCTGCAGTGGACCTGGATGCTACCTTCCTTATGGTAGATCCCCATTAAACCCCTCATGATCCTACCTAATCGGTGAATCAATTTCTAGGGTTGAGTCACATGACACTACCCGGAGGTAGCCCACTCCTTAACTCATGGCGTGCTATAGAGTCTCATGGCACTACACGTGGGTAGCCTAATTTCTAACTCATGATAGCCTAGACCTTACTCTAGGTTACCCTTTTTAGCATTTGTGAAGCCACAAAGGAGGATCTAGATCAAAGCCACTTTATATATATAATGATAATCATAGTCACTTTATAGTTTCATGAAATAAAAGTCATCCAAGAAGTTTATTTAAAACAACCGATGAAATCTCTGGGAATCATCGTGAAACTAAGGCGGTTCATTATAAACGTAACCACATACCTGTGATTTCATATTTTGAGACATAATCAATCAAATAGAGAAATCTCAACCAAGTAACCAATTATGGATAGAAATCCTAAAATAAATATACACATTTCCTTTTATCAAGTTTAACCAAACTCATCTTATTTCTTAGCAATTCAATTCCAATTTTAGGATTTCCTTTGAAATTAGGGTTTTGTTTCTACTTTTCATATTATGAACCCTAATTCAACAAAACTACATAAAACATTTAAATTTCTCATTTCAATACTCCTAACAGACTTAGGATCATTATTAACTTATTTCCTTAATCCGAAATAAACATAGTTTTTCTCCTTTTTCACCCTAAATTAGGGTTTCTATATTTATTGTGCTTCATTTATATATTAAAGACCTAAATTAGACAACCTTGCATTCAAAACGGATGAAAACTCTATCATAATAATCAACAGGTTAATACTCTTCAAATTAACATATTAATCTACAAAGATTCACACTTTATATTCAATTAGGGTTTCTAATCACCTTTTAATACCTTTTTCTACCAAATGGATGTCCTTTTGCAAAATTAGAAAGAACTAGTTTACCAAATTATTTTTATCTTGTTTCTCATATTTTTCTAAGCAACTTTCATATATAAAGTTTTCTCATCGGAGTTTCATATCATTAGATATGATTTTTCTAAGAAAATGCATTTTACTGGAATTTCATTTAGAGAAGGGAATTACCAAAATTTCGTAGTCGTTTGATCGGTGCGCCGTTGGTCCACTGATCATATCTGACGCTCTGCATCGATCAACTCCACTATGCGAGTAAGTAACGCACGCTGGTCCTGGGATCATTGGATCCCTCTCAAGTCCACGATGGACTCCAATCACATAGACACGACTCGTTTCCTTCCTCTTCTCTTGTTGTTCTAATCACGGTGGCGCCGCGGCAGAATCCTCATCGGAGAGAGGGAAATCGAGAGAGGGAGGGGGTTCTAAGACTCAGGAAGTAGTTGCCTAGGTTCACGAGGGTGTGAGGGAGTGTGTTAGGGTCTATTTATAGGATATGGGGGCTTCGTTAGGGTTCCTTCAACCCTGCTGCCGCCCTAAACCGCAAGAGATTTGGGTGTTTCGTGTAGACGCGTTGAAAGCCAGCCAACCTATGGTCAAGAACCTTCGTCTCGCTCTCCTGAACCCACTGGTACACCTTCCATGAGTGCACATGCACTGATTCGATCGGAAATCAAAGGGGGAAAATCCCCTCATGTACTCGGCCTAAGTCCATGTCCTATTGGGACTTTGATGATGAGTAGTGCCTGTTGGATCATGATCCAACGACCCACAATCCTTCGTGCTTAAAAAAAAGGAAACAATTTTTCCTATTTTCAATATAAATCACATTTTGAGGATAATGTGAAAATACCATAACTCCCAATTCGTTATTATTTTACCTCAAATTTCAAGGGAACCTCGTTTATGATTTTATCTCTCATCATGCAAAAATTGGGATCATTATCTTAAAAAAAGAGCCCTTTTCTTCAGTTTCAAGTTAGCACTTAATTATTCATATTTTCCACATATGTTCTCTTTCCATAGCCTTTATATTATTATCTTGTGTTCCTTGAACCTCAAGGAACATTAATATCTCGAAATTCCATCTTGGAAAATATTCCTTAGCCTTTTATTCTTCTTTTATCTATTTTCTTATTTATTCCTTTATCGAACTGCATTCCTTTTCCTTTTCTTTTTATTTTTCTCCTAATTAGGCTCAATAGCCAATAAGGCCCATTAAGAAAACATACAAGGTTATTATACACAAAATTAATTCAAATCAAACCATTAAATCAACCATTGATTTCATTTATCTTTTAAAAGGAGATTTACAAATCTCATTACATAATTTAGTAAAACGGGGTTATAACAAATGTCATTTTGCTACTCGTAAGAGTCAAAATCAACCACATATCAAGAACATATTTCACACTAATGCAATTGAGCAAACAAATTAGAATAAAAGATTATGTTTAATGGGAGGAGAATGCACCCGATGGTCATATGATTCCTTTGTAAACAAAATAGGTTGACCCATTAGGTAATACCACCAAGATAGATAGTGTAATTCATTTGGACTCCCATCAGATTTCGTACATCTTGATCAGTCCCGATGCCAAAAGGGGTCAAACCAAGAAGTCAGTCAAAGGGATGTGTCAAATACCAACCCAGTGATGAGAAACATGCTCATCCATGTACAAGAAACTCCTTGATGGCATGCAGAACTGAATCTGGCACACATCTGAGGTCAAGGTGAGACAACCCGACACCAAATCAGATCGTCACAGTGTAATTAATTGTGGAATTAAACATAAGCAGCGGATTACTGAAAATCATTAAAAATTAAAATCATTTACGAAGAGATCCAAACATAGGAAAACTCTTTTATCAATAAACAATGTATTATATTTACATCCTGGTTCATAAGTACATATCTAGTACCGTCCCTTCTCAAGGATTACAAGCATTAACTGCTCTGTTAAAACTATACACAGGTAGCATAAGAACCTCAAGGCATCAAGCCAAAATCTCAGACCGATTCATTAAAAGTACTAACTACTAACTCCGAGGACCTGAGAGTACATAGACGACACATAGGACTCTCTATACAAAATATGACAGCCAATGCCTCCACCTGGAATGTCACTGATGTCCCTATTGTTGTTGCTGCTGCTCTTCCCCTGCTATAGGGTTTTTGCCTTTCCTTCTACGTCTACCTAAAAAGTTGGATCCCATGGGGGTGAGACAAATGAAAAATGTATCCCAGCGAGAGATATAACTCTTCACCAAAAACATTATTATTGCAGTTTAATAGATTAGAACTGAGCAGAAGAATCATATATGTTTAACAGTAGATAAATCAATGTTTAATCAGATTAGAGCAATATTCTTATTAAAAGCATTTTAGTTATAACTTGATAAAGTACCATATCACTTATCCAATAAGGAATTGAAGAATATGTATAACATTTATCCATCTAGGATATGCTAAGAAGGGTAACATCAACCAATGATTCTCATAATTCAACCTTAAGCAAATACGCTACACAGCTAATTACATTTTACAATCATACTTAAGCCCTGATGAGATGAGGTGTACCGCTCATACTCCAACCGACCATTGCAAAATCAAAATTGGTACCATACATAGGTTAAGGAAGAGCTAGATTTCCATAACCTCCCTTAACTCAGTGAGTATGAGATCTTATGTAGGACATCATGTGTCTCTGGTAAATAGCTTTCCAGGGTATACTGGTAACTTCGCTATAGAGTTATAGCATGTAGCATATACTCTCTTCAGGATATGGCCCTTAGACAATGCCTGATATTGTGCAGTTATGGCCCATAGCCATACTCTTATTGGGATATGATCCATAACCATTCATGTGCATAGGATATGACCCACAGTCATTCCTATGAGGCGTAAGGATATATTCACCCATTACCCCCACATATTCAGAAATATGCATTCTAGGAATTCCCATAGGAAAACCTATTTATCCATCACCAACTATAGACATTGATGGATCTATGGTCAGGGCTCTACATGATAAGATTTCACTTGATTAATTAAGGGTATTACATATTGTTTTAGCATCACACAAGTTTCCAAACATCAACTATTATGACAAAAGCTTCAAAGAATGTGTAATACGTC
The DNA here is from genome assembly GCA_963693085.1 of Alisma plantago-aquatica. Taxonomy (NCBI): domain Eukaryota; kingdom Viridiplantae; phylum Streptophyta; class Magnoliopsida; order Alismatales; family Alismataceae; genus Alisma; species Alisma plantago-aquatica. The sequence goes on from OY856409.1 coordinate 594,726,574, forward strand.
TCTCAAGTACTTTTCAAAACTTTACAAAACATTGGGATCTCAATCCCTTATCTCATCATGGACATTCTCATCATTTAACATCTCATCATCATGATTATGAAGTATGGGTATTCAAACCCTCAATTCATCAAAGAACACTTGTTACCACTTTTCAGGTAACTATTACCTTCAGGTCATCTGACCAAGGTAAACATGATACTTGCTACACAAACATCTCACATGGCTCTCAAAGCCCATTTAATCTCTTGTTACCTCTTACTAGGCAACAAAGCATATAATGGCTCTCAAGGCCCATAAAACATTTTGAATAAATAACACATCATAGCTCATACCTGGATATGCTCATCATCTCATGATACCTGCAAGATTAATACACATGATGACAGTTATATCAATTACATATCAGAACAATGCAATGTAATGGTATTATCACTATTCCCTCTCTCGGGTTAGGGATTGCCAATTCATGTCAATTAGGGATACTCATCCCATTACCCAAAATTAGGGTTATGGTTTATCATCATATTTCTCAAGATTAGGGTTTCACACATTATAACCCAAAATTTTAGGATTTGACATACCTTCACCCTATATTAGGGTTAGGGTTTCATATAACATTACATAGCATCACCCTGGATTAGGGTTTCACATCACATCACTGCATTAGGGCTTCACATGGCATTACTACATTAGGGCTTCACATGGCATTACCCTAGATTAGGGTTTCACATGTCATCACCCATGATTAAGGTTTCACACATCATTGTCTCGAATTTAGGATACTTATAACTTTTCCCCAAGTTAGGGTTTCATGAAGCATCCTCTTGAATTAGGGTTTTTCATTATATTACCTTGAATTAGGATTTCTCATATCATTACCCTAGATTAGGGTTACACCATTACCCTGGATTAGGTTTTCATCTAACATTGCCCTAAATTAGGGTTAGGGCTCATCAACCTTCTTGATTAGGGTTTCATGATCTCTTTATCAAGGATCATACCCTAATTACATATTTTATTCATGTTGAAAGTATTGAGGCTTAACCACTACATGATTATTATACATGTATGAATTCCTCTCTCTCTCATCCTTTCTAGGATGTTGATTACTTCAAACTTAATTAGATTAGGTCAACCCTTCATTCAAGTACACACATTTAGGGTTAGCATGGTGTATTGAGATATTGCATTCATAAGCATCAAAGGTTAACCCTTCTAAGGGTACTAATCACCCTAGTACCTTAAAGATACAACCATTGTAATTATCTTTGATAAACACCATTAACAATCATAGGGTTAATTGTACTTACATGGTTTGAATCAATTAGACCTTCAAACGGTTTTGAGGTATTAGACCCTCAAACGGTCTTGAAGTACTTTGACCTCCAAACAGTCTTTGAATCATTTGCACTTACAAATGGTCAGAAGACCGTTAGACCTTAAACGGTCTTGAAGTGCTTTGACCTTCAAACAATCTTGATCTATACCTTCAATCGGTCTTAGGACCATTAGACCATCAAACTTTCTTGATCTCAAAAACTCTAAATGGTTTGAGACTGTTTGAATTAAATATTAATTAACTCCAAATGGTTTGAAACTAAATGTCCCTCAAACGGTCTAAGACCGAATGGTCCTCAAATGGTCTAAGACCGTTTGGTCTCAATCAGCTTGAAACCGTTTAAACCTAAATTAGGGTTTCTACAATCAATCGATTTAGGGTTTGCTTTATTGAATCATTCATCAATTGGACCATTGAAAATACATCAAATTATAACCCTTAGATCTCCAACCATCCATCACATCCCTTGACATCCGAATGTTCTTGAGACCGTTTACCCTCAAATGGTCTTGAGACCGATTGGGCCAATCAACATGAAATTGATTCAATCAATTTAGGGTTTCAACCAATCAATTTGATTAGGGTTTGTAATCAGAGGATCACCCATTCTTGAATCCATTATAATAATATCAATTTGAACCATTAGTTCTTCATTCATCCACATCAGCAATTGACCCCAAATGGTCTTGAGACCATTTGACCTCAAACGGTCTTGAGACTGTTTGCTCTCAAATGGTCTTGAGACCGTTTGATCACCAAACGATCTTGAGACCGTTTGTTCATGATATTTATTGAGGTGTGTGCTAAGATGACATCATAATCTTCAAGCTTCAAACCTACGAAATTTTCTATGATCTTTATGGTGATTTCAACAATTAATCACAAAGAAATTCGGGAAAGAAAAGGGAATCAACATATGATGAAGAAATGAAATCAATAATGATGTTTAAAGGTTCAAGTTATATAACCTACCTTCAAAGTTGAATCAAAGCTTCTAGGTTCACGTATTCAATGGTGATTGAAGCTTCCTCAACTTTCCAAGGTCCGTTCTCAAGTCTTTGAGTGAAAAGAATGGCTAAAGCTGAAGATTGAATGGAGAAAAGAAGAAAATAAGCATTGAATTTTGATTTCCACCATGAAATCAAGGTTGAAGATGATTAAGGAGCTCACCTACAGGTAGGGGTACGTCCTCATATTTCTCCTAAGCTCCCTTGTGCATGGCCAAAGCAAGGAAAGAAAGAAGAGTCGAAAAAGACGTTCATGTGGGTGAAAAATGGAGTGTATATATGGGAAATTCAAGAGAGAGAAAGTGTTATAAAAATCCTTGAATTCCTTAAATTGGTGCCACTTATCCCCCTCACTTCCTGGCATACGAAGCCATCATCCTTCCCTTCAAATTTCTCTTCTTTATCCATGAATTAAAAGAAAACAAATTAAGCACCTTAATCAATGTAATGATAATATCCAAAAATGAGTGGATATTACTTTTTCTTTAACTAATGTGAGTGGGCTCTCCATTCAGTTTAGATATTTCGGTGCCATTGCAAGGCACAAGGACGTCCAAACTTATACAAATTCAACCATCACATTTTTGTTTGAAGGGCACTTCCATTAATATATTTATTTTTGCATTAAATTGAATTAGGGTTTCAATTATGCTTAAATCTTGATTATTTTAATATCAAGATTCTCTCTCCTCCAAAGAGATTCAAATGAGACGCCCCTCTGATTTTATTGTCTCTAATTGATACCAAGAAACATTAGGGACTCACTAAAAGTGGTATTTTTCATATTGAACCCTAGGTTTTGGGTAAATTGCACATTACACCAAAACTAGGTTTTAATGCACAAACATTGCTTAATAAGCTCTTTCTTGGTGCTCAGGCTTGCACAAGCCATACCTCTGCATCATTCTCATTCTTATGATGCTATAACACTTGAGGAACAATTTATCATGTAACATTTGCTAGTTAACCCCTCAACTTGGGTAATTTGCACTTTAGTCCAAAACATGCAAACCATTGTTTTCAACATTATTCAAAAGGGACTAAAATTGAAACATAAGTTCCTCTTGAGCATTAATTACTTTTCAAAAGATAAGAGAAAGCATATAATTATCTTTATTAAACAAAAAATCTAGGGTTAAAGCATAACCCATGTTGGGGATGTTACAAATTATCCACCCCTAGCAGGGATTTTATCCCCAAAATCATCAAGAGAAAAGAAAAGGGTACTCCCTGCTCATCTCTTCTTCTAGATCCCACATAGCGTTTTCAATGCCACAGTGATGCCAGAGAACTTTCACAAGACATATGTCTTTCTTTTTCATCTTTTTAATTCTTTTATCAAGGATCATCATAGGTCCTTCAACATATGATATATCATCATTTAATTCTACCTCCACAGGTTTCAAAAATAACTCTGTTTCAGGATGAAACTTTCTCAGCATGGAGATATGGAACACTGGATTCAACTTATGCATCTCGGGTGGCAACTCTAGCATATAGGGTACCTTTCCAATCCGTTTGATGATTGGATAAGGCCCCATATATCTAGGATCTAACTTTCCCTTCTTTCCAAATCTAAGGACACCTTTCCAAGGTGAGACCTTGAGATATACTCTGTCTCCAACTTGGAATTCTAAAGTTCTTCGTCATTTATTGGCTTACGACTTCTGTCTATCATGTGCAGTCTTTAGTTGTTGTTGTATTACTTTAATCTTCTCATTTGTCTGCTGCACAAGCTCAGGACCCAAAAGTTGATATTCTCCTATTTCATATCAACATAAAGGAGATCTACAACGTCTACCATATAATGCTTCATATGGTGCCATATCAATATTGTGTTGATAGCTATTACTGTAAGCAGATTCCATCAAGCTCAGGTGTAGATCCCAACTTCCTACAAACTAAAGGACACATGCCCTAAGCAAATCCTCCAAGGTTTGTATGGTCCTCACAGATTGTCCATCTATCTGTGCGTGAAAGGAAATACTAAACCTTAACTGCATACCCAAAGCTTTATGCAGTCGTTCCCAAAAATGAATTGTAAACTGGGGACCTCTATCAGAAACAATAGTTCCTGGAACCCCGTGCAACTGCACTATCTCATCTATATATATCTGTGCAAGCTTCTCAATAGTGTAGGTTGTTTTGACTGGAAGGAAATGTGTTGTCTTAGTCAACCTATCAACTATCACCCATATGGAATCATGACTTTTGGTTGTTCTAGGAAAATCAACTACAAAGTCTATGGTCACATGATCCCATTTCCACTACGGTATAGGAAAAGGTTGCATTGTTCCTACAAGCTTTTGATGTTCAGCTTTAACCTGCTGACACACCAGACATCGCATAACAAACTCAACTACATCCTTCTTCAAACCAGGCCACCAATACATATCCTTCAAGTTACGATACATTTTGGTGCTCCCTGGATGCATTCCATACATCGAAGAATGAGCTTCCTCCAAGACTAACTTCCTTAAGTCATTAGCATTAGGTACTACCATCCTACCATGGTAACAAATTACCTGATCCTCTGACTCATGAAACCCATCCCATTTCTCACTACCATACTCTGACCTGATCTATTGAATCACAGGATCAACCTGTTTTTCTTCTTTAATATGTTGTCTTAGAGTAGGTTTCACTTGCATCTCTGCTAACAGCCTGGCTAACAATGATACCTTAAGATGTATATTGTTTTGCCTCAAGGATATAAGCATATCTCTTTTAAAGCACACTAAGGAGTTCAACTGTGCTTTATCTAAGGCTGATGATGATGATTTCCTACTTAGTGCATCAGCCACTACATTAGCCTTCCCAAGATGATAATCAATTGTACAATCGTAGTCCTTGATTAACTCCATCCAATAGCGTTGCCTCATATTCAACTCATGTTGTGAGAAGATATATTTTAGATTCTTGTGGTCTGTGAAAATCTAGAATGTTTCTCCATAGAGATAATGTCTCCAGATCTTCAAAGCATGAACCACAACAGCTAGCTCTAGATCATGTGTCAGATAATTCTCCTCATGTTTCTTAAGCCGTCGAGAGGCAAAAGAAATCACTTGATTATCCTGCATCAACACACATCCTAGACCATTCTTAGATGCATCATAGAAAACTATGTACCCCTTCCCTTGCTCAGGTAACACCAGCACAGGTGTACTTGTTAACCTTTCTTTCAATATTTGGAAAGAATGTTGACACTTGTCATTCCAAACAAAAGGAATCTCCTTCCTAGTCAAGTTGATTAGGGGTAAAGCTATAGAACTGAAGTTCTTAATAAACCTCCTGTAATAGCCCACCAGTCCTAGGAAACTGTGTATCTCCATCGATGTTTTTGGTTGTTCCCATTATAGAACATATTCTACCTTCTTAGGATCAACACAGATACTTGAGGCAGATATTACGTGTCCTAGAAAAGAAACTTCTGGTAACCATAACTCACATTTGCTAAACTTAGCATTCAACCTATGCTCTCTTAGCAAAGTTAAAGCCTGATGGAAGTGCTACTCATGTTGTTGAGCATCTCTATTGTATATCAAGATGTCATCTATTAAGACTACTATGAACTAATCAAGAAAAGGGCAGAAGATTCTATTCATGAGTTCCATGAATGTAGGTGATGCATTAGTTAGTCCTAACGACATAACAATGAACTCATAGTGATCATACCTTGTCCTAAAAACAGACTTAGGTATTCCACTCTCCTTGATACACAACTGATAATATCCCGACCTCAGATCTATCTTAGAGAAGATAGTTGCACCACACAACTGATCAAACATGTCATCGATCCTTGGAAAAGGATATTTGTTCTTTATGGTTACTTTATTCAACTGTCTGTAATCAATGCATAACCACATCGATCTGTCCTTCTTCTTAACAATGAGAACTGGAGCACCCCATGGTGAAGTACTCAGTCGTATAAAATCTTTCTCAAGCAACTCCTACAGCTATTTCCTGAGATCTGCCATCTCAGCAGGTGCCATTCTATACGGTGTTTGTGCTATTGGTTGTGAGCCCGGAATTAGATTAATCTCAAAGTCAATCTCTCTGGTGGAGGAACACCTAGAAGTTCCTCAGGGAACATATCTTCAAACTCCCTAATTATCAAAACTTCAGAAAGATTAGAACTCTCTATTATGGTATCTACCACATGTGCTAAGAATGCAAATCATACTTGTCTCATCAGCTTCTCAGCTACCATATCCGACACTAGATAGGTTGGAAGAATCTTTCTATCTCCCTGAAAGATCCATGTGTCACCATCATCTGTGAACACAACTTTCTTGGAATCACAATCCAAGACAACCTTATACTTTCTAGGGTGTCCATCCCAAGGATTATATCGAGCCCATGCATCTCAAGTGGTATAAGATCCACCTGAATGCAATGTTTAGAAAAGGAAAGAATGCAGGGAGAACACACCTCCCACAGTACTGCAGATCCCAGCAAAGGGGTTTCTAATAACAGACTATCTGCTCTATGACTGACAGACATGTTGTAGTCAAGGATCACTTTTTGAGTGATAAAGGAATGCGTAGCACCCGGGTCAATTAAAATAAATATGAAGCAAGATGAAGACATATCAGAATGAAATAGTTCCATCTGACCTGTCACAACTCGAGAGTTGACTACTGCTTCGGGTTGATTCATCACATAGAATCTCATCGTTGCTTATTTTTGACCCTGTGCTCAGTTGTTGGGTGCCAATGAAATAGCTTGGGATGCTTGTCCATGTCCTCTAGTGCCACTCGAAATCTATTTCCTCTGATGGCCTTGTTGACTCTGCCTCAGTGGTTGGGTTACCATTGTGTTCCCAACTAGACAATCCCTTGCTAGATGACCTACCTATCTACACTGATGACAAGTTCTATTCTCTTGATATGGTCTAAAAGGTCCAGTTGCTGACATTGATGTGGTACTGGGGGCTCTATTTGGAGGAAAACTACGACCCCTACCCCTACTTGACATCCATTGCGTCTGGGTATTGAACCTCAGTGGTGCTGCTGGTGTAGAAATCCTCGGTTGCTTAAAACTCTCAGACCTCTGTCCTTGGAACTGAGTATACACCTTCTTACTCTTAGTTTGACGCTTCTCAATCACTGACCTTTCTATCTATCTCACAGACTCCAAGAAGGTGGCGAACATCTCCCTATTCTCTAAAGCAGACACAGGAGTGGTCCATTCAACGTTCAACCCCTTCTAAAAATGCCGAATTCTCTCTTCATCAGTCGCTTCCATACACAGATAGAATCATAAAAGCTCCATGAACTTAGCTTCATACTCCTAATGTTCATTGATCCTTGCATTAACCTCTCAAACTGAGAGATCTTCTCATCTAGAAACATCTTGGGGAAGTATCTATTGATGAATTCTCGTCAGAATTCTTCCCATCCGATCTCAACACCTGGCCTCTTACCCTCTTCTATTGTCCCCCAGTGGCCATCACTCCCTTTTAGAAGGTACACTGCATGCCTCACCTTCTCTACTTCAGGGATATTGAGGATTCTAAAGGCCTTCTCCAACTCAGTCAACCACATGTCAACATCTGTTGGGTCAACTGTACCAGCATAATTTGTGGCTCCAACCCGGCGAAGTCGTTCGAAAGTCCTGCCGACTCCCTGTCCTTCATGGTGAGATGGTACCCTAGGTGCTTGTGGTGGCATCCTATCCGCCATATGTGTCATGGTTGCCATGAACTTCCCAAACAGATCATGGAAAGTTGGGTTTTCTAGTGCATCCTGGTTAAGTTGGGGATGTTCAGGTACTGGATCCTCCGTATCCTGATCCCTTACACCTCTTCCTAGTGCAACAATGCTGCTCTCAACATCATGTTCTTTGTGTGATCCAGACATCTTTAAGTTCTTCTTCTCCTCCTATATGAGAAGATGATATTATCAGATAACTGGAAGACACTAGAACAGACTCAACAACCTTAATCCTATGTCTCTGTAGACTCATCAGACCTAGAGCTCTGATACCACTAAATTGAGATGACCTGACACTGAATCAGACTGTCACAGTGTAATTAATTGCGGAATTAAACATAAGCAGCAGATTATTGAGAATCACTAAAAATTAAAACCATTTACAAAGAGATCCAAACACAGGAAAACTCTTTTATCAAGAACCAATGTATTATATTTACATCCTGGTTAATAAGTACATATCATGTACCATCCCTTCTCGAGGATTACAAGCATCAACTGCTCTATTAAAACTATACACAGGAAGCATAAGAACCTCGAGGAATCAAGCCAAAATCTCATATCGATTCATTAAAAGTACTGACTACTAACTCCGAGGACCTGAGAGTATAGAGACGACACATGGACTCTCTATACAAAATATGATAGCCAGTGCCTCCACCTAGAATATCACTACTATCCCTATTACTGCTGCTGCTGCTCTTCCCCTACTATAGGGTTTTTTCCTTTTCTTCCACGTCTACCTAAAAAGTTGGATCCCATAGGGGTGAGACAAATGAAAAATTTGTCCCAGCGAGAGATATAACTCTTCACTAGAAAAATTATTATTGTAGTTTAATAGATTAGAACTGAGCAGAAGAATCATATATGTTCAACAATAGATAAATCAATGTTTAATTAGATTCGAGCAATATTCTCATTCAAAGCATTTAAGTTATAACTTGATAAAGTAGCATATCATTTATCCAATAAGGAATTGAAGAATATGTATAACATTTATCGATCTAGGATATCCTAAGAAGGGTAACATCAACCAATGATTCTCATAATTCAACCTTAAGCAAATACGCTAAATGATTACATTTTACAATCATACTTAAGCCCTGAGGAGATGAGGTATACCGCTCATACTCCAACCGACTATTGCAAAATCAAAATCGGTACCATACATAGGTTAAGGAAGAGCCGGATTTTCATAACCTCCCTTAACTCGGTCCGTACGAGATCTTATGCATGACATCTTGTATCTCTGCTAAATAGCTTTCCAGGGTATACTGGTAACTTCGCTATAGAGTTATATCCTGTAGCATATACTCTCTTCAGGATATGACCCTTAGCCAATTTCTGGTATTGTGGAGTTATGGCCCATAGCCATACTCTTATTGGGATATGGTCCATAACCATTCATGTGCATAGGATATGGCCCACAATCCTTCCTGTGAGGCATAAGGAAATATTCGCCCATTACCCCCACATATTCAGAAATATGCATTCCAGGAATTCCCATAGGAAAACCTATTTCTCCATCACCAACTACTGACGATGATGGATCTATGGTCAGGGCTCTACATGATAAGATTTCACTTGATTAATTAAGTGTATTACATATTGTTTTAGCATCAGACAAGTTTCCAAACATCAACTATTATGACTAAAGCTTCAAAGAATGTGTAATACTTCTATCAAGCACTTTTCAAAACTTTACAAAACATTGGGATCTCAATCCCTTATCTCATCATGGACATTCTCATCATTTAACATCTCATCATCATGATTATGAAATATGGGTATTCAAACCCTCAATTCATCAAAGAACACTTATTACCACTTTTCAGGTAACTATTACCTTCATGTCATCAGACCAAGGTAAACATGATACTTGCTACACAAGCATCTCACATGGATCTCAAAGCCCATTTAATCTCTTGTTACCTCTTACTAGGCAACAAAGCATATAATGGCTCTCAAGGCCCATAAAACATTTTGAATAAATAACACACCATAGCTCATACCTGGCTTTGCTCATCATCTCATGATACCTATAAGATTAATACACATGATGACAGTTATATCAATTACATATCAATACTATGCAATGTAATGGTAGTATCACTATTCCCTCTTTAGGGTTAGGGATTGCCAATTCATGTCAATTAGGGATACTCATCCCATTACCCAAAATTAGGGTTATGGTTTATCATCATATTGCTCAAGATTAGGGTTTCACACATTATAACCCAAATTTTTAGGATTTCACATACCTTCACCCTATATTAGGGTTAGGGTTTCATATAACATTACATAGCATCACCCTGGATTAGGGTTTCACATCACATCACTGCATTAGGGCTTCACATGGCATTACTGCATTAGGGCTTCATATGGGATTACTCTAGATTAGGGTTTCACATGTCATCACACATGATAAGGATTTCATACATCATTGTCTCGAATTTAGGTTCCTTATAACTTTTCCCCAAATTAGGGTTTCATGAAGCATCCTATTGAATTAGGGTTTTTCATTATATTACCCTAAATTAGGATTTCTCATATCATTACTCTAGATTAGGGTTACACCATTACCCTGGATTAGGGTTTCATCTAACATTGCCCTAAATTAGGGTTAGGTCTCATCAACCTTCTCGATTAGGGTTTCATGATCTCTTTATCAAGGATCATCCGCTAATTACATATTTTATTCATGTTGAAAGTATTTAGGCTTAACCACTACATGATTATTATACCTTTATGAATTCCTCTCTCTCTCATCCTTTCTAGGATGTTGATTACTTCAAACTTGATTAGATTAGGTCAACCCTTCATTCAAGTACACACATTTAGGGTTAGCATGGTGTATTGAGATATTGCTTTCATAAGCATCAAAGGTTAACCCTTATAAGGGTAATAATCACCCTATTACCTTAAAGATACAACCATTGTAATTATCTTTGATAAACACCATTAACAATCATAGGGTTAATTGTACTTACGTGGTTTGAATCAATTAGACCTTCAAACGGTCTTGAGGTATTAGACCCTCAAACGGTCTTGAAGTACTTTGACCTTCAAACAGTCTTTGAATCATTTGCACTTCCAAACGGTCTGAAGAATGTTAGACCTTAAACGATCTTGAAGTGCTTTGAACTTCAAATGGTCTTGATCTATACCTTCAATCAGTCTTAAGACCATTAGACCATCAAACAATCTTGATCTCAAAAACTCTAAACGGTTTGAGACCGTTTGAATTAAATATTAATTAACTCCAAACGGGTTGAAACCGAATGGCCCTCAAATGGTCTAAGACCGAATTGTCCTTAAAATGTCTAAGACCATTTGGTCTCAATCAACTTGAAACTGTTTAACCCTAAATTAGGGTTTCTACAATCAATCGATTTAGGGTTTGCTTTATTGAATCATTCATCAATTAGACCACTGAAAAACATCAAATTCTAACCCTTGGATCTCCAACCATCCATCACAGCCCTTGACCTACAAATGGTCTGGAGACTGTTTGCCCTCAAACGGTCTTGAGACCGATTGGGCCAATCAACATGAAATTGCTTCAATCAATTTAGGGTTTCAACCAATCAATCCGATTAGGGTTTGTAATCAATGGATCATCCATTCTTGAATCCATTATAATTAGATCAATTTGAACCATTAGTTATTCATTCATCCACATCATCAACTGACCCCAAACGGTCTTGAGACCATTTGACCTCAAACGGTCTTGAGACCGTTTACTCTCAAATGGTCTTGAGACCATTTGATCACCAAACGGTCTTGAGACCGTTTGATCACCAAACGGTCTTGAGACCGTTTGGTCATCAAAAGTGCAAACTATTTTCTCATGATATTTATTGAGGTGTGTGCTAAGATGACATCATCATATTCAAGCCTCAAACCTACGAAATTTGCTGTGATCTTTATGGTGATTTCAACAATTAATCACAAAGAAATTTGCGAAAGAAAGGGAATCAACATATGATGAAGAAATGAAATCAATAATGATGTTTAAAGGTTCAAGTTATATAAACCGCCTTCAAAGTTGAATCCAAGCTTCAAGCTTCACGTCTTGAATGGTGATTGAAGCTTCCTCAACTTTCCAAGGTCCGTTCTCAAGTCTTTGAGTGAAAAGAAGGGCTAAAGTTGAAGATTGAATGGAGAAAAGAAGAAAATAAGCATTGAATTTTGATTTCCACCATGAAATCAAGGTTGAACATGATTAAGGAGCTCACATACAGGTTGGGGTAAGTCCTCCTATTTCTCCTAAGCTCCCTTGTGCATGGCCAAAGCAAGGAAAGGAAGAAGAGTCGAAAAAGCCTTTCATGTGGGTGAAAAATGGAGTGTATATATGGGAAATTCAAGAGAGAGAAAGTGTTATAAAAATCCTTCAATTCCTTAAATTGGTGCAACTTATCCCCCACACTTCCTTGAATACGAAGCCATCATTATTCCCTTCAAATTCCTCTTCTTTTCCATGAATTAAAAGAAAACAAATTAAGCACCTTAATCAATATAATAATAATATCCAAAAATGAGTGGATATTACTTTTTCTTTAACTAATGTGAGTGGGCTCTCCACTCACTTTAGATATTTCGGTGCCCTTGCAAGTCACAAGGACGTACACAATTATACAAATTCAACCATCACATTTTTGGTTGAAGGGCACTTTCATTAATATATTTATTTTTGCATTAAATTGAATTTGGGTTTCAATTATGCTTAAATCTTGATTATTTTAATATCAAGATTCTCTCTCCTCCAAAGAGGTTCAAATGAGAAACCCCTCTGATTTTCTCATATCTAATTGATACCAAGAAACATTAGGAACTCTCTAGAAGTGATATTTTGCATATTAAACCCTAGGTTTTGGGTAAATTGCACATTACACCAAAATGAGGTTTTAATGCACAAACATTGCTTAATAAGCTATTTCTTGGTGCTCAGGCTTGCACATGCCATACCTCTGCATCATTCTCATTCTTATGATGCTATAACACTTGAGGAACATTTTATCATGTAGCATTTGCAAGTTAACCCCTCAACTTAGGTAATTTGCACTTTAGTCCAAAACAGGCAAAACATTGTTTTCAACATTATTTAATAGGGACTAAAATTGAAACATAAGTTTCTCTTGAGCCTTAATTACTTTTTAAAATATAAGAGCAAGCATATAATTATCTTTATTCAATAAAACATCTAGGGTTAAAGCATAACCCATGTCAGGGATGCTACACAAGGAGTCAAAATACTTAGCATGCCATATACTCACCTTGACCAGGTAAAACCAGGAGAAGGTCTTGAATTTGGCCTAAAACACATAAGATAAACAAACAGTTATATAAATAACCTACATATGAATATAAAAATATCAAATAAAAGTGATACGCATACCTATTTTGAGGCCATCCTTTCTATCTTACCTCTCTATCACTCACAGTACACTTATTAATGTGTTAGTCCAATGGTAATAGGTTGGATATGAAGTGTTCATATAGCCTTGAAGGCCACTAAAAGTCACATGCCTATTCAGCCTAAAGTTCTCGTATCCCCAAAGATGTAATATACATATCAAAGAAGTCAGTGATAATATAAAGATCTCACGTTAAGAAGAAAAACAAAGATACTAATCCATCCTGCAACCAGGCCCACGAAACCTACACAACTTTGATCACTCTAATAGTTCCCATTAAGGAGAAATCATTGATAAGGCACCTCCTCAAGCACATAAATTGATTATCTTACACACCTCCACCCACTACAACAAAAATGGCCATTATTGGTATTTTTTTTAGTGGCTTTTGTACAAAAATCCATTATACACTTATATTTATTGGCAAATTTTGTTATAATGTCACAAAATATCCTTAAGGTAGTGTTGTAAAAGCAAACAAACATTACAGACATACATAAGTTATAGTATTGGGATTAATAAAATCCAGTTACATATTTTCATTAATCCCACCAATACAATAAGTATATGTGGTCTTTCAACTATACACTTAATATAATTATTGAGCCAAATTTGTAGTTTTTTCCCCACTTACATCTGATCAAACATGATCTACCTAGCTACCCTGAATTAAGCAAAACGTAAATGCCTAGACGGTTCTCCCATAGCTCTTGCTTAATCTCTAGGGCATGCATCTCACTAGGCGTCCCTCAATAGTGCTCTCTCTCCATTAGTTTGATGTGTCTCGGGAGACAACGACGAATGCAGAGGGCACAACATCAAATATAGTGACTCAACATCTTAAGGGAAGTACTATGGCTTTAGCCAATCTTGCTTCTTCAGTGATGACTTGGAGATGATGCAACTTGTAGTGGATGCCATAATGCAAGGGTGGGTGGTGCGTCCAATGAATCTATGATGGAGATTGGAGAGAACCTATTCAATTTCAATCATTGTCTTATAGTGTCACTGGAAGAAAGATTGTTGTGCCTGATGGACTTGTCAACTCTCATATGTTTTGTTCACGCCCTAGTATGACTTCTTCTTATGGTAACATAATTAGTCACGATAGCCTTAATTTCATCTCCCTTGATTCATATTTCTTGAATTGTATTTTCCTCTTCCATAAAATGAAAGCAAATCAACACATTATTCTCAACACATTTAACAACACATATTCCATTAAATTAAGGATATGTAGATAGTGAATCATCTTGCAAATGGTGGGGGTTGTGAGAATCCATATATGTGAACCTTTATCAGATTGTTGTGACCCATGTGTAGAATCTCCTCCAGCCGCTCCTCATATTATGAGAACCTGTTACACTAAATGAAATTACTCAAAATATAAAACGTAGTCAATCACCAATTAACCACATACCCCAAAAATATGGGTAAATTAAAATTGAGTTCAACATCAACACCCACACAGAAACCTTTGCATAATAGCCCAATATTTTTCTTATATCCATACTATGACAAGAATTTGATACAAATTGTTCTATTGCCTTAGCCACAACATATATACATAGAAGAAAAATAATTGTGTATGCCATACAAACAAGCATTAACATGTTAAAAAAATTCCAATTTGTTTGAAACACCATATACAAATTTTTCATGCCCGAACCTGAGAGTACAAGGATGAATTTAGGACACACTAGACATCTAATCAACTTTCTCAAAGATTCGTTACTATTGTGACGACCCGATTTACAAATCAAGCCGTCACCAGTAATAATCACAGAATAACCATAAGCAGTGGAGTTTAATAAAAACCACTAAGAATTAAAACCATTTTGCACATAGATCCTCTTCCACGAAACTCTTACAAAAATAACCAAAACTTTATATACATGTGGTTCATATCGTACATACATTGTACTGTCTCAGCTCAAGGATAACAACTACCAGTTTCTTTACTCTAACATATACAACAACGAAATAAAACCTCGAGAAAATCAAACCAAAAACTCAAGTTGTTCATAAAAACCACTAAGAAATATCTCCCAAGGACTTGAGAGTACAAAAATGACACATAAGACTTGTATCTACAAAACATGACAGACAGTGTACTCAACCTGAGCTACTACTGTTGTCCCTGCTGATGTGGTCCTTACTCTGTATTCCAATTTCTATATCCTCGTTCCCATCCACCTAAAAATTGTGGATCCCACAGGGTGAGACTATTGTCCAAGCGAGAGATATAACTCTCTGCCAACGATATTATTATCATAGGAAATAGAATAAAAATTGAGAAGAGGATGCTTTATGCAATTAGCAGGTATGTTTGCAATGTAAAGCATAAATCTTGATAACAGAGTTATAAGTCATCTATTTTCTTTATAAGGAATATAAATAACATGTATAACATCTATCGACTAAGATGTATAAAAGTAATGAAGTATCAACCAATGTTTTCTATATTTGATCCTTAAAAAAATATGCTATATGGATGATTACATGTTCACATTCATACTTATGCCCAGAGGAGATGAGGTATATTGCTCATGCCCCAACCGACCACGACTACGTTAAGCATCGGTACATACATGGTCAGTGGAAGAGCCGACTATCAAGACCTCACATGTCTTAGTAAGTATGCAATAACTGGTCGAACATCTTGTGTCAACTGTAAATAGCTTTGTTGGGGTATAGTGACATCTTTTCTATAGAGTTACAGTCGCAACATGTACTCTCTTCGAGAGAAGACCACTGGCCTTTCCCAGATTATTTGTCATCAGGATGACCACCGAGCGATCCTAGTTTAGTTTCATCAAAAAGTCCACTAAGCAACCTGGTGTAGTTGGGGAGTCCACTGAACACCCTTATTTATTCGGGGAGTCCACTTAGCACCCCAATATAATGATTACATATTCAAAAATATGTATACCGAGTTAAAATTGCTTCACTATTCAACAAATACTGACACTGAATGGATCTATGGTCTGGGAAAATACATGATAACATTTAACTTGATTAATTAAGTGCATTATAGTACCTTTTAGCATCATCAAGTTGCAAGAAAGAATTATATCAGATTCTACAAAGAAAGGTACAATATGTTTATCAAGTACTTTCATAATTCTTTGAAACACATAAATCACTTAAGATTTCCATCTCTTATCATCATCATGCTTGGGTATTCAAAACCTTAGTTCATCACTGAATATTGTGACCACTTAGTAGGGAACCATTACCACTAGGTCATCAGATCAAGGTATTAATTGACATAGTTCACAAAGCTCATTGAATTTGTAACATATAAAAATCATAGCTCTCACTTAGCTATGCTCATCACCTCATGATACATGCATGGTTAGTATTTTATGATAACAAAATATCTAATACATGTCATTACCATGCAATGCAAAAGAAACACTTTATTCCCTTTAAATTAGGATTAGGGTTTCCCTTCATCAACCGATTAGGGTTTCAAATCATCTTATCACCCCTTATTAGGGTTAAGATTTACCTTTATTAACCAATTAGGGTTTCAAAATCACATCATAAAAGATTTAAACCCTAATTCATACTCCATTCATACAAGGAGTATCAACATATACTTTTTACATAAGTATCATTCAAATCTTTAGTTTCTCTCTCATCCTCACTAGGATGTTGATTGCGCCATACTATTACTAAGTTGGGTCAATTCCCTTTTTTGTGCACATTTGCTCACAACTATCAAATTATATCAAACCAATTACATCTTAATGTTGCATTAAATTACAACACACAATATATGTCACTTAGTCAAGTATATTGGTTTGGAATATCCCTACCATATCGGGCATCATAAAGTGTATCCTACCACATCAGGCAACATGAAATATATGTTACCATATCAGGAAACATGAAATATATGTTACCATATCGGGTAACAAGATGTGTGTATGCTACCATATTGTGTATGAGATACCTCCTTAACATCATATTGGGTATCCATATCGGACAAGTGGTGTAACCACATCATAATATCATGTAGGGTGTATCCCCCAACACCATAACATGTACCCATCTTGGGTTGGCTATCACTTAGTTCTTATCATCCCAATTAACTTCATATCGGGTATGAGCTTGGTGTTTGACCTTATATTGGGTACAAGAGCATATTTGGTTCCATATCATGCAAAAGGTGAGCACCATATCGGGCATAGGATGTATGCCTCATCGTGGTGTCATTTAAGTAATGTATACATAATACTGTATTAGGTTTCCACCTTAGATTGATATATCAAGTTATCATGTTGGATTCCCATATTGGGTTATCATGTCAGGTAAACCTTTATGTTTATATTATTTTAATTACTTCCAAGAATCAATTGTATCATATAATTGCATGTCAAGCTAGGTATCCAATTGAGATCTTCAACCCATCACAAAACGATAGGGGTACGATGGGTTTCAAAGGCATATCAAGTTTCACTCCATCCTCTGGGGTTTCAAACCATATCGGGTAGAGTGTATTATATCATGTGAAATGTATAATCTTAACCTTGTATCGTGTATAAGGTGTAAGTAGGTACCTCCCATATTGTTCATAAAGTATGCCTCATATCGTTCATGAGGTATCACCCACTTCTATGTCGGGTTACCTATCATCTTGGGTTCGAGATCAGGTTTTAAGTTACTTCAACCCCATATCGGGTTGTACCATGATGATGCCATCATCATCAACCTCAAGACCTTCATCTTTCTATTCTAGTTCATGGACAACAGTCCACACTACTTATTGGAACTGATAGATATATCAATTTATCAAAGGAGTCTGAAATTGAAAGTAATCAACAAGTTCAACAATATTCAAAGTGAATAATAACATAGTTGGGTTCAAGTTATATAACCCACCTCTAAAGAAACTTCCAAGCTTCAAGCTCCAACTCTTCACATTCCCAAAGTTGAAGAAGAGCTTATCCAAGTCCAAGGCTTGAGCTCTTTAGCACTTGTATGATATCTTCACTCCTTGTGGCCGATATCACCTTGCTAGGTTGATATCACCTTGCTTGGCTGACATCCTTTCTCTTTGGCTGATACCAAGCTCTAAAACTCAAAAATCCTCACTCATGCATGATACTGAAGTAGTATGCACGATATCTAAGGGAAAGATGATAACAAGATTCAAAAATTCTACTAATAAGTGAAGGGAAGAGTATTTATACTTGTGGTTTATGAAAAAGAGTGTAAGAGGTATCATTACCCTAAGCTACTATGTTCCACATGGCCATGCATGGATTGACACATATATTTTCATGCAGCCATATTTATCTTGCCATGCAAAAATAAATCTTGAGTATAATGTGAAGGATAAGCATCGTTCCTTTGTTTATCTTCTAGGAAGTTACTTCCACTCAAATTATTATTATATTCAATACAACCTTTTCCTAAAGAAAAGTTGCAATTCGATACATATGACTTCCTTAAGGTAGTTAGCCCATAATGGGCAAAGGTAAGAGTAATCAAACCTATAGGAGACTCCCTCTATGGCTCCATGGTCGATAGGGACTCTTATTTAAGTCTACAACTCGATATAGCTCATATAAAGCCCCAACTATACAACTTCCTTGGTCTTTTCATCCCTAAGAGTGATACTACTCTAGGATTATTCAAAAGTAGTGTCTCCTTCTTTCTCTCTCCTCTATATATTACTAGGAATAAGTAAGGACACTCTATAAGTGGTTATTTGCACATCAACTCTACATTTTAGATAATTTACAATTTGTATCACCATTGATGCACAAAGCACTTATCATTATTCAAACAAGTTCTCACTTAGACTGTAGGCTTTCCGCAAGCCACCACTTAGCATTATTCTCTCTGTTACAATGTTAGAACAGTTAGGGTACATTCAACATGTGACATTTGCAATATAACCCCTCATCTTGGGTAAATTACACTTTACACTCAGACTATCATATCATGCACACATAGTTTGCAATTAAGCTTTAAACTTGAAAATAAACTTCACAAAGACTCTTAATTACTTTTCAAAAGATTAGAACAAGTTTTTAAGAAACTTACTTAAGCAAAACGTTTAGGGTTAAGCCATAACCTAGGTTAGGGATATTACAATTATCAACCCCTAAAAAAGATTTTGTCCCCAAAATATCAAGATAAAAGAGAAGGATACTTCCTACTCATCTCTTCCTCTAGTTCCCATGTGGCTTCTTCAATGCCATGGTGATGCTAGAGAAGTTTCACAAGAACTATGTATTTCTTCTTCAACTTCTTGACTCTTCTGTCAAGAATCATCATTGGACCTTCCACATAGGATATATCTTCATTCAATTCAACCTCTACAGGTTGCAACACCATCTCTATATCGGGATGACACTTTCTTAACAAAATACATGAAACACAGGATGTAGTCTATGTAGTTTAGGTGGAAATTCCAACCTATAAGCTACCTTTCCAATCCGAGATGTCACTAGGTAAGGTCCCATAAATCTAGGAGCTAACTTACCCTTCTTTCCAAATCTGAGAACACCTTTCCAAGGAGAGACCTTGAGATACACTTTGTCTCCAACTTAGAATTCTAAAGGTCTATGGTGTTTATCGGCATAAGACTTCTATCTATCTTGTGCATCTTTCAACTGTTGTTGTATTACTTTAATCTTTTCAGTTGTTTGTTTCACTAACTCAGGACCTAGAAGTTGGTATTCTCCTATCTCAAACCAGCATAATGAATATCTACAACGCCTACCATTTAATGCTTCATATGGTGCCATATCAATACTAGTCTGATAACTATTGTTATAGGCAAAATGTATCAAGCTCAAATGCATGTCCCAACTTCCTACAAACTGAAGAACACAAGCTCTAAGCAAGTCTTCCAAAGTATGTATAGTCCTTTCAGACTGTCCATCCGTCTGAGGGTGAAAAGTTGTTCTAAACTTTAACTGAATTCCCAGGGCTTTATGTAGTCGTTCCCAAAAATGACTCATAAATTGAGGACCGCTATCAAACACAATCATAGCTGGAACTCCATGCAATTGCACTATCTTGTCTATATAGATCTTTTCAAGTGTTTTGGCAGTATTGGTTGTTTTGACAGGAAGAAAATGAGTTGTCTTAGTCAACCTATCAACTATCACCCAAATGGAATCATGACTTTTGGTTGTCCTAGGTAGACCAACCACAAAGTCCATCGTCACATGATCCCATTTCCACTGAGGTATAGGTAAGGGTTGTAATGTTCTTGCAAGCTTCTGGAGTTCATATTTAACTTGGTCACACACTGGACACTACATAACAAACTCAGCTACATCTGTCTTCAAACCGGCCCACCAGTACATATCTTTTAAATTATGATACATTTTGGTACTCCCTAGATGCATTGCATACATGGATGAGTGATCTTCTTCCATCACTAACTTTCTTAAGTTGTTAACATAAGGAATTACCATCCTACCATGGTAACAGACTATCCCATCCTATGACTCATGGAAACCTTCCCATTTCTCACTGCCCAACTCTGACCTAGTATGCTGAATCATAGTATCAACTTGTTGTGCCTCTTTAATCTATTCTCTTAGAGTAGGTTTCACATGCATCTCAGCTAACAATCCTACTAACAAAGATACTTCTAATTGCACATTCATTTGTCTCAAAGAGACAAGCATATTCCTCTTATAGCACACTATAGAATTCAATTGTGCTTTATCTACGGGTGGAGATGAAGACTTCCTAATGAGTGCATCTACCACTACATTGGCTTTCCCTAGATGATAATCAATTGTACAATCATGGTCCTCGATTAATTCCATTCTGTGACGTTGTCTCATATTCAACTCATGCTATGAGAAAATGTGTTTAAGTTCTTATGATCTATGAAAATTTGACATGTTTCTCCATAGAGATAATGTCTCTGGATTTTCAATGTGTGAACCACTGCATCTAATTCTAGATCATGTGTTGGATAATCCTCCTCATGTTTCTTGAGTTGTCGGGAAGCAAAAGAAACTACATGATCATTCTGCATCAGCACACAACCTTGACCATTCTGATAAGCATCACATAAAACAATGTATCCCTATCCCTACTCAGGTAGAATTAACACAAGTTCACTAGTCAAATTTTCTTCCAACAACTGGAAAGAATGTTGACACTTGTCTTTTCAAACAAAAGGTACTTCCTTCCTGGTCAACCTAGTTAGGGGTAGTGCTACATAACTGAAGTTTCTGATAAACTTTCTGTAGTAACCTGCCAAACCTAGGAAACTACAAATCTCAGTCGGTGTCTTGGGCTATTCCCACTCCACAACAGACTCAACTTTCTTTGGATCAGCACAAATACCTGAAGCAGATATAATATGTCAAAGAAAAGACAATTCTGACAACCCAAATTTGCACTTGCTAAACTTAGCATATAACATGTGCTTTCTCAACAAAGTCAAGGCTTGACGAAGGTTTTGTTCATGTTGTTGACCATGTCTACTATATATCAAGATGTCGTCTATGAAAACCACTACAAACTGATCAAGGAATGGTCAAAAAATTCTATCCATCAACTCCATGAATGCAGCTAGTGCATTAGTTAGTCCAAACGACATAACTACAAACTCATAATGACCATACCTCGTCCTAAAGGCTGACTGAGGTATGTCACTCTCTTTGATACAGAACTAATGATATCCAGATCTTAGATATATCTTAGAGAACACTATTGGACCATGTAACTGGTCAAACAAATCTGTTATCCATGGCAGAGGATATTTATTCTTAATAGTGATGAATGCATATTCATCTTGGTTCAATCATCTTGTTTAGCCCAGTTTTGGTTGCATTCATGCATTTATCGGCTTTATCTTCTAATATGTTCATTCAC
This sequence comes from Alisma plantago-aquatica, assembly GCA_963693085.1. Classification (NCBI taxonomy): domain Eukaryota; kingdom Viridiplantae; phylum Streptophyta; class Magnoliopsida; order Alismatales; family Alismataceae; genus Alisma; species Alisma plantago-aquatica. The sequence continues at coordinate 594,748,916 of OY856409.1, forward strand.
TTGGCTTAATTAGAATGATCCCTATTTTTATTGAATTTTTGCACCTTTGTGTAGGTCACTTTGGGCATTTGGGCCTTGTCTCCACAGCCCAATACTCTATTATGGGCCTTGGTCTGTTCGAGCGTGCTTGGGGTCAGTAGCTGTCAGTGGATCCCCTTCTTCTCCCAGCTTGACCTAATCGCGATTCATAGAGCCTGGTCGCAATCGTTTCTAAGCCAGCAGTCTGCGGTGTTCTCTTCTATTCCCAACCGCGGTTCCCCCAACCACAAATGTCGCGACCACGACAAAAGCCGCGACCCCGACAAAAGTCGCGACCACGACAAATACCGCGACCATGACAAATGCCGCGACCACGACAAAATCTGTGACCACGACAAATGCCACAACCATGACAAAAGCCGCGAACACGACAAAAGCCGCGACCATGACAAATGCCACGACCCGCTGCAGAAATGACAAGTTCGCAATTTTAAGTCGGTGCCCAGACTGCCTATAAATAGGACACGACTCTAGTCAGCCAAATCATCATCTCCAGATGTCGTTAGGCTGCAGGACTGTCCTGGGCCTAATGAGACAATCTCCATAGACAAGAACCTACCCCCGTGGTGGTTTTGTGGCCTGTTCACCCAGATCTCAAGTGAAGACTCAGATCTGCAAGCCACCTCGTGTAGATCTAGATCTGGATCTAGATCTGCTACGTCCACACCACCATCTCATCCACGAGCTACTCCTTCTTATGTGAGCGAGGACTATGAGAATAAGAAGAAGGTGGAGAGAGAAGATCCGCCATGTCTGCCGTGGTGTTCTTCCCTCCTCATCCAGATCTACCCCGACATCGTGTAGAAGATTGTTTCTCCATCGAGCTGCGATCATCTTCTTCACCATGCTCATGGTAGAATATTCTCTTTCTCTTATTTTTCTGGTTCCTCTCACCATGAGTGAGTAGTTTACTTTCACTGGGGTGCGGGGACTAGCCCCGCTGCCCATGCTTTCATATCTCATTGTTAAACATTCCATGGCATGTATATAATCTTTCATTTCATTGTTAATCATCGATGAGTGCTTGTGGATTGATCACCTTCTTGCATATATCTTATTCGTTTCCTATGTTGCGAGAACGTCTATGTGTAGGTTTTGAATGTCGATTAACACAGTTGACTCCCAAACTAGAAATAGAATGGGATTCCTTGAGGTCGTAAGTGTATGATCCGTGTGGCGACGAGCCATCTAGCCCACGGTGACGCTTCTATGTGCCTGACGCATGTATTGGGGGCCCAAAACTTCATTTGGATTTTTGTATCTTCAGAGCCATGAGTATGTGATCTAGATGGTGACGAGTAATCTAATACCTAAGGTGATTCATACGCAGACCTGATGCCCGTACGGGGGGTTCTGTAGCAGCTCTATTTGAATGGTTATATCTTGCCTTGATGTTGATGTTTAGATGTGATTGCATGTGTAGTGGTGGTGAAACCCGGGACCATCCCAGTGATTTCCCTCATTAATCTTTAATCAACCTTTAATCCTACTCTTTTACTTTCCTTGCATTTAGTTTAATTAAACCCAATTCAACCAACCTTTCTCTAAATATTAGTCTTGATTCAACTAGATTTGACCAGAGAAAGATTCTTAAAAACGTTGTCCCTTGGGATTCAATCCTCAACTATACTGCGATAAGACTCGTCCGCTTGCGGGTGGTATTATTGCATATTGTTTTGGTTTAAAAAAAAACTTAGGGATTTCAACCCTAAGTGAGTTTTTTAGTGTGATAATTTAAGCCACATCAAATTCTGGCGCCGTTGCCGGGGACAACAGAATCATCTAGTTAGATCTAGTTCTTTTGAGGCTAATTTAGGTTTTCTTTTTACTTTTGATACTAGAGATCATATATACTTGAATTCGGTTCTACTCCTTCCATCTCATTAGCAAAAGATCTTTTTATCCTAGGTACACACAAAGTCTAGTGTATGCGCCGCTCAGACAGTCCCAGACTCACTGCTAGCTTTGACCCTGAGATAGACAGAACCTTTCGCCGTCATTATAGAGAGAACCAAGCAAGAATGGCTCAAGAGGAGGAAATTGCTAGAAGGGTAGCTCAAGCCCTTAATGCATAAAGAGATAGGCTTATGCAAGAAGCCCGAGCCACAGTTAAAGAAGAAATCTAGGTAGCTCAAGCAGCAGCTCAACAAGCTGAGCTACAAAAAGACCTTAGAGAATTCTCGATCCCTAAAGCTATGGACGTTCATCACCCAGTGCAACCTCCTCCCATCAACGCTCCAAATTTTGAGATAAGAGCACATTGGGTTACGTTGCTTCAAAACAATCCTTTCTATGGTAAGCAAGGAGAAGATAGTCAAGAAAATCTTCTGAGATTCATAGACTTATGCACAATGACAAAGAAAAATGGAGTCACAAATGATGCCATCAGACTCCGCCTCTTCAAGTACTCTCTTGCTGATAGAGCTATGAGTTGGTATAACTCTTTGCAATGCAAACCCATCACCACTTGGGAACAACTTCAAAATGTTTTTCTGGAAAAGTTTTATCCACCTTCTCTCACCTATGAAATTAGGGGCCGAATAACGCAATTCACCCAGGCCCCTGGAGAATCCCTAGCTGAAGCATGGGAAAGATACAAAGAGCTTCTACGCAAGTGCCCACATCATGGCATTCCAAAGAATCAACTCATTGAAATCTTTTATAGAGGTGTGGACGATGATATCAAGAGGTTTTTGGATTCCTCGTCTGGAGGAAACTTCATGCGTCAGAGTTATGATAGCGCATGGAAGGCTGTCACCCTTGGAGCTGAAAACCAAGCCAACTGGGGAAGACATGTGGGAAAAGGAGTGCTGAAGGTAGCTATGGCCGAAGTAACACCCGAGTACAAGTCTATCGTTGAATCTCTCAAACTCCTAGTTGCCAAGCAAGACCATCTAGAATCATCTCTCACAGCTTATGAAAGAAGATGTTCTCCCCCTCAAAAACAAGAGCAAGTTAAGTCCGCCTCACTCTTCTGCGAAGCATGCAAAGGAACTGACCATTCTACTCTAGTATGTAACATTCTCTATGATGTTGTTTTGAGCAATACATGTGCCCAAGTAGATAATGGTCAAATGGAAAAAATGAATGCCATTAACACTATCCCTGGTCAAGGGTACTATAATCTGAATCAGAATAGGAACCATCCAGGTTTTCAATATGGAAATCCTTATGGAGCGGAGAACTCGCGACAACTTGGTTCAAATACTCAACAACGAGGCCCGCCAGGATTCCAGTATAACCAACAACCAAATTTTGGGAATCAAGGGAACTTCAAAGGTAATTTCCCGAATAGAAACTACAACAATTATCAGAACAATTCTCAGTTTCAAAACCCCAACCAAGCCCCCTATCAATAGCAACAACAAGGGCAACAAGCTGGTCCCATCTCTCCTGATGACAAATTGTCAGCTATTGAGAAGATGCTGCAGTCGTAGTAGACTATGATAGCTAACCAGCAAGCCCATCAGAAGGCTATTGAATCTCAACTAGCTCAACTTGCGTCTAGCATGAAGCCACCTGCTGGAATCTTTGCTGGACAACCCGAAAACAATCCTAAACATCTGGAGCAACTAAAGGTTGTCACCACCAGGTCCGGGAAAAACTATTCTGACTCCCCTGCTAAGATACCAATACCAAAAACAAACGATGATAACTTTGCAAATGACCAAGACTCTGCAACACCTGAGTCTCAACCGAAGGAACAACTAACTGCTGATAAGACATACAATGCAAGATTGGAGGAACCATTGACTGCGGAGGCTGAAGACACACCTGAGTCGGATGTGCCAGTATACAAGCCTCGTCCTCCTTTCCCAGCTCGTTTGAAGCAGACAAAGCTTGATACTCGATTCAACAAGTTTAAAGAAGCTATGAAGAATCTTCATGTAGATATACCCTTTCTAGATGCGCGGGCCGAGATACCAGCCTGGACTAAGTATTTAAAGTCTCTTCTCACAAGGAAGTACATAACTGAAGAATACAATACTGTTAAGCTAGCAACAACCACTTCCGATATCATCCATAGCAAGATGCCCAAGTAGCAGAAAGACCCAGGATCCTTTGGGATTTCATGCCATATCGGTGACTCCTCATGTAAGAAGGGATTAGCCGATCTCGGTGCTAGAATTTCTATCATGCCACTTAGCTTTTGCAAGAGGCTAGGGTTTGCAGAATTACTCCCAACTGGAATGACCATTCAAGTTGTAGATAACTCTATGACTCTTCCTTTGGGGAATCATCGAAGATGCCCCTGTCAAGGTTGGAAAAGACTCTTATGTCCCTTGTGACTTTGTCATCATGGACATAAAAGAAGACCCCAGATACCCTCTTATCTTTGGCCGTTCGTTCCTCGCCACTGCAAGAGCTTTGATTGACGTTGAAGCAAGGACCTTGTTGCTCAGACTAGGGAAAGAAACCCTCGAGTTCAAAGTTTTTGAAAGCATGCGAAGACCGAGCATGCAAGAAGAAGTCTATCTGATTGATTGTATTGAGCAAATGTCTCTCCTCACACAAGAGGAATATGAACAAGACAATCCTTTAGAAGTGGCACTAACAAACCCATCTGCCAAAATTTTCTTCAACAAACAAGTTAAGGATTGTATCTTTCACCTTGACTCTGTAGAAGAAGATCCTAAAGCCAAGTTCGAGGAACTCAAAGCTGTGAATGTATCTGAAGAGCCATGTGAGAAGCCAAAAGCCCCTAAAATGAAGCCCCTACCCAAGGGACTTAAATACGTGTTTTTGGATGATCTCAATGTTTGTCCAGTTATTATAAACTCGGATCTAACAACCGAACAAGAAGATAAACTCCTGAAAGAATTAAAGGGAAGAAAGAAAGATATCGGCTACAAGATGAGCGATCTCACCTGGGTCAGTCAAGCGCTTTGTATGCACAAAATCCCTATGGTAGAAGATCACAGGCCGACTGTTGAGAATCAATAGAAGTTGAACCCTAATATGAAAGAAGTGGTCCGCCGTGAAGTCATCAAGTTGCTCACTACCAGAATCATATATCCAATATCTGACTCACCTTGGGTGAGTCCTGTACATGTTGTTCCAAAGAAAGTTGGCACTACTGTGATATGGAATGAATAAAATGAACTCATCACCACTCGAATAGTAACCGGGTGGAGGATGTGCATCGATTACAGAAAATTGAACAAAGCCACACGCAAGGATCATTTTCTGATGCCTTTCCTAGATTAAGTCTTAGAGAGATTGACTCATCAGGAATATTTTTGCTATCTCGATGGTTACTCTAGATTTTATCAAATCCCTATACATCCAGATGACCAAGAGAAAACTACATTTACCTGCCCCTTTGGAACATACACCTTTAGAAGGATGCCATTTGGACTCTGTAATGCGCCTGCAACCTTCCAACGCTGCATGGCGGCCATATTTGCTGGTTTAACCGAAACCATTATGGAAATTTTTATGGATGATTTCTCTATATATGGGGATTCGTATGATTCATGCCTAAGGCACCTCTCCCTTGTGCTCAAACGATGCGAAGAAACACATCTGGTGCTTAATTGGGAGAAATGTCATTTTATGGTAAAAGAAGGTATTGTCCTTGGCCATAGAGTCAGTAATCGAGGAATTGAAGTGGACAAGGCCAAGATCGAAGTGATCTCCAAACTATCCATCCCTACCAATGTAAGAGAAGTCCACGCATTCCTTGGTCATGCGGGCTTCTACAGAAGGTTTATCAAGGATTTCTCCAAGATAACCAAGCCCATGGCAAACTTGTTGCTGGAGGATGCTGATTTCAATTTTGATGAAGAGTGTATCAAGAGTTTCAACAACCTAAAGCATTCCCTTACAACAACACCCATCATTCGAGCCTCAGATTGGAATCACCCATTTGAAATTATGTGTGATTCCAATGATTACATGGTGGGAGCCGTTCTGGGCCAATGTAAAGAGAAGAAACATCATGTCATCTATTATGCATTGAAGACCCTTGACGAAGCTCATAGGAACTATGAAACTACTGAGAAGGAACTCCTAGCAGTCGTATATGCCTTTGATAAGTTTATATCCTACCTTATTGGTTCAAAGGTGATTGTCTACACCGATCACACTGCTATTCGTTATCTTCTAAAAAAGAAAGATGCAAAACCAAGGCTAATAAGACGGATTCTCCTATTGCAAGAATTTGATCTTGAGATTAGAGATAAAAGAGGCACAAAAAATGTTGTAGCAGACCACTTAAGCCGCATCCACACTCTAGAAACTGAGAAGATACCAATTAATGACTCTCTTCCAGATGACCAGCTTATGAAAGTCTTAGAAGCTACTCCTTGGTACTCGGACTATGTGAACTACCTTGCCGCTGGTGTCATCCACCCTGAGTGTACTGGCAATTCTCTAAAGAAATTCATGCATGACGTGAGGCAATATCGCTGGGATGAATGGTACCTCTTCAAGCTCTGTGTTGATGGTCTCTACAGACGTTGTATCACTGAGGAAGAGACCCAACTTAGTTTAGAACAATGCCACGTAGGCCCAGTCGGAGGCCATATGAGTTCAAAGAAAACTTCTTTGAAGGTTTTGCAATGTGGTTTCTTTTGGCCAACTATATCGAGAGATGTTTATAACTTTGTGTTATCATGTGACAAGTGTCAGAGAATGGGAAACATTACAAAAAGAGATTAGATGCCACTTAAGCTATGGCAAGAAGTCGAGATTTATGATGTTTGGGGAGTGGACTACATGGGTCCATTCCCGTCCTCACATGGATTTTCCTACATCCTAGTTGCAGTGGATTATGTCTCTAAATGGGTAGAGGCCATACCAAGCGTCACTAGTGATTCAAAACCCATCATTAAAATATTCAAAGATATCATTTTTCGCCATTTTGGAGTTCCACGCACTGTGATCTCCGATGGAGGTTCTCATTTTCTAGAAAGAAGCCTTGAAGCATTGTTGAGAAGATATGGTGTAACACACAAAGTAGCTTCTCCCTACCACCCACAAACAAGTGGGAAGGTAGAGGTTTCAAACCGTCAACTCAAAGCTATCCTGGAAAAGACAGTAGGATGCAACCAAAATGATTGGTCAGTGAAAATCAATGGCACTTTATGGGCCTACCGAACTGCATTCAAAACTCCTCTTGGAACAACACCCTTGAGACTCATCTATGGAAAATCATGTCACCTTCCCATGGAACTAGAACATAAAGCATGGTGGGCAATTAAACAGCTGAATTTCGACATGAAGAAAGCAGGCGAAGCCAGGATTCTACAACTTCAAGAGTTGGATGAACTTTGAATGACAACTTATGAGAATGCACGAATCTACAAGGAACGCACGAAACTTTGGCATGACAGTCATCTGAAGAGAAAGGGCATTCAAGTGGGAGACCAAGTTTTGTTGTTCAACTCGAGACTGAGGTTATTCCCAGGTAAACTCCATTCCCGCTGGTCGGGACCATACATTGTCAAAAGCATCTATCCACATGGTGCATTTACTTTATGGAGTAAGAAGTCAGGTGATTTTGTGGAAAATGGCCAACGCTTGAAGAGATATTTCACCATAGCTGATACTAGCACTGATGAATTGATGAATCTGTCCAAACCAACATACGTACCAGAAAACTGAAGAAATCACGTCGAGCCATTGACGTAAAACAAAGGCGCTTGTCGGGAGGCAACCCGATCTTTAACTTAGCTTTTACTTTAAATTTTGTTTTTTTAGAAAATTTTGCACCTGATAGACAATGCATCGTAAGATGCAGTCTTAAGTTCTGATAGGTTCCATTTTTGAGATTTCAGATGGAGGACGCGTCACCGAAAGGAATGCAACCGCATCTGGTGGACCAACCGGCACAAGTTTACCCCTCCATCTGACATTTAGAGCTTGCTCGGGATGAGCAAATTTCTAAGTTCGGGGTGGAGGGTGGGTGGTACGTATTTTACTTTCCACCCTCTCCTATCCGTTCCAGACTTAAGATTTCATCATTGAAATGTTGTCGCAATTTTGAGCAATATTTTTCAAAAATTTTCAAAATTTTCAAAAAGTTTTCATAGCAACTTGTATAGAAACTTGATGAAGTTGTGACGCTTTTATTTCAATCAAAGCCATTACCTAGCCGGGCATCCTATTTTCCCATGCAGTTTTGAATCATTATACTTTCCTTATTCGAAGAGAAGCCTCAAGGAGAACAATTTCTGAAACTAGCCTATGAATAGAAATCACCGTGTGAAGCTTATGAATCCGAAAATCATGATCAGTAGATATGGCAAGTATCTGTCAAACTGAGAGGGATCAAACACGTTGTGCTTCCTATGTGACTAGTGGAACAATAGCATGGAATCTCCACCGGATCCTCATCAAGTCATTATTTGAGCATAGTATGATAAGGAGAACAACCCGATGCATTGAATTGTAAATCAAGTTGCATTCTGATCTGAACTCTCTTCTACACTTCTTCCATCATCTTCTTACCCCTTCGCTCATCAAAAACAAACAAAAATAGCCAATATAGTGCCAAACCCTAAGTTTGGGGTAGCACACTCTCTCTTCCTTCACGTTTCTTCCATACCCCTCGCTACAAAATAGGGGCATATCACCAAGAAAAGATGCCTAAGCACACACAAAAAGAAATGCAATCTCGAGTCGAATGGAGGAGAGATTCACACACACAAAAAAATGCAATCAATGAAATTACAAATCATATAATATAAATCTCGAGCCGAATAGAGGAGAGATTTATTTTCCCCTTCCATACCACCCTTCACTCCCATTTCCACATAAAGGCACAATGAATGCCTCCCTGATCCTAATAACACCAGTGTCAGATCAGGTGCACACTTGTTGTTTTGCGGGTATCTCTGGACTCTTATGAAACTCTCTAACATGGTTGATTTTGGAAAAAGTAGAGAAGAAGTGATATTGGAAGCGAACTCGGGAACGAAGATATGGTAAAATGTGTTCTGTGATCTCATGATGTTGAGACACTTAGTCATACCAAGCAGAAAAGAAATATTCGTGATGTGAAGGTGAGGCAGTCACACGTTTCGAAAGTATTCATTTGGCGACCGTTTCAGATTTTGTGTTACACGAGGATGAGCAACGTTTAAGTTTGGGGTATTATGATGAATGCATATTCATCTTGGTTCAATCATCTCGTTCAGCCCAGTTTTGGTTGTTTTCATGCATTTATCTGCTTTATCTTCTAATATGTTCATTCACTTGGCTTAATCAGAATGATCGCTACTTTTATTGAATTTTTGCACCTTTGTGTAGGTCACTTTGGGCATTTGGGCCTTGTCTCCACGGCCCAATACTCTATTCTGGGCCTTGGTCTGTTCGAGCATGCTTGGGGTCAATAGCAGTCAGTGGATCCCCTTCTTCTCCCAGCTTGACCTAATCATGATTCATAGAGCCTGGTCGCAATCGTTTCTAAGCCAGCAGTCCGCAGTCTTCTCTTCTATTCCCAACCACGGTTCCCCCAACCACAAATGTCGTGACCATGAAAAAAGCTGCGACCACGACAAATGCCGCGACCACGACAAAAGTCGTGACCACGACAAAAGCCGTGACCATGACAAATGCAGTGACCACGACAAATGCCGTGACCACGACAAATGCCGCGGCCACGACAAAAGTCACGACCATGACAAAATCCGCGACAACGACAAATGCCGTGACCCCGACAAAAGTAGTGACCACGAAAAAAGCCGCAACTGCGAAAAATGCCGCGACTCGGGGCAGAAATGACAAGGTCGCGATTTTAAGTCGGTGCCCATACTGCCTATAAATAGGACACGACTCCAGTCAGCCAAATCATCATCTCCAGACGACGTTAGGCTGCAGGACTGTCCTGGGCCTAAGGAGATGATCTACATATCCAAGAACCTGCCCCCGTGGTGGTTTTGCAGCCTGTTCACCCAGATCTCGAGTGAAGACTCAGATCTGCAAGCCACCTCATTTAGATCTAGATCTGGATCTAGATCTGCTGCGTCCATGCCACCATCTCATCCACGAGCTGCTCCTTCTACTGTGAGCGAGGACTACGAGAAGAAGAAGAAGGTGGAGAGAGAAGATCCGCCCTGTGTATCGTGGTGTTCTTTCCTCCTCGTCCATATCTGCCCAGACATCGTGTAAAAGATTGTTTCTCCGTCGAGCTACGATCATCTTCTTCACCATGCTCATGGTGGAATCTTCTCTTTCTCTTGGTTTTCTTGTTCCTCTCACCATGAGTGAGTAGTTTACTTTTACTGGGATGCGGGGACTAGCCCCGCTACCCATGCTTTCATATCTCACTGTTAAACATTCCATGGCATGTATATAATCTTGCATTTCATTGTTAATCGTCGATGAGTGCTTGTGGATTGATCACCTGCTTGCATATATCTTGTTCATTTCCTATGCTGCGAGAACTTCTATGCATAGGTTTTGAATGTCGATTAACATGGTTGACTCCCAAATTAGAAATAGAATGGGATTCCTTGAGGTCATAAGTGTATGATCCGTGTGGTGACGAGCCATCTAGCCCACAGTGACGCTTCTGTGTGCCTGACGCCTGTATAGGGGGCCCACAACTTCATTTGGATTTCTGTATCTTCGGATCCGTAAGTATGTGATATGGATGGTGACGAGACATATGATACCTAAGGTGATGCTTACGCGGACCTGATGCTCGTACGGGGGGTTCTGCAACAGCTCTATTTGAATGGTTATATCTTGCCTGGATGTTGATGTTTAGATGTGATTGCATGTGTAGTGGTGGTGAAACCCGGGACCATCCCAATGATTTCCCTCATTAATCTTTAATCAACCTTTAATCCTACTCTTTTAGTTTCCTTGCATTTAGTTTAATTAAACCCAATTCAACCAACCTTGCTCTAAATATTAGTCTTGATTCAACTAGATTCGACCAGAGAAAAATTCTTAAAAACATTGTCCCTTGGGATTCGATCCTCAACTATACTGCGATAAGACCCGTCCGCATGCGGGTGGTATTGTTGCACGTTGTTTTGGTTAAAAAAAACTTAGGGATTTCAACCCTAAGTGAGTTTGTTAGTGCGATAATTTAAGCCACGTCAAATAGTCACCTTATTAAGTTGTCTATAGTCTATGCATAGTCTCATAGATCCATCTTTCTTTTTAACAAAAATAACTGGAGCACCCCATGGAAAAGTACTCGGTCGAATGAAACCTTTCTCAAGAAACTCTTGTAACTATTTCTTGAGTTCTTCCATCTCATCTTGCGCCATCCTATAAGGTGTTTGGTCTATAGGTTGCATACCTAAAATAAGATTAATCTCGAAATCAATCTCTCAGGGTGGAGGAATATCTGGAAATTCCTCAGGTTACACATCCTTAAATTCCTTGACAACAAGAACTTTAGAAAGACTAGGACTCTTTGCTCTAGTGTCTACCACATGTGCCAAGAATGTTTCAAATCCTTGTCGCATCGGACTCTCTGCTACCATTGTTGATACTAGATAGGTTGGAGGAATATTTCTATCACCCTGAAAGACCCATGAATTATCACTGTGTATAAACATAGCTTGCTTGGAACCACAATCAAAGACAACCTTATACTTCTCTAGGGTATCCATCCTGAGAATTACATCAAACCCGTGCATCTCAAGTGGTATAATATCCACTTGAATGCTATATTCTGAGAAAGAAAGAACACATGGAGAGCATACCTCCCACAACACTGTAGATCTGACTAATGAAGTTTCTAATAACATATTATCCATTCTAGGATTAAAAGTTATATTGTAGTCATGAATCACTTCTCAATTGATAAAGGAATGTCTAGCACCCAGATCAATCAAAACATATATGAAATAGGATGAAGACATATCAGAATGAAATAATTCCATCTGACCTATCATGACTCGTGGATTAACCACTACCTCCGGCTGATTCATAGCGTAGAATCTTATCGTTGCTTTTTGCCGAACTTGTGCCCTGTTGGCAGGTGTAGATGATCCTTCCTGGGATGCTTGTCCACGTCCTCGAGTGCCACTACTTAACTGTTGTCTCTAAGAGCCTTGTTGACTCTGCCTCGGTGGTTGGGTTACTTCCACGTCTCTAACTGGAGAATCCTTTATCATATGTCATGTTTTCCTACACTTATAGAAGACTTTGTCCTTCGATTGCGACCTAGGTGGTCCTATCACTAACATCAATGATGAGCTATGGGCTCCACTTGGTGGAAAACTATGGCCTCTACCTCTGTTGGACGTCCACTTTGTCTGAGCACTAAACCTCTATGGTTCGACTGGTGCAGTAAACCTTGGTTTCTTAAAACTTCCAGACCTTTGACCTTGGAACTGTGTAGGTATTTTCCTATTATTCGCCTCTCATTTCTCAGTCACAGACCTCTCTATCCGACAAAATGACTCCTCAAAGGTGACAAACCTCACTCTATTCTCTAGAGTAGATACAGACGTGGTTAATTCAACATTCATACCTTTCTCGAAATGTTGAATTCTCTCCTCATTTATGGTAGCCATGTGTGGACAAAACCACAGAAGCTCCATAAAATTATCTTCATACTCGCTAACCTTCATCGGTCCTTGTCTAATCCACTCAAACTATGAGATCGTCTCATCTAGATAAGTATTGGGAAAGTATCTAATGGCAAACTCTCATTGGAATTCCTTCCATCCAACCTCTACACCAGGTCTTTTCTCTTCTTCGATGGCCCACCAAGGGCTAGCACTTCCTTTCAAAAGGTACAGAACATGCTTAACTTTATCAACTTATGGAATATCAAGGATCCTAAAGGCTTTCTCTATCTCGGGAATCCATGAATCTGCGTCTGTAGGGTTAGTTGTGCCAACATATTCAGTGGCTCCTACCTGGCACAACCGCTCAAAGGTCTTACCAGAGCCATGTCCCTCACTGGTACCCTAGGGGCTGGTGCTAGTATCTAATCATCCATATGCTTTATCATATTCATGATCTACCCAAAAAGAGCATGAAAGGTTGGGTTTTCTAACATAGCTTGGTCAAGCTAGGAATTCTTAGGCACTGGTTCTTCTCTAGCATGATTCCTTGCACCACCTCTTGGTGCAGCAACACTACTCTCAATAGCATGTTCTTCATGTGCTCCAGCCATCTTTCAACTTTACTTCTTTTCCTGTATAAGGAGAAGTCACTATAAGATACACTGGAGGACACTAGAACAGACTCAACAAACTCAATCCTATGTCTCTGTAGACTCATCGAACCTTACGCTCTGATACCAAAATTTTGTGACAACTTGATTTACAAATCAAGCTGTCACCAGTAATAATCACAGAATAACCATAAGCAGTGGAGTTTAACAAAAACCACTAAGAATTAAAACCATTTTGCACATAGATCCTCTTCCAAGAAACTCTTACAAAAAGAACCAAAACTTTATATAGATGTGGTTCATATCGTACATACATTGTACTGTTTCAACTCAAGGATAACAAGTACCAGTTGCTTTACTCTAACATATACAACAACAACATTAAACCTCAAGGAAATCAAACCAAAATCTCAAGTCGTTCATAAAAACCACTAAGAACTATCTCCCAAGGACCTGAGAGTATAGAGACGACACATAGGACTTCTATCTACAAAACATGACAGATAGTGTACTCAACCTGAGCTACTACTGCTATCCCTACTGATGTGGTCCTTCCTCTACAGTCCAGTTTCTATATCCTCATTTGCATCCACCTAAAATTTATGGATCCCACGGGGTGAGACTATTGTCCCAATGAGAGATATAACTCTATGCCAATGATATTATTATCATAGGAAATAGAATAAAAAATGAGCAGAGGATACTTTATGCAATTAGCAGGTATATTTGCAGTGCAAATCATAAATATTGATGATATAGTTATAAGTCGTATATTTGCTTTATAAGGAATATGAAGAACATATATAACATCTATCTACTAAGATGTATAACGTAATGAAGTACCAATCAATTTTTTATGTATTTGATCCTTAAACAAATATTCTATACAGTTGATTACATGTTCATATTCATACTTATGCTCATAGGAGATGAGGTATACCTTTCATTCTCCAACTGACCATGACTACATTAAGAATCGGTACCACACAAGGTCAGTGGAATATCCGACTTTCAAGATCTCACATGTCTTAGTCAGAATGAGATAACTGGTAGGACATCTTGAGTCAACTACAAATAGCTTTGTCGGGGTATAGAGACATCTTTTCTATAGAGTTACATCTGCAGCATGTACTCTCTTTAGGAGAAGACCACTGAGCTTTCTCGAATTATTTGTCATCAGGATGACCACTGAGAGATCCTAGTTTAGTTTCATCAGGATGCCAACTAAACAACCTGGTGTAGTTGGGGAGTCCACTGAGCACCCCGGTATAATGATTACATATTCAAAAATATGTATATTGAGTTAAACGTGTTTCACCATTAAGTAAATCCTGACACTGAATGGATCTATGGTCTGGGAAACTACATGATAACATTTAACTTGATTAATTAAGTGCATTACAATACCTTTTAGCATCAATCAAGTTGCAAGCAAGAATTATATCAGATGCTACAAAGAAAGGTATAATATGTTTATCAAGTACTTTCATAATTCTTTGGAACACATAAATCACTTAGGATTTCCTTCTCTTATCATCATCATGATTGGGTATTCCAACCCTTAGTTCATCACTGAGTATTGTCACCACTTAGTAGGTAACCATTACCTCTAGGTCATAAGAGCAAGGTATTAATTCACATAGCTCACAAAGCTCATTGAATCTGTATCATATAAACATCATAGCTCTCACTTATCTATGCTCATCACCTCATCATACATGCATGGTTAGTATTTTATGATAACAGAATATCTAATACATGTCATTACCATGGAATGCAAAAGAAACACATTATTCCCTTTAAATTAGGGTTAGGGTTTCCCTTCATCAATAGATTAGGGTTTCAAATCATCTTATCACCCCTTCTTGAGGTTAAGATTTACCTTTATTAACCAATTAGGGTTTTAAAATCACATCATAAAAGATTTAAACCCTAATTCATACTCCATTCATACAAGAAGTATCAACATATACTTTTTGCATCAGTATCATTCAAATCTTTAGTTTCTCTCTCATCCTCACTAGGATGTTGATTACACCATACTTTTACGAAGTTGGTTCAATTCCCTTTTTAGGGAACATTAACTCACAACTATCTAATTATATTAAACCAATTACATCTTAATGTTGCATTAAATTACAACACCCAATATATGTCACTTAGTCAAGTATATTGGTTTGGAATATCCCTACCATATCGGGCCTCATAGAGTGTATGCTACCATATCATGCAACATCAAATATATGTTACCATATCGGGCAACATGAAATATATGTTACCATATCGGGAAACAAGATGTGTGTATGCTACCATATTGTGTATGAGATACCTCCTTAACATCATATTGGGTATCCATATCGGGAAAGTGGTGTAACCACATCATCATATCATGTAAGGTGTATCCCCCAACACCATAACATGTACCCATCTCAGGTCGGCTATCACTTAGTTCTTATCATCCCAATTAACTTCATATCAGGTATGAGCTAGGTATTTGACCTTATATCGGGTACAAGAGCATATTTGGTTCCATATCTTGCACAAGGTGTGCACCATATTTGGCATAGGACGTATGCCTCATTGTGGTGTGATTTAAGTAATGTATACACAATACTATATCAGATTTCCAGCTTGGATTGGTATATCGGGTTATCATGTTGGATTCCCATAGAAAATTATCATGTCGGGCAAGCCTTTATGCTTATATTCTTTTCATTACTTCCAAGAATCAATTGTATGATATAACTATACGACAAGCTAGGTATCCAATTGATCTCTTCAACCCATCACAAAATGATAGGGGTATGATGGGTTTCAAAGCCATATCGGGTTTCACTCCTTCCTCTAGGGTTTTAACTACTTATTGGAACTCATAGATATATCAATTAATCAAAGGAATCCAAAATTGAAAGTAATCAACAAGTTCAACAATATTGAAAGTGTATAATAACATAGTTGGGTTCTAGTTATATAACCTTCCTATAAAGCAACTTCCAAGCTTCAAGATCCAACTCTTCACGTTCCCAAAGTTGAATATGAGATTAATCAAGTCCAAGGCTTGAGCTCCTTAGTACTTGTATGATATCTTCACTCCTTGTGGCCGATATCACCTTGCTAGGTTGATATCACCTTGCTTGGCCGATATCATTTCTCTTTGGCTGATACCAAGCTCCAAAACTCGACACTCCTCACTCATGCACGATACTAAAGTAGTATGCATGATATCTAAGGTAATGATGATAACATGATTTGACAATTCTACTAATAAGTGAAGGGAATGGTATTTATACTTGTGGTTTATGAAAAAGAGTGTAAGAGGTGTCATTACCTTAAGATACTAAGTGTCACATGACCATGCATGGATTGACACATATATATTCATGCAGCCATCTTTATCTTGCCATGCAAAAATAAATCTTGAGGATAATGTAAAGGATAAGGGTCGTCCCTTTGGTTATCTTCTAGGGCAAGTTACTTCCACTCAAATTATTATTATATTCAATACAACCTTTTCCTAATGAAAAGTTGCAACTTGATACATATGATTTCCTTAAGGTTCTTGGCCCATCATGGGCAAAGCCAAGAGTCAAAAAACTGATAGGAAACTCCCTCTATGGCTCCATGGACGATAGGGACTCCTATTTAAGTCTAAAACTCGATATAGCTCATATAAAGCCTCAACTATACAACTTCCTTGGTCTTTTCATCACCAGGCGTGATAATACTCTAGGATGATTTAAACATAGTATCTCCTTCTTTCTCTCTCCTCTAGATGATACTAAGAAGAAGTAAGGACACTCTAGAAGTGGTTATTTGCACATCAACCCTACATTTTAGATAATTTACAATTTGTATCACCATTGATGCACAAAGCACTTAGCATTATTCAAACAAGTTCTCACTTAGAATTTAGGCTTTCCACAAGCCACCAATTAGCATTATTATCTCTCTTATTATGTTAGAACACTTGGGGTACATTCAACATGTGACATTTGCAATATAACCCCTCATCTTCGGTAAATTGCACTTTACACTCAGACTGTAACGATCCTAACATGGGTTATGAGGTAACCCTATTTTTTTTGGATAATAAAGTTGCTTAGAACTTTAATATAATTCTCTAAGCTGTTTTGTTATCATGTGACACACTTATGTTCCAAGTTTGGTCTTGGTTGAATGATATTTGAGCAATGTTCCTTTGTTTTGGACCAAAGTACAATTTACCCAAGTTGAGGGGTTATGTTGCAATATGTTATATGTTGAACATGCCTCATGTGTTTTAGCATCATTATAGAGAGAATGATGCAAGGTGTTGGCTTGTGGAAAGCCTAAATTTCAAGTTTGAACTTGTTTGAATAATGCTGGTGACTTGTGCACCAATTATGGTACAAATTGTAATTTACACAAAATGTAGGGTGGATATGAAAATTACCACCTCTAGAGTGTCCCTACTTCCTATATGTATCATTTATAGGAGAGATAATGAATGAGACACCATGTTTTAATCAATTATGAGTGATGGTACTCTTGGTGATAAAATGATCAAGAAAAGGGGTTGAATATGAAACCCTAACTTGAGTTGTATCAAGTTGAAAAGCTTATATATGAGTGCCTATCAGCCAAGGATCTAAAGTACGAGTCTCATATAGTTTTGTGGAATCTTGGAAAAGGACATTTCGTGCAAAGAACCTCAAGGAGGTGAGGTGTGTCGGGTTACTGTTGGATCAATGGGCTCTAGAGGGGGGGTGAATAGAGCTACACACACTTCACAAAATCAATTAGACCACCAATTTAATCGTAGTGCAAAAGCTAAAGAAAGCAACAATTTGATGTCCTATTCTAGCATAAAAATCAAGGATAAGAGATAATGAATAGAATTGCACTTGGACAGGTGGTTTAGAGTGGTTCCACGTCCTAAACTTAGGAGCGATGTCAGTCCACTACCTAGAGTTGGTTAGACTCTAGGATTTGCAACTTGGTTCTCTTATATATCACAATAAGATTACAAGATACATAAACCACACAACCAAGGACTTAATTTCTCAAGATAAGACCATCTACCTATCCAAGGACTTACCCACAAAGTAAGATTCTTCAGTCTTCTTCAAAGGACTTACCCAATCTTACCTTTGGCTTCAGCCTTGCAGGATTTACATATCTCACTTGAGCTTTGCCTTGCACCTCTCCTTCACTTGGAGAGCTTCTCCACGTTTTCCCTTCACCAAGGGACCTAGAGCAACCAGCTATATTCACTCTTGAAGATCAGAAACACATCTTCCCCTTCACTCGGAGAAGAACAACAACAACTCCTCTTTCACTTGGAGAAGTAGCTTCAATCAATCTTCAATGGGATTTGGAGGTAGGAAGAGAGAAAGGAGAGCTTTACATAACACAAAGGATAGCTCTCATACACAGGGACCTAACTCACTCTTAACTCACGAATTTGTCTTGAAGGTAGAGAGAGAAAGGGGCTCAAGGGCTTGGAACACTCTCAACTAAGCTAGAACCAAGTTTGCAATGGAAGAGCAGCTTGGAATGAACTCCAAGGGGTTCTATTTATAGTTGAGGGTTGCCCTTTAAGTTGTGGGACACTTGGGTGCAAAATTAGTCATTTTTTGTTCAAGAAAACAACTCTATTTTTGCCCAAAAAAATTCACCAACGGTCATATTACTTTTTCTACAAATTCCGTACAGTGCAATCGGTCGAGTTTCAATGGGGGTAACTCGACCGATCAAGTAAGAGGCAAACCGATATTCAAATGATCGGTCGAGTTTGTCCTTAGGAAACTCGACCGACCATTTCAACAGGATATGGCCTGCTACCCGATTGGTTGAGTTCTATGAGTGCACAACTCGACTGATGCAATCTTCAGAAAATCAACCAAGGATGATCGGTCGAGTTTCAGGCTAGGGAAATTCGACCGACCAAGTGCCTGTAATTGATTTTCTAATTTGCAATAAAAGTGATTAGCACTTGGTGAATTTTGTCCCAAACATTTTTCTCTTCTAAGTTACAAGCCAATTCATCATTACAAGTGATTACATTGATGTTCTAAGGTAGTTAACATAGAAATCCTAAAATGCACACTTGTAGCCATTTTGGCTTACACTTGGCTCATTCTAGGGCTTTGTATATATGATCATTTTCATGTACCTAATGCCTGCAAACAATCTTAAACACACATATTAGATACATGTGAATGGAATGGTTAAGTCATTATCAAAATATAGGTAATGTATAACCTCTAGGTCAACATTCTCCCCCTTTTTGACAATAACAAACCATTCCTCAAACATATTGAAAAGGATAAGAAAGTTATACCTTTGCCTTGTTAATTAGGGGGATTCATCATAAGAATAATTGGAATTGCTCCCCCTCAAACTATGCTTCCTCTCACCTGCATGTTAGGTTTTCTATACATGGAAAAACCAATATTCGTGTAATATGTAATCCTTTGCATGTCATATGATCAATCAACAAATTAACAAGACAAGGATCACATAGCCAAGAAAGCAATAGTATAACACAAGAAACAATATGATTGAGTCTCAAACCATGAGATATTTCTCCCCCTTTTGACATTATAAAAAAGGTAGGGGGGGGGGTAGAAGAGCTAAAACTAGGTCTTCTCCAAGACTCAACCACACATATATGCAAAGATAATAGAAAACATTGTAAAGGCATATAACAGACAACCAAAGAAGAGATCTGTTACGACCCCACCTCTCGATAACCCCCAATTAAGGGAGACCGAGAGGTCGAAGCCGCACCCATGACTTCCGGATCAAAGGTTCGGCAATTAACCAAAAATAAATATCAAATTTTAACATACTAAACTGAAAAGCTGTAAGAAAATAAACTTTGCATACCTTTTGAAATTTTGGATTTCTAACTTCTATCCACTTAATGATTCTATGCTAACTAATCCTCCTTGTATTATTCTTCATGTATTTCACAGTGTGACGATTTACTGTTTGTCCTTTTGGCTTGTACCTAAAATGCCGACAAACAAAACGTCGGTCAGCCGAAGCTGGTATGTGGGGGTAACAATAAACTTGCAACTATGATAACAATGTAATCATTCAATTACTTATTTAACAACCAATATTACATTTTAGATATAACTTCGCGATCCATTAGTACCCTATCCTCTGTATTGTCCCCATTAAACCCCTCATGATCCACCTATAAGTGAACCAGTTTCTAGGGTTGAGTCACATGGCACTACTCGTAAGTAGACCACTCCTTAACTCGGGATTTGCTAAAGATTCTCTAACTCATAAAAACCTAGACCTTACTCTAGGATTACCCCTTTGTTAGCCTTTTCAAAGTAACAGAGGTGGACCTGGATCTAGCCAGTTATATTTGTACATTTATGGTGATAATCATAGTCACTTTATAGTGGCATGAAATAAATAAACATCCAACAGTTTAGTTGCATTCAATGCGATTAAACATCCAGGAATCCAACGGGAAACTAAGCGGTTATTCATAATCGTAACCACATACCTGTTCAGAGCAACTTTATGTCCAAGCATTAATACAATCAAACAAGCAATCAACAATATCCTGAAAATAATGCATAACATCCAAGTGTCATTATTTTATTCAGAACATTCTCAGGATTGACTTGGATTCCACTTTATGCTTTCTAGGCTGACTTTAGGGTTTTATCAGGGTTTTAGCGTTCATTATGCATTATCCACTTTTAATGCTCTTTTAGTCCACAAACCCTACATTCAACATCATAAGCATAATTTAAAGTCAATTAAGTCTAATATATTACTTTTATGATAAAACTACCATCTTTTCCCGTTTAAGTCATGTGACGATCATTAAGACAAATTATCATGTTCAGGTTTCTTTGAATAAACAACTCAACAAAGAATTATAGTTCGATCCTCCTAATGTCTTTTAGGTAAGCAAACCCTAATTTATCATTAGTTTCACTATTATATACTAGGAAAACCTAATTCCAAAATTATCCACATTAAAAGATCTTTTATCCTCAAATTGAATTTGTAACAACATAATTCTATCTTGTTCATAGATTTATACCATTAAAACCATTAAAAAACATATCCTCCTATATTAGGGTTTCTAATACCATTAATGCATAAAGATCCTTTCTTTAGAAATAAATCATCCCTTTTAAACCATAATAAGATCATTATGCTCATTTAATGCCAATTCATAGTTCATTAATCATCATTATCAATGATTATTCATTTTACATGTCTAGATCAGGTATTAGCTTAACATTAACGAACATATTTAACTAAGCATCAAATTAAGGCAAAATCTAAGTTTTTCTTTACATTAAACACATCTAAACATGTATTGCACATACTTTTAGAACAGAAAGCATATTCAGGTTCTAATAATATTTTATTTCTATTCCTCTCATTTTTCTGAGAAAGTTTCATATATAACTTGTCTACATCCGATCATCCTATCATTTTCTATAATTTTTGTAAGTTTATCACTTAATTGGCTAGTTAGAAATTAACACGTCAGCGTTAAGTATTTACCAGTATTCTATGCAGAGAAAGGTCTCGGCTGCCCTTGAGTCTTGTACACGCGATGAGGGGCACAAGAGTCATTTGACTCTTTTCCCTTCTTCTTCCGCGTGCCTATGTCCCTGCGCGCACATCGTTGCGTCGCACGACTTTGCTTCCGGGCGACGAGCTGCTTCCTCCGCACCCACCTTCCATCCTTTTCTGCATCTCTCTCTCCGGCCGTGCAACCCCTAGACATCGCCGCTCTCCTCCAACAACATGCCCAACCCTTTGGGGTCCCCTGGGATGGTCGGTGCAGGGCCTGCGGCCGCGGCTTCCTGGCGGCAGTCTGCCCAGGCTTCTTGCCACGCAGGTGGCCGATGCATCCCTTCCCAGAAAGAGATGGTGCTCGCACCCTTTTCGGGACGACAACAACACCAAGAAGGGGGAAAGGCTCGCTGAAGCTGGTCGCTGGTCAGTTGCTAGGCCATGATCTGCTATGACAGAGTTGTAGGTCTGTCCATGGCTTCTCAAGGCCGATTGACGGGAGAAACTGGGACTCATGGATCCGCATGGTTCCTGCTTGGGCCACTACGGATAGGGACATGAACTCAGGTGGCAAGATTCTAAACTAGGGTTCCTATATATATACACACACCTAAGGAAACCCTAGGGATCGTCCTTGAAGAGACGAAGAGAGGCCCATACCTTCATGGCTACGTGACCCACATGGAAAGGAGACACATAATAGTATTTCGTGTTGCACACAAAAGAAAAGGAAAAAGCCTAAAGTCACTAATCATCATGCCTTATTCTCTAAAAGCATGTCCTTGTATATAGGTTCCGGAAAATCATTACATATTCCCTATTCCTTTCTATTTTGGAATACTTACATAATGAAGAATCCGAAAATTATTACTCTTACTCTCTTTGTGTTTGGCTTTTAATCCATAGGCCACAAATTCCTATTTTCTTTTAACAAATAATATCTCTTTTTGATATTATCAAAAAGTCATTAATGATGTATCCTATTATCCTCTAAGTTTGCAACTTTGATATTTTCTCTTTCTTCTTTCTCCATTGGGATTCCTTGGATCCCAAGAAACTCAAGGAATTCAAAATTCCTTTTTAAGGAATACTCATTATCCTTAAATGCATCAATATGCATTAATCACATTATCTTGTTTATTTCTCATTAAAATACCTCTTTTTGAGGATTTCTTTTTATTTCTCTTTTATTTTCCTCATCATTATTCCTTTTATTATTAGGAATCCTTGGGATACGAAATCCCACTAAGGATAACTCAAATTCACCTGTTTTCACTTATTTTCCACATATTAACATTGTTTTCAATTTCTTTCTTAATAAAGAAATACTTCTTTGATCTTTTCTTTCATTATTGCCTTTTCTTTGCAATCTCGGATTCCTTGGCACCCAAGGAACCTAAAGGCAAGAAATCCATCCTTGAATTACATTCTTTTGCCTTCTAGAGATTTCCACATCTTTCTTTTCTCATATTCTCAATTACTCATTAATTAATTGAATTTCTTTGTTAATGGGCCCAATAGCCAATAAAGCCCACAACACAAATATCAAGGCTATTGTAACGAAATTCATTTATTTGCAATCATTTGTCCAATTATCTTTAATGTAAGAAGTTACATTTCTCACCCAAAAGAACCCAAAACTGGGGTTGTAACATCCTTCCCCTCTTATAGGAATTTTGTCCTCCAAATTCAATCAAGCAAACAAACAAAACAGGATAAGACTTTTTCATGTCCATCATTGGCCCCTATGTGGCTTTACCGTAGTCATGGCGTTTCCAAAGAACCTTTATCATCACATATTTTTTCTGAGTACTTTCATCCTGGCGTCTATAAACTACACAGGTGACTCAGGCCATTTCAGCCTCGCTTGGGGCTCACTAGGTTCATTGCTCAGCACATGGTCGGGGTACCTCACATAGTGCTCTAAATTGGACACATGGAAAAACATCCCACATTACTTTATACTGAGGGTAGGGTGAAAACCTACCCATCTCCAGCCATCCATCTCTAATGGACCCATGTATCGGGGACTCAGCTTTCTCAGTTGTTGCTCAAAGGGGTCGGATTCTCACATTATATTCTCCCATAGTGCACTGCATGCTAGTCTACTTTGCATATGCTCATGACTTTCGTCATCTCTAGGCTCCTTTCAGCCATTACACGATCAAAGGGACTTCATCTACACGTACTGTGGTTCTTTTCTAACCATCACGTGGTCCTTTCACCAACATCACCTTACTGAAGTGGTGATCGACACAACCTCTCTTACATAGATTCTTTATAACCCGATACTGGCTATGGTGGTCATTGTCACATAGGACAAGAACTGTCTCTAGATATCACCCTGAACGAGCACACATGCTCTCATCAGACCCTTTAGTCTGGATCATATTAACCATTGGGGTGATAAACTGTACTAACATTGAGTTCTTCGTGTACCTACTTCCACCATTTGGAAGGGAACCTTTAGGTCAAACTCAAGCACCTTTGAAATCGCTTCATGGTGTAGTTGAACCATCTCTCTCATGGGTAGTTCAACCAGATCTGTCCCTTGACAGAACTCCTTTCTTATGTCATCTAGGTAAGGTGATCTACCATAACCCATATTGCATCTCGACCTTCCTTGGTCTAGGGGAGACCTATCACAATATTCATAGTGATGAACTCCCATTCTCTCTCAGGGACTCTTTTGTCCTCTATATCAATACAATGGGTTACTGGGTTCGTCCTTTACCTCATCTTGCATGACCATATACCACATGCAACTTTATCTTCGGTATCTAAAGTGATATTGCCATTTACCACGGTGTATGGTGATCTTCAATCATGATTTCATGTATGTCATGATTCTTCAAGATCGATTACTTCGAAACCCTAAACCACTCTATTTGAGGTTTCATAACCTTCTTTTCCAAAGAAGTGCATCTGAGGTTCTACCACCATCCTTTCATCGTATCAAGGACTAGACTGGCTAACCAAACAACCCTTTATCTTTTCAACGTACCTGGTTACATCCGAGAGTTATCCAAACACCTCTCCTTTCCAAACTTAGGGTTAGCCAAACAACCTCTTTTAGTCTTCTAGTCAAACAAGTCAGATGTATTTCAACCAGAGCATCCATTATCGCTTTACATCCTTAGGTATTAGATAACATTGAAGACATACACTTCCATGTATTTCACTTATCATCTCACCTCAAACTCTATGTCCATCTTTATTAAGAACACTCTCTGATTTCATCATCATGGTGATCAAACTCAACTTGGTATAACTAGTAAGTTCCATTTATCTCAGGATAAAACATCTTTGTAAGGTGACTACCTCATTCCTCTTAATGCTTGCAAACCATGTATCATTCACTTTACCAGGGTTATCTTCTCTATCCCTATTCCTCATGGCGACGTTCCAACCCACATTATCTCTTATCCTTGGTGTATGGCATGCGTAATGTCCTATCTCCCACCCCCATAATAAGAGGAAATAAGCATTTGGCTGCAGTCCAAATACATAGTTCTTCCTGTTCCAAGAGTAGAGATGGTACATCCCACCTTGCCAATACACCTTTATATCTAAGTTGCAACGTGCCACATATGTCTCTACATCACAGACATCATGATATCAAACTAGTCTTGAACCTACTGAGGTTTATATCCTTGGTCATCTCCTCTAGGTTTATAGGGTACCGACTCTTTTGGGGTCATCCCTCTTCCCTCATGCATCAAGAGAGTGCCCTACTCATCTTCCCTTTGGGTCCCATGAGTTCATGAAGGTGATCAATCTCCTAACCCATGGTCCTCAGACAATGATAGCTGTTACCTCCCGACCCTATGGTCATGTGAAACTTGGGGAATTAGGCAACTCCTACTTTCATCTGTCTTATCCCTACCTGACCCTAGGATAGACTTAGGATTCCCCATTATAGTTCATGTTCACTTAGAACCTTACCCAAGTCTTCATCATCTCTCTTTCTGCATTCATGGGCCAACCTTCATCCTTTCATTGAGATCATGGCAACCCGCCTACCTTGGTCAAGCCCCATACCGATTACCTCCATGGTAACTCATTCATATGCAATTAGAGATGGATATCTATGGGTATATAGGTCCATTCTCATACCATGTACTTAGCTTCTCAAGATCCTATGAGACTCTTTTAGGTTACCTTAAACCAACAAAACTGATATACACCCTACCAAAGGTGTCTCTCTCCCAGGATGGGAGGAAACTATCTCTTGATAACAAAGTCACCAAAAGCTCTTCGGTCTAGGGTTTACATCCTCATGAGCCTACTTAACCCTAGTAAGCTATTAAGGCATAAATAGATCACCTACTGAACCATGCTAGGTCATACATGTCCTTTTTCCTCAATGTTGGATCGAGATCGTACCTTCCTTTATCATCAACCTAGCTATGAGGGGTTCATTACACATACCTTAAACTTAAGGGACTTCCCTTTTCCTTTATTCATGAGGCGTACCATGCTCGAAACTATAGAAACTTAATTCTCATCATGAGCATTAGGTATACCACTTCCCCTCTTAGGCCTAGGAACCCTAGGTTCACTTGTAGGTGTCCAACTGCATGCTCCATCTCTTAACTACAAACCAAGCATGAAAAGGCATGACATGCACTTCTGGTCATCCTTCAACTCGAGCAACACTTAGGGTTGGGTCCTCCTTAAGGATAACCAACAAGGTACAGGGCCTCATTATCTGCTACTAAACCTTTCTAGGTCTAAGGAACTCTTCTTCCTACCTCAGAAGGTAAACATCCCTACCATGGGCACGTAGGTGCCAGAAGCTTCATCTTCTCTTAAGGGTTTGGTCCCTCTAAAGACAACCAAGGTATCAACAACTTTCAGGGACCGATCATGAGGCAACCACTATCATCCATTGTTCAGGGTTTTAGGCTTCCAACATTCTTGTTGGGTTTCCTTCTCTCTCTAGAGCTAACCCTACATCCAACCTCACCATTAGAGGTCCTCTCTTCATGAAGGTTCAACCTCAAAGGCATGCTCTACATGGGTGAAACCTATGTTCGAACTTATGGTTGCTCAAGATCATCCATAACCCTTTATGCTCCATCATAATTCCTTATCCAGGGTGTCACCCTACTGTCAGCACTATGACGTGCCCTAGGTGCCAGCTATACCCTACTTGCACAAGCCCATAGGGTTTCTAAGGTCCTTCACTAACCTCATCATCTAAGGAGCTATCCTTTACCCTAACATGCATGACCCTTCCCAGGGTTGGGTTGCCAAAGGTGTTTAGGTCACCCATGGATCATATGGCATCCCAAAGGCATGTCCTTTCAAACACCTGGTCCAAATCATCTCTTTCTAACCTTCACTTAGGGTTAGGGTTAGCATCATCCTTAGAGGATGTTCCAGGTCTCTACTTGCAATGAAGATCTCTATCTCCAAGACTAACTTATCCTCCTGACAAGAAGGTCTACTCGCATGTTTATTCTGAGGACATGACAACTTATGTCATACGACCTAAGCATGTATCTATTCTTTAATTTGCGCTTAATCTATTAAGCTTATGTCCATGACATCTTATTTACATGCTTTTCATTAATTTGATGGAGGATTCCTTAAACCTTATTAACCTTACCCATACCTCAAGAGGGTGAGGAGAAGAAAGAAAACCCTAATCCTTAAGATCCTTAATAGAATTTATGATGAGAAGGGATGAATAAGATGAGAAAATCCTGAAGGTATCTTATTTCGATTCATACCCTAGGACTTTGTCCAGGCAGTCACACGGATCCGGGAGTCCTCGTATTCCGACTAGTGGTGCGGAGGAAAATATTGCCAGCCCCCGGTCGTGATCCTTTTCTAGACACCTCCGTCTTTCAGATAATCCTCTAATAACTCCCTTGGGTTCTATGGAGTTTGTAAAATTTAATAATTATTAATGGTTAATTGAGGAACCTACGCTCTAATACCAAATGTTACGACCCCACCTCCCGATAACCCCCAATTAAGGGAGACCGAGAGGTCGAAGCCGCACCCATGACTTCCGGATCAAAGGTTCGGCAATTAGCCAAAAATAAATATCAAATTTTAACATACTAAACTGAAAAGCTGTAAGAAAATAAACTTTGCATACCTTTTGAAATTTTGGATTTCTAACTACTATCCACTTAATGATTCTATGCTAACTAATCCTCCTTGTATTATTCTTCATGTATTTCACAGTGTGACGATTTACTGTTTGTCCTTTTGGCTTGTACCTAAAACACCGACAAACAAAACGTCGGTCAGCCGAAGCTGGTATGTGGGGGTAACAATAAACTTGCAACTATGATAACAATGTAATCATTCAATTACTTATTTAACAACCAATATTACATTTTAGATATAACTTCGCGATCCATTAGTACCCTATCCTCTGTATTGTCCCCATTAAACCCCTCATGATCCACCTATAAGTGAACCAGTTTCTAGGGTTGAGTCACATGGCACTACTCGTAAGTAGACCACTCCTTAACTCGGGATTTGCTAAAGATTCTCTAACTCATAAAAACCTAGACCTTGCTCTAGGATTACCCCTTTTTTAGCCTTTTCAAAGTAACAGAGGTGGACCTGGATCTAGCCAGTTATATTTGCACATTTATGGTGATAATCATAGTCACTTTATAGTGGCATGAAATAAATAAACATCCAACAGTTTAGTTGCATTCAATGCGATTAAACATCCGGGAATCCATCGAGAAACTAAAGCGGTTATTCATAATCGTAACCACATACCTGTTCAGAGCAACTTTATGTCCAAGAATTAATACAATCAAACAAGCAATCAAAAATATCCTGAAAATAATGCATAACATCCAAGTGTCATTATTTTATTCAGAACATTCTCTGGATTGACTTGGATTCCACTTTATGCTTTCTAGGATGACTTTAGGGTTTTATCAGGGTTTTAACCTTCATTATGCTTTATCCACTTTTAATGCTCTTTTAGTCCACAAACCCTACATTCAACATCATAAGCATAATTGAAAGTCAATTAAGTCTAATATATTACTTTTATGATAAAACTACCATCTTTTCCCTTTTAAGTCATGTGAAGATCATTAAGACCAATTATCATGTTCATGTTTCTTTGAATAGAAAACTCAACAAAGAATTATAGTTCGATCCTCCTAACGTATTTTAGGTTAGCAAACCCTAATTTATCATTAGTTTCTCTATTATATACTAGGAAACCCTAATTCCCAAATTATCTGCATTAAAAGATCTTTTGTCCTCAAATTAAATTTGTAACAACATAATTCTATCTTATTCATAGATTTATACCATTAAAACCATTAAAAAACATATCCTCCTATATTAGGGTTTCTAATACCATTAATGCATAAAGATCCTTTCTTTAGAAATAAATCATCCCTTTTAAACCATAATAAGATCATTGTGCTCATTTAACGCCAATTCATAGTTCATTAATCATCATTATCAATGATTATTCATTTTACATGTCTAGATCAGGTATTAGCTTAACATTAACGAACATATTTAACTAAGCATCAAATTAAGGCAAAATCTAAGTTTTTCTTTACATTAAACACATCTAAACATGTATTACACATACATTTAGAACAGGAAGCATATTCAGGTTCTAATAATATTTTATTTCTATTCCTCTCATTTTTCTGAGCAAGTTTCATATATAACTTGTCTACATCCGATCATCCTAGAATTTTCTATAATTTTTGTAAGTTTATCACTTAATTGTCCAGTTAGAAATTGACACGTCAACGTTAAGTATTTACCAGTATTCTGTGCAGAGAAAGGTCTCGGCTGCCCTTGGGTCTTGTACACGCGATGTGGGGCACAAGAGTCATTTGACTCTTTTCCCTTCTTCTTCCGCGCGCCTGCGTCCCTGTGCGCACAGCGTTGCGTCGCACGGCTTTGCTTTCGGACGACGAGCTACTTCCTCCGCACCCACCTTCCATCCTTTTATGCATCTCTCTCTCCGGTCGTGCAACCCCTAGACAGCGCCGCTCTCCTCCAACAGCATGCCCAACCCTTTGGGGTCCCCTGGGATGGTCGGTGCAGGGCCTGCGGATGCGGCTTCCTGGCGGCAGTCTGCCCAGGCTTCTTGCTGTGCAGGTGGCTGATGCATCCCTTCCCAGAAAGAGATGGTGCTCGCACCCTTTTCGGGACAACAACAACACCAAGAAGGGGGAAAGGCTCGCTGAAGCTGGTCGCCGGTCAGGTACTAGCCCATGATCTGCTGTGACAGAGTTGCAGGTCTGTTCGTGGCTTCTCAAGGCCGATTGACGGGAGAAACTAGGACTCATGGATCCGCATGGTTCCTGCTTGGGCCACTACGGATAGGGACATAAACTCAGGTGGCAAGATTCTAAACTAGGGTTCCTATATATATACACCACTACAAAAAATTTGGCTTTTGTTGAAGAACATTTGTGAGGAACCAAAAATCGTGAATAATGATGTCCATTTGTGAGGGCTCATCCTTCAAATATGGGACCACATCCCTCAACCGTGTTCTTGACATCGTTAGGCATTTTATGTGAACATTGGTCCCTCACAAATACATTTGTTACGAATTACCCCCTCAAAAACTCCATGCCAAATCTTCCCTCCATCTCATAATCCTTCCCTCCATTCTAAAACTCTGATTCATCTATCAAAATTCACGAAAAAAACCACCCAGTCCCGGCGGGCGCTAGTTTCCCCCTCATTTCCTCCGCACTCCTCCACTGAACCCTCCCCTTCCCGATTCTCTCATCGGTTCCTCCGCACTCCTCCACTGAACCCTCCCCCTCCCGATTCTCTCATCGGTTCCTCCGCATTGGGTCATCCTTGATGCCAATCGCCCTGCTCGGTTGCTGCCGTTCATCCTTCGTATTGGGCTCATCCTTCATCGGGGTAAGGCTGTTGATGGTTGCTGCCCTCCGCCATTGACGATTGCTGCCGTCCGCATTGGTCGTTGCTGCTACGCAGTCACCGTGCTTGATTGCCGCCTATTGCCCTGCTCGGCCGCATTGGTCGTTTCTGCTACGCAGCTTGCTTCTTCGGCCACTGGAATCCTCTCTAGGTTCGTATCTTTTTTTCTTTTTCTCATTTGGGAGAGCACTAGCCCCCAGTTCGACACCTGATAGCCAAGATTGGTTCTTCCTCCAATGGGCTTACAGTTCATACCTCATGTGTCCGCCTCATCTCCCCCCAATGTGATCTGCATAGGATTAGCTGGGTTTACTTAGTAAAAATACTAACCATCTAGTATTCATATGAGTTATCTCCTCCTCCCCTAAGGGTTAACGTTCACACATATAAGAAACATATCACAATCTTGAAAAACTTTGACTATCCTCAGTTGCATGGAGATGGTCATACAACAGTAATACAGAGTAGTCAGGGGTGTGTTCAATATTTGGAAGCGAGGAAATAGCTCCTTGGGAGTAGCTACCATAACTAAATGGAAGGGAATCAAAGTTGTGATGTACATAAATTCCTAGGCTATGCATCTACAGTATAGCATCCTCATAATGCTTTTCTATCATACAACTTTGTGTTTTGTCAATAAGAAAAGAATAATTTACTTATGTGATTGAGTAGATATAGTATTTGATTGAATATTGTCTTTCTCGAATATGTACAATATTTATTAATTGTACAAACTCGAATTTATGTATAATACCTACCATGTAATCCAAGTCATACTTGATCAAATATTACTCATATATAATTGTTGAGGCTCAAGCTTGGTTCAAAGCAATACACATGTGTGCATGTATGTGTAATTTTGCTACTCTGTTCTATTCTATATGAACAAGTGTTCTCATGACACACATATATATGGGTCATAGCCAAAGTAGTTGATAATGAATGTATTAATAATATTCCTAGTTTCTTTGAAGACAGTATGAAGGAAATAAGCAATACCTCCTTTAAATCTATTATATGTATCCTTTACTATATCTGGTGGTATAGAAATAAGGTGATTTTTGAGGAATGGTTAGTCAATGTGAGTGTGCTATAGTCTATTATCCATAATGAGATAAAAGTGCTTCTTTACTAAACGAGCCCTGTGTTATTTTTTCTGGAATTGCTATACTTGTTCGTATTTTCTAAAGATGAAGAAGGGTTCCATCTGATGTTACTGGTTTATTGATGTAGTGGTGATCAAGATGGTTGTATGTATTCTACAATGTTGGAGTTTCCTACTTGTCCTTATGTTCAGAAGATGAAGTAGAGCTTCTATATAAATGTTGTTTTAACAATAAAGGGAACAAGGAGGAACCCACATTACTAAGACAAATATACAAGTGAACCAGAAGTTACTATAATGATGGTATGCTACTAACTTATAATGATACATATCATACAAGTGAACCAGAAGTTACCATCATTATTTCTGCCCATGCTTTAGTGCTTCTATGCCCATCATTTGATTTTTAAAGATACCAAACTTATTTACATATCATTTCAGTTTCCATTGGAGACTAGAACTTTGTAATTATACTATGTCCGCCAATCAAAATTTCTGGAAATAACTATTATAAATTTCTTGTGGGGATAGTGTGAAGGCAAAAATGATATCCATCTTATTAAGTGGGATGATGTAACCAAGGTAAAGGATGAAGGTGGTATGTCTATAAAAAAAGTCAAAGACGTTTGTAAGGTTGCTATGATATTAAATATCTGGATAGTAGCTTCAAAGAAAGGTAGTCTATGGATCAAATTGATCCATGAGAAATACC
This sequence comes from Alisma plantago-aquatica, assembly GCA_963693085.1. Classification (NCBI taxonomy): domain Eukaryota; kingdom Viridiplantae; phylum Streptophyta; class Magnoliopsida; order Alismatales; family Alismataceae; genus Alisma; species Alisma plantago-aquatica. The sequence goes on from OY856409.1 coordinate 594,781,328, forward strand.
TTCTTAAGGATTCTATCTAAAATATTGATATCTATGGTCAACTTTCTTGGTATTTAATTCAGATGATCATACATCTGAATTTAAAATCCTATTATGAAAGATTGCTAGAAACAACATCTCAATGATGAACAACCTAAAAAAAGAGGGTTTTTCTATACTTCTATATGTTTGTTGTGTAGAAGTTCTAATGAATTTATCATTCATTTATTCTTTAATTGGCATGTAGCTGATTTCATCGGGGTAAGGCTGTTGAGTGTAAACTCACTGATAGGATTCCCCTGTCATGAAGATTGGACTCATGATAGGGGTAAGGCTTCTTGTATATTGATAGACTTCTTGTATGTCTTCTCCCTTCCCTCCCCTTTTGCTACAATTGTTGCAAAAAAATCAGTCCTTTTATACTACTGTTTCTTTGATTTTTTTTCTATTTCCTCTTGTGTCTCCTATTCTAGCTTCTTTTCTTTTCTTTTTTTGCAATTTCTCCTTCATTTCGTGTTCCTTCTATTGCATCTAAATTTTTGTTACTTCTCTGTCCCCTCTTATTGCTATTTCCTTGTTACTCATATCAGAAATTCAGATTCTTACTCAAACCTAGACTACTAGTACCACTTCTATTTGCAAGTTTTCTTCTACTTTTTCTTACTTATTCTTGCTCCTACATGACTACATCTCAAACAGTTGTTGCTGTTTGCATGTATTTGTTAAAGCTTCCTGATCTCTACTTATATTTTCCTAACAGCTGTTTCCTAACATCTCAAACAGTTGTGCTTAACTTATTATATATTTTCCTTCATGTAGATGGATTTTCTAATAGATCGGAGTTGGATGTATATTGGGAACAGAGTGCAAAGTGATGTATTCAAGGCAGGGTTACGAAAGTTCATTGAGTTTGCTCTTATCCATCAGAGACCAACTAGACAGGGGAAATTAATATGTCCTTGCAAGGTATGTTTGAACAGATACCTTAAAACAGAGGAGGAGGTATTCTCACATGTATTACTAAAAGGATTTGTGCATAGCTATGATGTTTGGACGTTTCATGGGGAGGTGATTGGTAGGAGCAATCCTGTTGTGGCACCAAACATGCCTAGCACCGAAAATATGCATCAGATGTTGGAGGATTTGTTTGGTATGGGTGACACAACAAATGACCACTCTACTGAAGCTACAGAGGAACCTGCAAATGTAGATGCACAAAGATTTTACAAGCTACTAAAAGAGGCAGATCAACCACTCTATAGAGGTTGCACAAGTCATTCTAAGCTATCGTATTTGGTTGCCTTGCTATTTCTGAAGGAGGAATCTGGATGGTCTAACGATTCTTTCACAAAGTTGTTACAGTTGATTGTTTCAGGATTTCCGGAAGAAAATTGTCTATTCCCGGAGACGTACTATGAAGCAAATGCGATCGTGAAGGATTTACGACTTGATCATTCTACTATAGATGTATGTACAAATAATTGCATGCTTTTTCGCAAAGATGCAGCTTCAAAAGAAAATTGTGATACTTGTGGTGCTTCAAGATGGAATGAAAAGCAATACAAAACAAAGGGAAAGAAGGTAGCTGCTAAGTTCATGTATCACTTCCCTTTGATACCTCAGTTAGGGAGGCTCTATATGTCTTCATCTATTGCTAAAGACATGATTTGGCCATCAGAAGTAAAAGGCAAGGATGGTCGTATTCATCATCCTTCAGACACACCAGAATGGTTGTCTATTGATGCCAGGTATCCAGACTTTGCTGCTGAACCACGCAATGTTAGATTGGCATTAGCAACAGATGGATTTAATGCATTTGGCAATATGAGTGCATCACATAGCATCTGGCCTGTGTTGGTGACACCTCTCAATCTTCCGCCTTGGCTTCTTATGAAAGAACAATTTATTATGATGTCCCTATTAATCCCAGGTCCACATATGGTTGGCAATGACCTTGATGTATACTTGGAGCCATTAATTGAGGAGTTGCAACTACTTTGGGAGCTTGGAGTCAAAGTTTATGATGCATATAGAAAAAGGAACTTCACTATGCGGGCGATGATTTTATGGACCATTAACGATTTCCCAGCATATGGTGACTTATCTGGTTGGAGCACTAAAGGTAAGAAAGATTTGGGATGTCCTTGTTGTAATGTGGAGACTGTATCAAAATGGTTACAGTATGGGAAAAAGCAATGCTATGGTTTCCATCGACGTTTTCTTCCAATGAATCATCCGTATAGACGTGATAGGAAAAATTTTGATGGTGAAAAAGATTTTCGACTTCCACCTAAGCCACTATCTGGAGAAGATATACTGAGGCAATTTGATGGGTATGAAAATATCACATTTGGAAAAATGAATAAGCGCAAGAGGCTTGGAGATCAAATTCAACCATTACCTCCTGGTTGGAATAAGATAAGCATCTTTTTTCAGCTACCTTATTGGAAGTATTTATCTGTTAGACACAATCTGGATGTGATGCACATAGAAAAGAATGTGTGCGAGAATATTTTAAACACATTATTGGGTGATTCTAAGAAAAGTAAAGACAACTTACAAGCTCGTCAAGATTTGAAGAAAATGCGCATTCGAAGAGATTTATGGCCAGTAGATGCAGGTGACCGCTATTACTTGCCTCCAGCATCTTACACCATGACTAATGCGCAGAAAGATAAGTTCCTATCCGTGTTAGAAAAGTTGAAAGTTCCTGATGGCTATTCTTCTAACATATCTAGGTGTGTTAGCAAATCTGATAGAAAACTTGTTGGGCTGAAAAGTCATGATTGTCATGTTCTTATGCATCAACTTCTACCTGTTGCCTTGAGACATTGCATAAGCTTAGATGTGTACAAGCCTATTGCTAATTTGTGCTCATTTTTCAACAAGCTTTGCTCTAACATTATTGATGTGGAAGAATTCAAAGAATTGGAACAAGAAATTGCTATCACTCTTTGCCAGTTGGAGAGAATCTTCCCTCCTTCTTTCTTCACCATCATGATGCATTTGCCCATTCATTTAGCTTATGAAGCCAGGCAAGCCGGATCTGTCCGAACTAGGTGGATGTACCCAATAGAGAGATACTTGAAGAAATTGAAGAAGTATGTAAGAAACAAAGCTAAACCGGCTGGTTGTATTGCTAGTTGCTATTTAGCTGAAGAAAGTTTGACATTTTGTGGTAGGTACTTGCATAATTTTGAGACAAAACTGATCCGCAATGCTCATAATGTTGATGGATCTCCAATTAGAGTTGGAGTGTCAAGAAATTTCGACATCCACACTTTGGAACAAGCCCATCGTTATGTCCTTTTCAATAAAGAGGAATTGGATGTTTACAGAAGGTAAGATTTAATTAGGTCCTAAAATTCTTGCTGATATTTGTATATATGTTGTACATTAATTTAGACACTTCTTATAAAGCAGTGAACACATGTGTATTCTTCAAGATATGGAACCCAACATTGCCCCACGGACCCTAGAAACAAAACATGCAAAGGAGTTCTCTAAGTGGTTGAAAGAGCATGTAAGTCTCAAACATAAATATTGTTGTCACTCTTAATGTTCAAGTTAGTGTAGATTACATTAATGTTTTACTTTTTTATGAAGGTAATGCAAATGCGAGAGATTAGGCCGAACAGTATTAGCGATGATTTGAGATGGTTATCCCAAGGCCCTTGTGCTGAGGGAATGTCTTATGAAGGATTTTCAGTCAATGGATATCGTTTCCGTTCAAAGCACATTGAAAGTACATGTACTACACAAAATAGTGGAGTGTATTTGTGTGCTGACACTTCAAGTTATTCAAGTGGTAGAGATCGAAATCCTATAAATGCTGAAGTCACGTACTATGGCTACTTAGAGGAGGTTATTGAGCTAACTTATGGTCCAGGAATCAAAGTTCCATTATTCAGATGTTCTTGGTATGATGAAAGCACTTCTAACGGGTTGCGAATTGATGAGTATGGGTTCACACAAATCAACACTTCAAGGATAAAAAAAAGGAGGAACCGTTTATCCTGGCTTCTCAAGCATTGCAATGCTTTTATGTGAAGGATCCTAATGATGATGATTGGTGCACAGTGCTAAAGCATCCTCCTAAAGATTATTCTGAAGTACCTCTTATTGAGAATTGTTTGACTGGTTTACAATCTGATGGTGGTGTAACTAGTGATGTGTCTTGGACGAGGAGTGACACCGGGGGATCTTTTGTTGATAGAACTAAAAAAAAGAATGATGGGGCTAATGTTTAGTTCATTAATCAGTCTGTTTTGTTTGCAAGTCTAGAATACTTTACTTGGGGAATATGTTGTATTGCATTTTTTTGGCAAACTGTTACTATATGGCATATTCTTTGCAATTTATTTAGTCTTGTTTCATATATCGGCAAGTAGGACATCATTATTCTTTTTTGGGATATGAAACCAAGGTACTCTACAAGTTATATGTTTTTCAAATGCTGAATATTCATATGTTGGTGTCTCATATTCTCTGCAATTTATTTGTTTTTCAAATGTACCTACTACTTTTGTTACTGACATTTCTGCACTAATAATCTAATTTTTTTCCTTGTCAATTGAAGGATGGCAGGAAGAAGATTCACTAGATCTAGTTGTAACAACACACCCAGTCAACCTATTGTTGTCCCTCCATCCACAATTGAAGAAAATTGTGAGGATCAACCTATTGCTGTCCCTCCATCCACAATTGAAGAAAATTGTGAGGATCAACCTATTGCTGTCCCTCCATCCACAATTGAAGAAAATTGTGAGGATCAACCTATTGAAAATGATGTAATAGTTGAAGAAAATGTTGAGGATGAACAGGAGAATAGGAAGTATGGACGTGGGCCTGCAAGTGAGCAAAGCCTACTTCCTAAGCAAGGGCAACCACGTCACAAGGTCCAATGGGATGATGAAGGAAATGCTATTGGGGAGAATGGTGTCAAATTGAATCGTTATTGTCATATGCTAGCAAGGAAACCACACATATGGCATCTAGACTTGAAGTGGAACGAACAACCAGAACAAGCTTTTGCAGATAGAAAATCATTTATTGAGGTAATCATTTTCATAAAAAGACCAACAAATTGTATGATTGTGATTTCTAAAGTAATATTTTCTATGTTTTTGTAGACGTACTTTGATTTAGGCAGTCACCCTAATGCATGGAATCACATTGATGAACACATTAGCAAAGGGATATCAGTGTGGAGGGCCCGTGTAAAGAAAGATTACTATGAAAAGTACAAGATTGAACCACAATTGATGATGAAGAAAGTTGAGAAAAATGCTTCCATAGATATGGAACAGTTTAAAAATCTTGTTAAAGAATGGGGAACCGAGAAGTCTAAGGTACAATGGTTTCATATAACTTTTTTTTTGATCAATAAGTGTGTTTCTCTTTCATTACTCACAAAATTTACAAAGGGGAGCAAAGCTCAATACATCTATAAAGATAGATATCAAAAGTCAAAAAGAAGGATGCAATTTATCTATGCAAACTTCTATAATCAGTATTCCTGCAATGCCACACACTGTTTGGTTTGCTCCTACTGTCTTCAAAAACACATTTGTTTCTATGTATCCATATGTGATAAATGATAAGAGTAGCAAAGTATTGCTGTTCATTTATGTTCTTTAGCAGTTGTACTTCGTTTCTGTTCCAGCAGCAAAGTATTGCTCAATTCCTGAGCATGCAGATATCATCTCCACTTCCCAGCTCAACGTTGCTGCAGATTTTTTGAATCTGCTCAATTCCTCTGATCTCAGGGAGCTTCCACACTTCACATCAGTCCCCTTTCCAATGTGGAATTGGACATTATAGAGATATCTATCTCTTATATTGAGGATGTTCTTCCACATCCAGTTGTTGGCTTGCTTATATTGAGGATGGTTTCATATAACTTGCATGTATACCTATCTACTTTTTCTAATTATATGTTTCTTATGGTTTAGAAAATTTCCGAGATCAACAAGGCAAACAGAGCAAAAAAAGTGATGGATCATACCACAGGATCAAAGCCATGGAGTTGTTATCGGGCAGAAATGGTATTAATAATGGACACTTGCCTTTCTTAGTAGGAGTTGAACATATAACATGGACAATTATTATGTTATCTATCATGTGTAGGTCAGTGAAGATCAACCCGTTGTGCCTCTTAACAAATTTTTGGAAAAAGTTTACGACAAAAGCCCACAAGTGGTTAGAAAATGGATATTTGCTTTCCTATGATGTCTACAAAGCTTAATATGCTTAAATATCTGAATTTATGCTTTCCTTTTATGATGCTTTCTAATTACAGCTTGAAATCTCTGATATCGTGGAAAACCAAGTAGCAAACCAAGAAGAAATAGATCCTAGAAGTGTTGATAATCTAACACGTGCTGCTTATTTGCAAGTTTTAAATCCTTCAAAAAAGGCTAGGATCCGAGGTGTTGGAATTGGGCACAAAGAGATAGGACATAGGGGAAAAGCTGCCCGTATAAGATATGAAATGCTTCTTGAGGAAAGCAATGCAAAGGATGTATGTTGGAGAAAATCTAAACTTGAACTATTAGTTACAACTAGTCTATTAGATTGATGTTTGTACTTTGTTTTCTATTTCAAGATAAACTTAAGGAACTTGAAGAAACAGTAAATGGATTGAAGAACTCCGTCTCCCAATTAATGACTTGGTATAATCAATCACAGGTAACTCAGATTCAGTTGTCTATGTCAATGTAATATATAATTGTTTTTTGACATTGTTGATGTATTTGTTATAGGATGGCAGTATTAATGTTGATTGTGCAGTTGAATACCCCAATCAGAATACTACAGGTGTCTTACACATGCAAAGTGGCACAAATAGGTCGGATGTGGGTTCTTTTCACATACAAGACAATACAAGAAATGGTGCAGATGTAGGCATGTTTCCCAACCAAAATAATTCAAGCGGGGATGTCTTAGGAAGACTTTCTAGACCAAGCAATTCAAGGGAGACTGGAGTAGGCAGACTTTCCATACAAGGCAATTCAAGGGAGAATGGAGTAGGCAGGCTTTCCATACAAGGAAATGGACATCAACGGATCTTTGCGCCACAGGTAACTCATTACAGCTATAGATTATTTTCAATATTCATACACATCAGAATATTAACATGTACACTTTATTAAAGGCTGCAGTTGAAAGTTGGTCCCCTTCCTCTGGTAATAATCGACAAAGTTATCCTCAAATGCAGAACACACCAACCACATCTTCATCGGTGTCTTTCACACCAAGAAATCAGCGTTTAAATTCTGTAAGTAATTCATTTCAGCTTATCTAAAACTTGATTCAAGTTGTCATAAAACTCAACTTCTTGCCAAGTTGTCAAAGGCATTTCATCCCTCCTTCATATGTTTCGTGTCCTCTTACATTGTTCATAACATAAGATGAATTCATACCCATCTTTGAATATTATAGGCCTCTACAATCCACATTGGAGGACTTTTTATGTGGTCTTCTTTGCACTCATGTGCCCACCGTTGGGCCCAAGTAGCATTGCTCAAGAATTAAATGGCCTTCCTCATTTGTGACACATATTTGATATAAACCATCAGTAAATGTATTGCTCATCCCAATAGTAATTCTTAATGTCGTACATGAAGTTTTTATTTGAATCACCAATGTACTCTGAGTATAAGACTTTAGCAGCAAGATAGTTCATGAAATATATACCATGGAGTGTCAAAAGAAACTTTCATCAGCTAGCCATCGAGGAGAGAGCCATCAATCGGTCTGCTGTCATTTTTAGAGAGGTGAATGCAACTGAGATGGTTAGCTACCATGTTCTCTCTCCTCTTCTTTTCACATATCTCCATATCAAAATCCTGCAACAATAAGATCCAACATGTCAACCCGAGCTTGGCTTCTTTCTTCATCATGGAGTAGTGTATGGCTGCATGGTTGGTGTAGACTATCACCCTTGAACCACTAGGTACTACTTGGACTTGTCAAAGGCATACACAATACACATCAACTCTTTCTTAGTTGTGGCATAATTCCTTTGTGCTACAACCAATGTATTTTAGATGTTATATACCATGAGGTACCTCTTATCAATCCACTGTCTCATAACTTCCTTCATTGTATAATCACTAGTGTTGTACATCATCTCTAAGGGTAGAGATTAATCAGGTAGAAGGATAATAGGTGTGGTTACAAAAGTAGCTTTCAAATCATTCATATATCCACACAAGTAGAATCAAAAGAGAAAATCATATCTTTAAGAAGAGGATTGGTGAGGGGCTTTGTAGTCCTTGAGAAATCCTTGATATATCCTTTGTGAAAATCTTCTTGTCTAAAGAAGTCTCTAACTTATTTCATTACAAACGGTGGTGCAAGATTGAATTTGATCTTTGCCTTGTTTTCCTCTATCCCTTGTTACTTACTCAATGGCCCAAAACAATTCTCTCCTTCACCTATGAACTGGGACTTTGAATCAAACATCTGTTTTCTAGACTATCTAAATAACTAATAGTTGAGTAATTAATATAGAGTGGTCATTCCAGATTTTGCTTAGGAACAGAGTGAATCTTTTGCTTGTGCACCAACACTCCACGAACTTTAAAGATGGCAGTAATTGTGATGATGAATATTGTTATTGCCTACTATTTCTGCTCCAGATGCCCTTGTCCCCTGCTTGTCCCCTTCTTTTGAGTCATTTTCTTAAGGGGCTGTTGATATTAATAACCTTGGGAATGGCCACTCTCTGTATGGGCTAACTCTATCTACTTTGTTTTTAATTTTTGGCTGTCCAAGCTGCTCCAAATTTTTGGCTGTCCAAGCTGCTCCAAGAGTAGCAAGAAGAGCTTCATTTCTGTTCTTTAGCAGGTGTACTTCATTTCTGTTCCAGCAGCAAAGTGTTGCTCTTTTAGGTGCTCGACTCTTTCACAGCCACTTGGTCCAAGGCAAGACCTCATGTTTAGAACTGCATACCTCCCAAGCGTCTTTTAGAGAGATAGTTTTTAGTTTCCCGAGCATGCAGCTGCAGATTTTTTGAATCTGCTCAATTCCTCTGATCTCAGGGAGCTTCCACACTCCACACTTCACATCAGTCCCCTTTCCAATGTGGAATTGGACATTATAGAGATATCTATCTCTTATATTGAGGATGTTCTTCCATATCCAACTATTGGCTTGCTTATATTGAGGATGGTTTCATATAACTTGCATGTATACCTATCTACTTTTTCTAATTATATGTTTCTTATGATTCCTTTTTGTATTTATATTGATAGGGTAGAATTACTTTTAATGATGGATTTCAACGGACAATTCACCTTGGAGTAGACCAAAACCGAAATATAAGGGTAAGTTGTTTGTTGTACTATGATTTATGTATTAACTTTAAATTCTATTAATATAATGATTTGTCATTTTTAGGAGAAGAATGTTCAAGTACCTAACCGTATGAGGCATGGCATTGATGAAGAACACAACACCATTTGAAGGAATATGAAGACATTATAGATCTTAGGAGTTTCTAGCATGATATGTTGATTGTCATCAATCTCAAATTTTAAAACCATATGTACCCTTTATTTATATCAACGTTGAGCACACAATGTATGGATAATACTTTGTTTCAATATCAAAAATTGGTTGAGGTGATTTAACATTTTTATGTGTCATTTTGGTGTTGAATCTTCTTATGATGTCATGTGAATTAGTATAAAAATATTGCTTGAGGTTATGTATACAAAGTTTTCATTTAAAATTTAATATTCACTATAGTAACAATTAATTAACATTTAATAAATCATTCAATAATCAATAACCAAATCATAAATATATTGATGAAGGTCCAGATTGACCATCAAAATTGCATTCATGGCTACCACATAGCCCCTCAAAAATATATTCTCTAGGACCATCAAGTCCCTCAAAAATGTTTCATGAAGGCTAAATAGTCCCTCAAAAATGTATTTATGAAGGCTAAATAGTCCCTCAAAAATGTATTTATGAAGGCTAAATAGTCCCTCAAAAATGTATTTATGAAGGCTAAATTGTCCCTCAAAAATGTATTTATGAAGGCTAAATAGTCCCTCACAATTGTATTCGTGAGGGTATTCGTGAGGGCCACTGGTATTTGTCACGCGAGTTCTCTTCACGGACCATTTGTGAGGGCCAGACCCTCAACCGTCCCTATTTCTGAGGGCCTGTAGAGAGGGGTTTGTGACAGGACTCTCCCGTGAATAATGGCCCAGTTTTTTGTAGTGCACACACCTAAGGAAACCCTACGGATCGTCCTTGAAGAGACGAAGAGAGGCCCATACCTTCATGGCTGCGTGACCCACATAGAAGGGAGACACATAATAGTATTTCGTGTTCCACACAAAAGAAAAGGAAAAAGCCTAAAGGCACTAATCATCATGCCTTATTCTCTAAAAGCATGTCCTTGTATATAGGTTCTGGAAAATCATTACATATTCCCTATTCCTTTCTATTTTGGAATACTTACATAATAAAGAATCTGAAAATTATTACTCTTACTCTCTTTGTGTTTGGCTTTTAATCCATAGGCCACAAATTCCTATTTTCTTTTAACAAATAACATCTCTTTTTGATATTATCAAAAAGTCATTAATGATGTATCCTATTATCCTCTAACTTTGCAACTTTGATATTTTCTCTTTCTTCTTTCTCCATTGGGATTCCTTGGATCCCAAGAAACTCAAGGAATTCAAAATTCCTTTTTAAGGAATACTCATTATCCTTAAATGCATCAATATGCATTAATCACATTATCTTGTTTATTTCTCATTAAAATACCTCTTTTTGAGGATTTCTTTTTATTTCTCTTTTATTTTCCTCATCAGTATTCCTTTTATTATTAGGAATCCTTGGGGTATGAAATCCCACTAAGGATAACTCAAATTCACCTCTTTTCACTTATTTTCCACATATTAACATTGTTTTCAATTTCTTTCTTAATAAAGAAATACTTATTTGATCTCTTCTTTTATTATTGCCTTTTCTTTGCAATCTCGGATTCCTTGGCACCCAAGGAACCTAAAGGCACGAAATCCATCCTTGAATTACATTCTTTTGCCTTCTAGAGATTTCCACATCTTTCTTTTCTCATATTCTCAATTATTCATTAATTAATTGAATTTCTTTGTTAATGGGCCCAATAGCCAATAAAGCCCACAACACAAATATCAAGGCTATTGTAACGAAATTCATTTATTTGCAATCATTTGTCCAATTATCTTTAATGTAAGAAGTTACATTTCTCACCCAAAAGAACCCAAAACTGGGGTTGTAATATCCTTCCCCTCTTATAGGAATTTTGTCCTCAAAATTCAATCAAGCAAACAAACAAAACAGGATAAGACTTTTTCATGTCCATCATTGGCCCCTATGTGGCTTTACCGTACTCATGGCGTTTCCAAAGAACCTTTATCATCACATATTTTTTCTGAGTTCTTTCATCCTGGCGTCTATAAACTACACAGGTGACTCATGCCATTTCAGCCTCCCTTGGGGCTCACTAGGTTCATTGCTCAGCACATGGTCGGGGTACCTCACATAGTGCTCTAAATTGGACACATGGAAAACATCCCACATTACTTTATCCTGAGGGTAGGGTCAAAACCTACCCATCTCCACCCATCCATCTCTAATGGACCCATGTATCGGGGACTCAGCTTTCTCAGTTGTTGCTCAGAGGGGTCGGATTCTCACATTATATTCTCCCACAATGCACTGCATGCTAGTCTACTTTGCATCTGCTCATGACTTTCATCATCTCTAGGCTCCTTTCATCCATTACACGATCAAAGCGACTTCATCTACACGTACTGTGGTTCTTTTCTAACCATCATGTGGTCCTTTCACCAACATCACCTTACTGAAGTGGTGATCGACACAACCTATCTTACATAGATTCTTTATAACCCGATACTGGTTATGGTGGTCATTGTCACATAGGACAAGAACTGTCTCTAGATATCACCCTGAACGAGCACACATGCTCTCATCAGACCCTTTAGTCTGGATCATATTAACCATTGGGGTGATAAACTGTACTAACATTGAGTTCTTCATGTACCTACTTCCACCTTTTGGAAGGGAACCTTTAGGTCAAACTCAAGCACCTTTGAAATCGCTTCATGGTGTAGTTGAACCATCTCTCTCATGGGTAGTTCAACCAGATCTGTCCCTTGATAGAACTCCTTTCTTATGTCATCTAGGTAAGGTGATCTACCATAACCCATATTGCATCTCGACCTTCCTTGGTCTAGGGGAGACCTATCACAATATTCATAGTGATGAACTCCCATTCTCTCTCAGGGACTCTTTTGTCCTCTATATCGATACAATGGGTTATTAGGGTTCGTCCTTTACCTCAGCTTGCATGACCATATACCACATGCAACTTTATCTTAGGTATCTAAAGTGTTGTTGCCATTTACCACGGTGTATGGTGATCTTCAATCATGATTTCATGTATGTCATGATTCTTCAAGATCGATTACTTCGAAACCCTAAACCACTCTATTCGAGGTTTCATCACCTTCTTTTCCAAAAAAGTGCATCTGAGGTTCTACCACCATCCTTTCATCGTATCAAGGACTAGACTGGCTAACCAAACAACCCTTTATATTTTCAACGTACCTGGTTACATCTGAGAGTTATCCAAACACCTCTCCTTTCCAAATTTAGGGTTAGCCAAACAACCTCTTTTAGTCTTCTAGTCAAACAAGTCAGATGTATCTCAACCAGAGCATCCATTATCGCTTCACATCCTTAGGTATTAAATAACATTGAAGACATTCCAGAGCTCAGAATAATGTGCAAGGATGTTGCTTATACAAAAGAGTCAAGAAAGATATATATAATAGACATGCTAGACTATAAGCTAAGACAACCTCCTAGACATATAAGATATCTATGTCAACTGCTTCCTCATCATCGCCTGGGTTGTAGTCCTCATCGCCATCTGAAGGCGGAGCAGCTGTGCCAGCAGTAGAACCAGCACCATCATCACCATCCTCGTCAAAAGCATCCTCAACGTTACCATAATCAGCATCAACATCCTCGTCGGCATCCTCAGCCTGGTCGGGCATCTCCTTGTCATCAGGACTAAAAGAGAGATCGGGCCAACGGGCATTTTGCTCGGCCCACGACATACCAAGAGCAAGAAGCTCCTTGGCCTGCGGGAAGGATGTAGCAGAGTCCCCCAAGGAAGTGAGCAGAGCGGCCAGGGGGCCAGTAGGTAACGGCAGGAAAGCAGGAGTGGAACTACCAACATCATACTGAGGTGGAGCAGCAACGGAAGGCATGGCAACAAATGGTGGTGGAGCAGGGAAGTAATGCTCGTATGCATAAGAGGCATAGGCACTACCCGGGTAAGGCTGGTAGACAGGGTAGGGTGAAGCACAGTACAGGTTCATGGTAGACATGATCGAACACAAATCCTGGTGGAGGTGGTCCTGGACCTGTCGATTGTACGCCTGTTCATGCATCATGTATCCAAGAAGGGTTTCATTTGATGCACGAAACAAAGCATGGCTAGGGCGGGGATGTGGATGTGGAGGTGGAGTATGCGTGGAGGTGGGAGGGGCACTAGAAGTAGAGGCTGAGGCTGAGGTGGAGCCAGAAGCACCAGGGGCAGAGGTAGGAACCTGGACAACCTTCAGAAGGGTGGTTTCACTAATGCACACTCCTTTTCTAGCAACCGGGTAATGGAAGTCAGAAAATAGTGATTTATCAGTGGATAAATGGAAAAGACCACAAATCACGGCTGGGTAGGCAGGGTGGGTGCCCTTGGTGTTCTTGCCGGTGTCAAAACAGGTCATATGATGTAAGATGTAACGAGTCCATTTGACACTGATATTGTTTAACAAACAATACATTAGGACCGCTGTATTTTCCGCAATGTCTGTTTGATTATGCTTGGGATGGATATTGCAGTTAATCACAAGGGCCAAGATGCGCCTCTAGAGGCCAAGGGAGGAGGAGGGTAGGGTTGACCACTTCATATAAGCCACGTCAGGTTTCTTTAAAAAATGATGAATATCCGGTAGCGTCAATTCATGGTGGTTATAGAAACCTTCCGGGTCAAGAAGATCAAAATATGCGCCATAGTCCTTACGACAAGTAGTGTTTTCTTCGTCTCCGGAAATATAGTAGTTGAAAGTTTCCTCAGAGATTTGAAAACGACGACCGATGATCATCAATGTGAGGACTACTTCGGTATTCGGCGGCGGAACAAGCTAATCGTAGTTTCAACGCAGATTTGCATAGAACTCGTGAACTGCTTTTGTGATAGATAACTGATTATTGAAGTAGTCACGTTCGATTGCTAGGGCAGATAAGTGGTGTTTGGCTAGAAGCCTCGAAACAGAGGTGATATACTCTTGAAAATGATTTGCATCAACTAAGGGGCGAAAAGGAAAAGGAGATCGTGGAAGAAGATCCTTATACCGATTTACCACCTCAATAGACACAAAGGAGGTGTTATCGAATGGAATCAAGAAATTAACGGAGGAGGAGGCTGGAGCATTGCCAGGAGAAGCATGTTTTCATCTACGGGAAGCCATGGAAATGAAAACAAGGAGAAAAACGTGCACACAAGCAAGATCAAACCTCAAACGCCGAAGAAAACACACCACAGACGCCCGGGGAGGTCAAGAACAGGTTGCTAAGTCGCCCTAAGGTTAGGAACGGGAGAGGGTTAGGGCTTGGGTTGAGAGCACAGGCTAGGAGATGAGGAATCGGTCAACTCTTTTCTAGTTGCAAGGGAAAATAGTCGGCCGATCCTAACTTTTAAGTTGGCGCTGCCCGTCGATCGGTTGAGTTTTGAGGGTGTACAACTCGACCGAATGGTCCACTGAAGACAGCTCTCGATTCCTGATCGGTCGAGTTTTCCAGGGTGGAAACTCGACCGAAGGTCAACTTGACCTAGCAGTCTAAATCTTAGATTCTTGCCATATACATGCCGATTAAAATTATTTTTCCATTCTATTATGCATAATTAACATACCTAGGCACATTTTGCTCATCATTGGGTACTATTTAGCGATAAAACGTGAAATTCAATAAAACCCAAAAACAAGCATAAAACTAAGCATGTTGATAGACAATTTAAGCATAAACAGGCATGTATATGAGCAACATAAGGTGAAGATTGACATGAGCAAGCATATAGAGAAGAGACAACTAGCTAGATCACATAGCAAGATCATTCAAATCAACAATGAGAAATTTAGATCGAATAAAATTAAATTGATCTCTAGCTAGAGGTTTTGCAAAAATGTCCGCCAACTGATTTTCCATGTCCACATGTGTTATATATATATCTTGCTTGGCAATGTGGTCACGAAGAAAATGATGGCGAACCTCTATATGCTTGACTCTAATATGCAATATAGGATTATAAGATAGATTAATTGCACTAGTATTGTCACAAAAGATAGGAGAAGCATCAAAAAATATGTTAAAGTCTTCGAGCATTTTCTTCATCCATAGGACCTGTGCACAACAACTCCCGGCTGCAATGTATTCAGCTTCGGTAGTTGATAATGCCACTGTGCTTTGTTTCTTGGAGAACCAAGAAACTAAGCATGGTCCTAGGAGGAAGCAAGTGCCACTTGTGCACTTTCTATCAATCAAACACCCTGCATAATCCGCATCACTATATGTTCTAAGAGTAAAATCCCTTAATTTAGGATACCATAGACCAAAATTTTGGGTTTTGGCTAAGTACCTCAAAATTCTCTTAACAGCAGTGAGATGCGACTTCTTAGGGCAAGATTGAAAGCGAGCACACAAGCCAACACTAAACATAATATCAGGTCTAGAGGCAGTTAAATAAAGTAAACTTCCAATCATACCTCTATAGAGCTTCTCATCTACCTTTTCACCTTCTTCATCTTTGTCAAGTTTGGCGGTGTTTGACATGGGTGTATCCATCTGCTTCATATTCTCCATCCCAAAGCGCTTGAGTAGTTCAATTGTGTATTTGCCTTGGTTGATGGAGTTTCCTTCCTTTGTTTGTTTGATTTGAAAGCCGAGGAAGAAGGTCAACTCACCCATCATGCTCATTTCAAATTCACTCTACATAAGAGAACTATACTCCTTGCAAAGATCAAGATCAGTCCCGCCAAAAATGATATCATCAACATATATTTGAATTATAAGAAAATGGTTAGAAGTGTGTTTTAGAAACAAAGTAGAATCAACTTTGCCCATGACATACCCATTATCTAACAAAAAGTTCTTTAATTTCTCATACCAAGCTCGAGGTGCTTGTTTGAGTCCATAGAGAGCTTTTTGTAACAAATAAACATGATTGGGTAATTTGTCATTTTCAAAGCCCGGAGGTTGAGCAAAAAATACTTCCTCCTTGATTGTACCATTAAAAAATGCACTTTTAACATCCATTTGATATAGCAAGAAATTTTTATAACTAGGAAAGGCAAGTAGCATACGGATAGATTCTAATCTAGCAACAGGAGCATAAGTTTCATCAAAATCAATGCCTTCCTGTTGGTTGTAACCTTGTGCCACTAACCTTGCTTTGTTCCTTACCACTTTTCCTTGCTCATCTAGCTTGTTGTGGTAGACCCATTTGGTGCCAATGATTTTTCTATCACTTGGTCTTGGCACTAAGGTCCACACACGATTCTTCTCGAATTTCTCAAGCTCTTCTTGCATGGCAAGGATCCACTCATCATCACCAAGGGCTTCTTTGATGTTCTTTGGCTCTAGTTGAGAGATGAAGGCGCTATCTGCTTGTTCTTTGTTGTGAGTAGCTCGTGTCCTCACTCTCTCGAACGGGTTGCCAATGATCTGGCACGTGGCTCAGTGTATGGTGCTTGTGTCGCCATGACTCAGTAATGTCATAACTGGGGACGGTTTTTAGTAGATGTTCCCCTAAGAGAGTGCAATTGACGTTGTAGCTCTAAAAGCGTGGATGCCTACGTACCATGCCACAACTATTTGCAGCTAACACTAGATATCCTGCCAGTAGATGACATAAGATGTCCTACTAAATTATGTGTGGTCTCATACTGACTAAGATAAGAAGAGGTCATGGAAACCAACTCTTCCATTGACCTTGTATGGTACTGACTTGTGAGAAGTTTGTGGTTGGTTGGAGATGACCGGGGTATGCTTCATCTCCTCAGGGCATAAGTGTGATTGTAAAATAAATTCAGCCATGTAGCATATCTTCTTAAGGATTGAATATAAGAAACATTGTTTGATGCGCAATACAGTTATACATCTTAGTGGATAGATGTTATTTATGTTTCTTTACATTCCTTGCAAAGAAGATAGATGATTTACAACTCTACTATGGGTAGATGCAATGTTCTCCTTAAGAAAGGAGATTACTTCTTTCTATTCATATAATGAATTATCCTGCCTGTTAATATAAAAAGAACCTCTAATCAGTTTATAAATGCTTAATCTGGGATAATAATATGGTCGGCGGAGAGTTATATATCTAGTTGGGATAATTGTCTCACCCCGTGGCATCAACATTTTTTTTAGGTGGAAGTGCATGAGGTGGAAAAGATCTTTCTACAGCGGAGGAACAACAGTTGAGGTAGTAGTGACAGTTCCGGTCGAGTGTACTATGTGTCATGTCTTGTAGATAAAAGTCCTATGTGTCGTCTCTGTACTCTCACATCCTTGGAGTTGGTTCGTACTGGTTTCATGAATGATATGATATTTTGGCTTGAATTCCTCGAGGTTTTATGTTTCTCCAATATGTGTTTTGATAGAGCAACTATTATATGTTGTCCTCGAGATGAGATGAAGCAATGTTGTATAATGTGAATCATGATATGTATGAGTTTTGGATCTTTCAGTAAAAGTTTTGTAGACAAGGATCTCCTTGCAAAATTGTTTTAAATTTTAGTGTTTTTTTTAATTTGTTGTTTATGTTTATGCTCATTAATTAGTAACGATTTATTTGTTGGTTTGGCGACTGTCGTTACAATGTTTGGTATCAGAGCTTAAGGTTCGATGAGTCTATAGAGACATAAGACTAAGGTGTTGAGTCTATGTTAGTGTCCTCCAGTATACCCTATAGTAACTTATGCTTATGCAGAGGAAAGGGTAAAGTTTATAAATGACTGGGGAACATGAGGAATACATTGCTGAGAGCAATGTTGTTGCACCAAGAAAGGGTGCAAGGGATCAAGTAAAAGAAGAATGAATGCCTAAGAATTTCCATCATGACCCGATCAGGATAGAAAATCTTATGATTATGCCCTTGATAGACAGGTTAAGACAACAAAGATACTTATAGTAGACTGGATACTAGCATTACAACCTAGGTTACCAGTCCTTAATGCAGAAACTTTTGCCTTTGAAAGGGTTCCTAAATGACAATCATGTTGGAACAGTGGAAAATGTGGGAAAGATTAACATATGGCGAGAAAGTAGACTCTGTCATAAGTTTAGACAGATAGTATATCTATGATGGTAGTGCCCAAGGAGGAGAAATAAGCTGAGAATTTAGGAAATGTCACTACAATTTTAGAGACATTTTCCTAGTTGTTCTAAAAAGCCAAAGTTTTTGATGCCATCAGTGCAATAAATGCCTAGTGCACTAGGGCAGTAGTCGCTATGTGAAGGCAAAAGTCCTAACTTTCCACCAGTAAGAACTCATGGCTTAGCTTATTCATCGGTAATAAGATCGATAAGACCATGGTACAAGGATAAGACATGTTATAGATGTGTACATGTTGAGCATACTAAACCCTTTTATTCAAAAAGAAAGGAGGAAATGACTCAACAACCAAGGCAGACTCGGTAGGGTTTATGAAAGTTACAACCCAATAACATGTAAAGGCCAAAGTCACAACATGAAACAACTAGACTCTATGTGTTGAGTCAACCTGAAGCAGTGGATGACTGCAAGGGGTAACAATCAGATAGAGATTTTTCATTTCGATATGTCTTATCTTGATGCTATCTGATATTCCTAAAAAGGATTGTTGTTATGGACTTCCCTATTGATTGTCCTAAGGAGACATTGGGAAGAAATGATGAGAACTAGAATTTATATTATGTTCATCATTCTTTTAAATGCTCCATAATTTCTATTATTTGTGTGAAAGAGGATGAGATATAGAAGTGATGCCTGGAGAAAATCTAGGAATGTTAAATCATGTGTTCATAATGATATGAAAAGTAAGGAACATGATAGTAAATAAAGTGCATACTACCTAATCTCAGTACTTGTATACCCTATCCATGCATACAATTATTGGAGATAGGGCAAGTATGGAACTCTTAGATTGTTATCTTTCTGATTACTCTGATGAAATAGTCATTCTGAGACAATCTAGTGAGTATAATGAAACTGGAAAAAATGGTATGGACATTTGTATCACATACTAAGTGCATTAAATGGAATCTGAGATGATCTCAGATCAATCTGTGTGTATGAAGAAATGAAAAGTATAATCCTCATGATAAGAGAATGAGAACAAGGGAGATGATCCATGTCTAATAAAGCCTGTGTGAATAGTAAAGATCTTTTCCCATGATGTAGAAATGGGAAATGTGATAAAATCACAAAATGCTCATGAACATGTTAGACAACAACAAAGAAAGGGATAAAGACATGTAATCATCCTTATCATTCCTATGATGATGCCAAGGAACCTAGGATGAATCAAGAGTAAATGATTCATGAACAGTTGAAAGTTCATGCGATAATTAGCAGAGATGATAATCTCTTCTCTTTGATAAACAACCCTGGGTAATGATAGGGTGATAAGAGGAATATGTTTCTTTGTGTTCTTTCCTTCAGGGACATGGAAATCAAGTGGGTCTTATGACACTTGATGTGCATGAGTTAAAAATGTTCAATTGATGGATACTTAGAAACGTATCAATTTGTCTTGGACTTTGGTTCCAAGCTAAAGATATGTGTAACACGTTATGTCCTAAGATGAAAGAAATATGAGGATTTGATGTGTTTTTAATACATGTGATGGATACCAAGGTAAGGAATTATGGTATCTAAGAAATATGATGTGGTATGGGAAAGTAAAAACATAACTCCTAATTGGATGATTAATGTTGGTTATATGGAATGGCCAACTCTGAAATCAGTCTAGTTACATAAAATAGTATGGACATCACATGTTAGGGGTTTATGCTCTGCATAAACATAACATCAATAAGGATGTACTAATTGAAGGAACAATTGTAGAATCATTGTGGAAAAAGCTTATCAAGCTAAAAATAATTCTTTATAATACCTCTATCTAGATCTGTTAAGGCAACTTATACATAACATCTAAAGATACCTCTATGATAAGTTCTTAATTGATAAGTAACCCCCCTTATGAAAAGAGTATGTACAATTAATAAGATAGTTGGTACAAGCAGTATGAAAGTTTGGTGTTGTGTGAACAGATTAGATGGCACAACAGATGTATGATAAGACTTGTAGTCACAAGTGGGTGACAAAACGTAACTCTGGTGTTTCCTTGGAAGTGAAATGCTAAATTCAATGAGGAATATGGACGACTCCCCAAAATCAAGAATCATGTCACATAAAGCTATAAGTTGAGGAAGGTGACAAATAAGTGAGGTTTGACACCTAAATTAAATGAGGTATGTATAATGTTTCTCTAATTAAGAAAAGTGTTACCTGACACAGACTTGACTCTACAGTCAATAATGAAAAGGACAGTGGAGTATGTGTCCTGTGTGACAGGTTCTGTGATAACCCTGTGTGGAAGAACTTTTTGTTGATCAAAGTTCTATGGTATCTCCATAACATTAAGATGTTATGTGGAGACTTGATGATATGATGAATGAATAATATCTATCTCCCTTTTACCTGGGATTTCGGGGACGAAATCCTTATTATGGGTTTATAACTTGTAACGACCCTGACCTAGGTTATGAGGTAACCCTATTTGTTTTGGATAATAAAGTTCCTTGGAACTTTAATATAATCCTATAAGGCGTTTTTTATCATGTGACACACTTATGTTCCAAGTTTGGTCCTTATTGAATGTTGTTTGAGCAGTGTTCCTTTGTTTTGGACCAAAGTGCAATTTACCCAAGTTGAGGGGTAATATTGCAATATGTCATATTTTGAACATGCCGCATGTGTTTTATCATCATTATAGAGATAATGATGCAAGGTGTTGGCTTTTGGAAATCCTAAATTCCAAGTTTGAACTTGTTTGAATAATGTTGGTGACTTGTGCACCAATTTTGGTACAAATTGTAATTTACCAAAAATTTAGGGTGGATATGAAAATTACCACCTCTAGAGTGTCCCTAATTCCTATATGTATCATTTAGAGGAGAGAGAATGAATGAGACACCATGTTTGAATCAATTATGAGTGATGGTACTCTTGGTGATAAAATGATCAAGAAAAGGGGTTGAATATGAAACCCTAACTTGAGTTGAATCAATTTGAAAAGCTTATATATGAGTGCCTATCGGAAAAGGAGCCAAAGGAGGAGTCTCATATTATTTTGTGGAATCTTGGAAAAGGACATGTCGTGCAAAGCACCTCAAGGAGGTGAGATGTGTTGGGTTACAACTTCCTTAGTAAAGTTGTATCGGGTTGTGCATAAAGTGATAAATTAATTGATATATCTTAATCAAAGGGATATGTAATGGACGAATCTTTATCCCTAGATCACCCTCAACTATTTTTCTTGTCAAGATAAATGTTGATGCATGCATGTACACGTGTCATCCATGCATGGACACGTGGCACCTACTAGCTCAAATTGATGACACCTCATTTTTACCTACTTTCATGAGCAACAAGTATATATACCCCTAGTTTCATCCCTTAGTGCAATTGTTTGACCCTTACCACCCTCCTACCCTAGAGTATCATGCATAGATCTCTTCTATCATGTAGGAATGATGTGGTATCATGCATAGGGCCTTGGGTATCACCCATAGCAACATCGTATCGCCCAAGTAGGGTGATATCAGCCAAGAACAGTGATATCGACCACAGTGAAGTGTTTTTGGACACAAGAGAGGGGGATATCAGCCACAAGTGGAGGAATATCGTGCAAGGGTTCTGAGGTATCGTGAAAAGGTTCTAGAGCAAGAAGGATCTCAATACTTAACCCTAAGGTGAGGTCATGGTCATCTTCAACCTTGGATTGATGCATGATTTTAGGGTTTTGATCTTCCTTTCTTTTCTTCTTCACCAATTGTTTATCCATGGTGATTCCTTGTATATGAAGGAGTTGTGAACGATCCTTGGACTTTTGATAAAGTCATCTTCAACCTTAGGAATGTGGAGCTCTGGAGCTTGGAGCTTTGAAGTTGTTCTTAAGGCGGGTTATATAACTTGAACTCGACCATGTTATTATTCATCACCTAAATTGCTATATTTAATGATCTACTTTTAATTCCGAAATTTTGCTGAAATAGTTGATGAAATTATGAGTTCTAGTAGTTTTTAGACCTATTTCCATGAACTATAACAATTATAACTAATGTCTAGAGCTTGAAGATGATGGTATCACTTTATAAAAGTGATATCGGGTGTAAGAATACAAGCAATCACCTCCAACCTGATATGATGATGAACCTACTTCACTAAAACAATATGGATATGATTTTATACCTTATTGCACGATATGGGGGTGTAGTATACACCTCTTGAATGATAGGGAGTCAAGTATAGACTCCATGCGCAATACAAGGTTAAATGAATACTTATAAGTTGACATGAAACCCTAATTTGGGTAAACTGATTTGAGTAAAGAATAGAAAATGCTATTACACGATATGATCATATAATATATCATTGGTACTTGGTATCATGAAGCACACATATCTGGAGAACGATATGGACATTTAATTAAACCCTATTGCACGATATGGTAACCCAATAATCAACCCTAGTTGATCTCTAGCCCGACATAGTGATGAGTTGATACCTCTTAAACACCATGGGTGATAGAGACAAGTATCATGTGCCTGTCCCAACCAACCCTAACCCAACATGGTTGTTACAACCTAACATTGGATGGTCTAGCCTGACATGGTTTGATTCCCTTCACTCCTATCGACTTGTATATTGGGTTGAGCCCGATATGGCAAACCCTAACTTGTCATGGCCAACCCTAGATGGTGAGCCAGCCGATATGGTGATTGAATGCATATCTAGCCCGACATGGTGATGGATTAATACCTCATGCACGACATGGGTAACACATACAAACACCTCTAGCCCGATATGAAAGGTGTTCATATACTTCTAGCCCGATATGGTGAGTGCTCATACACCTCCAACCCAATATGGTGGTGTCTATACAACTACAACCTGATATGGTGAACATATGTACACCTCTAACCCGAGACACCTTGTAAAGGTGAGGGAAAGACACTCTTAGGAGTGATGAGTCTAACACCAAGTAATGGTGTGGCTAATACCTTGATAGGTGAAACACCTAAAGTGAGTAATAATGGACAACCTTATATCAACAATGTCTTAACCCGAGATGAGTCCATATCATTGCTGATAGTTGGGTAATTCAAGTGTGTGACTTATGGCCAATACTTTGCAAGGTTATTATGATGGGATAGTGGATAAAGTATTAGGATGGGAAATACCCTAATACAAGATAAGTTGATGAACTTAAGTAAGTTAAAAGTGATGAGGGACGTGATACACCAAGGCATGGTAAATATCACAACCATCACCTCAAGGTTAATGCACCTTGATGCACCTTAAATCCAATATACATAGATGAATAACACATGAAGAGTGTCATGTCAATTGTTACATTGATATGTAATGCACTTTGATAATTGTAGGCTAACATACCTTGAGAAAGGGTTAATCCAAGATAATAAAGTATGATGTAATCAATATCCTAGAGAGGATGAGAGAGAAGCTCATACTTTGTGTTGATTATCATTTAATGAAAAATGATGAGAATAAATATGTATGATTGAATACTTATGATATCAATGTATGCTCCTAGATGTGTGGAGTAATGAATTAGGGTTTGAATTAATAATATGAACTTGAAACCCTATTCATCTATAAAGGGAAACCCCAACCCTAATAATGGGAAAGTTGTATTTCTATTATTACATAATCCTTGTAAGGCATGTTAAATACTTGTGTAACAAGTATAATGAGTTATGGATTTGTGAGCCATATGAATAAGTTGTTGCCTAGTGAGAGGTGACAAGATGTGTAATGGCCTTGTGAGCCATGTGAATAAGTTATTTCCTAGTGAGTGGTGACAAGATGTGTAATGGCCTTGTGAGCTATGTGTATACTTGTACAACAAGTGAAATGAATACCTTGGTCTGAGGACCTAGAGGTAATGGTTACCTATTATTCAGGTAACAATGTTATGTGATGATCTAAGGGTTTGAATAAATAGATCTAGTAATAATGATAATGATGATGTGGAGGGATGAGAATTCCCAGTAATGTGATAAGGGACTGAGATCCCAAGTATCATGTGTTTTAAAGAGTTAAAAGGTACATGATAAATGTATTACACATTTCTTCATAACATTTGTTGTGATTAATAATGATAACTTGTTTTATGCTAAAAGAATGTTGTAATACATGTAATAAATCATTAGGAACTATAAAACATTGCCCTGACCATACATCCATTAGCATCTGGATTTTCTTAATGGTGAAACTGGTTCCCCGTGACATAACCTAGAGTGCATACTTTTGAGTATGTGGTGGTGTAAGTACGGACGACCATGTGTGAGCCGATCCCCTTACGAGCCTGAGATGAATGGGGATTTGGTTATATGCCATATCCTGGCTCGAGTACGACTTCGGCCGTAGACTCTGTGTTGAGCATGGTGAACTAGCCCGTGGGTCAGAGTATGGTGCTTGTGTCGGCATTACTCAATAATTTCATAACTGGGGATGGTTGTTAGTAGATGTTCCCCTAAGAGAGTGAAGTCAATGTTGTATCTCTAAAAGTGTGGATGCCTACGTACCCTGGCACAACTATTTGTAGCTGAAACTAGATGTCCTGTCAGCAGATGACACAAGATGTCCTGGTGAATTATGTGTGGTCTCGTACTGACCGAGACAAGAAGTGGCCATGGCAACCGTCTCTTCCATTGACCTTGTATGGTACTGACTTGTGAGAAGTTTGTGGTCGGTTGAAGATGACCGGGGTATGCTTCATCACCTCAGGGCATAAGTGTGATTGTAAAATATGTTCAGCCGTGTAGCATATCTGCTTAACGATCAAATACGAGAAACATTGTTTGATGCACAATACAGTTATACATCTTAGTGGATAGATGTTATTTATGTTTCTTTACATTCCTTGCAAAGCAGATAGATGATTTACAACTCTACTGTGGGTAGATGCAATGTTCTCCTTAAGAAATGAGATTACTTCCTTCTGTTCATATAATGAATTATCTTGCCTGTTAATATAAAAAGAACATATGCTTAGTTTATAAATGCTTAGTCTGGGATAATAATGTGGTCGACAGTGAGTTATATCTCTCACTAGGACAATTGTCTCACCCCGTGGGATCAATATTTTTTTTAGGTGGACGCGGACAAGGTGGCGAAGATCTTTCTGCAGCGGAGGAACAACAGTTGAGGCAGCAGTGACAGCTCAGGTTCAGTGTACTGTGTGTCGTGTCTTATAGATAGAATTCCTATGTGTCATCTCTGTACTCTCAGGTCCTTGGAGTTGGTTCGTACCGGTTTCATGAATGATATGAGATTTTGGCTTGAATACCTTGAGGTTTTATGTTGCTCCAGTATGTGTTTTGATAGAGCAACTATTATATGTTGTCCTCGAGATAAGATGAAGCAATGTTGTATAATGTGAATCATGATATGTATGAGTTTTGGATCTTTTAGTAAAAGTTTTTTAGACAAGGATCTCCTTGCAAAATGGTTTTAAATTTTAGTGATTTTTGTTAATCCGTTGTTTATGTTTATTCTACTTAAATAGTAACAATTTGTTTGTCAGTTTGGCGACTGTCGTTATAATGTTTGGTATCAGAGCTTAAGGTTCGCTGAGTCAATAGAGACATAGGACTAAGGTGTTGAGTCTGTGTTAGTGTCCTCCAGTATACCCTATAGTAACTTATTTTTATGCAGAGGAAAGGGTACAATTTATAAATGACTGGGAAACACGATGAATACATTGTTGAGAGAAATGTTGTTGCACCAAGAAATGGTGCAAGGGATCAGATAAGAAAAGAATGAATGCCTAAGAATTTCCATCATGACCCGATCATGATAGAGAATCCTATGATTATGCCCTTGATAGACATGTTAAGACAACAAATATACTTATAGTAGGATGGATACTAGCATTACAACCTAGGTTACCAGTCCTTAATGCAGAAACTTTGGGCTTTGAAAGGGTTCCTAAATGACAGTCATGTTGGAACAGTGGAAAATGTGGGAAAGATTAACATATGGCAAGAAATTAGACTCTACCATAAGTTTTAGTAGATAGTATATCTGTGATGGCAGTGCCCAAGGAGGAGAAATAAGCTAATAATTTAGAAAATGTCACTACAATTTTAGAGACATTTTCCTAGTTTTTCTAAAAAGCTAATGTTTTTGATGCCATCAGTGCAATAAATGCCTAGTGCACCAGGGCAGTAGTCGCTATGTAAAGGCAAAAGTCCTAACTTTCCACTAGTAAGAACTCATGGGTTAGCTTATACATCGGTAACAAGACCGATAAGACCATGGTACAAGGACAATACATGTTATAGATGTGTACATTTTGAGCATACTAAACCCTTTTATTCAAAAAGAAAGGAGGAAATGACTCAACAACCGAGGCAGACTCGGTAGGGTTTATGAAAGTTACAACCCAATAACATATAAAGTAAAAAGCAACCACATGAAACAACTAGAGTCTATGTGTTGAGTCAACCTAAAGCGGTGGATGACCGGAAGGGGTAACCGTCAGATAGAGCTTTTTCATTTCGATATGCCTTATCTTGATGCTATCTGATAATCCTAAAAAGGATTGTTGTTATGGACCTCCCTATCGATTGTCCTAAGGGGACATAGGGAAGAAATGATGAGGACTAGAATTTATATTATGTCCAGTATTCTTTTAAATGCTCTATAATTGCTCTTATCTGTGTGAAAGAGGATGAGATATATATGTGATTCCTAGAGAAAATCCAGGAATGTTAAATCTTGTGTTTATAATGATATGAAAGGTAAGGAACATAATAGTAAATAAAGTGCATACTACCAAATCTCAGTACTTGTATACCCTGGCCAGGTATATAATTATTGGAGATAGGGAAAGTATGGAACTCTTAGATTGTTATTTTTCTGATTACTCTGATCAAGTAGTCATTCTGAGACAATTTAGTGAGTATAATGAAACTGGAAAAAATCGTATCGACATTTGTATCACATACTAAGTGCATTAAATGGAATCTGAGATGATCTCAGATCAATCTTTGTGTATGTAGAAATGAAAAGTATAATCCTCATGATAAGATAATGAGAACAAGGGAGATGATCCCTATCTAATAAAGCATGTGTGAATAGTAAAGATCTTTTCCCATGATGTAGAAATGGGAAATGTGATAAAATCACAAAATGCTCATGAACATGTTAGACAATAACAAAGAAAGGGATAATGACATGTAATCATCTTTATAATTCCTATGCGGATGGCAAGGAACCTAGGATGAAACAAGAGTAAATGATTCAGGAACAGTTGAAAGTTCATGCGATAATTAGCAGAGATTATAATCTCTTCTCTTTGATAAAAAACCTTGGGTAATGATAGGGTGATAAGAGGAATATGTTTCTTTGTGTTCTTTCCTTCAGGGACATGGCAATCAAGTGGGTCTTATGACACTTGATGTGCATGAGTTAAAAATATTCAATTGATGGATACTTAGAAAAGTATCAATTTGTCTTGGACTTTAGTTCCAAGATAAAGATATGTGTAACAAGTTATGTCCCAAGATGAAAGAAAGATGAGGATGTGATGTGTTTTCGACACATGTGATGGATACCAAGGTAATGAATTATGGTATCTAAGAAATATTAGGTGGTATGGGAAAGTAAAAACATAACTCCTAATTAGATGATTAATATTGGTTTTGTGGAATGGCCAATTGTGAAATCAGTCTAGTTACATAAAATAGTATGGACATCACATGTTAGGGGTTTATGTTCCGCATAAGTGTAAAATCGATAAGGATGTACTAATTGAATGAACAATTGTAGAATCATTGTGGAAAAAGCTTATGAAGCGAAAAATAATTCCTTAGAATACCCCTATCTAGATCTATTAAGGCAACTTATACATAACATCTAAAGATACCTATAAGATAAGTTCTTAATTGATAAGTAACCTCCCCTTATGAAAAGAGTATGTACAATTAGTAAGATAGTTGGTACATGAAGTATGCAAGTTTGGTGTTGTTTCAATAGATTAGATAGCACAATAGATGTATGATAAGACTTGTAGTCACAAGTGGGAGACAAAACGTAACTCTGGTCTTTCCTTGGAAGTGAAATGCTAAACTGAATGAGGAATATGGAAGACTCCCCAGAATCAAGAATCATGTCACATAAAGTTATAAGTTGAGGAAGGTGACAAATCAGTGAGGTTTGACAGCTGAATGAAATGAGGGATGTATAATGTTTCTCTGACTAAGAAAAGTGTTACCTGACACAAAGTTGACTCTACAGTCAATAATGAAAAGGACAGTGGAGTATGTCATGTGTGATAGGTTCTATGATAACCATGTGTGGAAGAACTTTGTGTTGATCAAAGTTCTATGGTATCTCCATAATATTAAGATGTTATGTGGAGACTTGATGATATGATGAATGAATAATATATGTCTCCCTTTTACCTGGGATTTCAGGGACAAAATCCTTGTTAGGGGTTTATAACTTATAACAACCATGACCTGGGTTATGAGGTAACCCTATTTATTTTGGATAATAAAGTTTCTTAGAACTTTAATATAATCCTATAAGGCATTTTGTTATCATGTGACACACTTATGTTCCACGTTTGGTCCTGATTGAATGATGTTTGAGCTATGTTCCTTTATTTTGGACCAAAGTGCTATTTACCCTAGTTGTGGGGTTATATTGCAATATGTCATATGTTGAACATGCCTCATGTGTTTTATAATCATTATAGAGATAATTATGCAAGGTGTTGGCTTGTGGAAAGCCTAAATTCCAAGTTTGAACTTGTTTGAATAATGTTGGTGACTTGTGCACAAATTTTGGTACAAATTGTAATTTACCCAAAATGTAGGGTGGATATGCAAATTACCACCTCCAGAGTGTCCCTACTTCCTCTATGTATCATTTAGAGGAGATATAATTAATGAGACACCATGTTGGAATCAATTATGAGTGATGGTACTCTTGGTGATAAAATGATCAAGAAAAGGGGTTGAATATGAAACCCTAACTTGAGTTGTATCAAGTTGAAAAGCTTATATATGAGTGCCTATCAGACAAGGAGCCAAAGGAGGAGTTTCATATCGTTTTTTGGAATCTTGGAAAAGGCCATGTCATGCAAAGCACCTCAAGGAGGTGAGGTGTGTCAGGTTACAACTTCCTTAGTAAAATTGTATCGGGTTGTGCATAAAGTGATGAATTAATTGATATATCTTAATCAAAGGGATATGTAATGGATGAATCTTTATCCCTATATCACCCTCAAATGTTTTGCATGTCAAGGTAAATGTTGATGCATGCATGTACACATGTCATCCATGCATGGACACGTGGCACCTACTAGCTCAAATTGATGACACCTCATTTTTACCTACCTTCATGAGCAAGAAGTGTATATGAAGGAGTTGTGAACGAGCCTTGGAATTTTGATAAAGTAATATTCAACATTAGGAACGTGGAGCTTTGAAGTTGTTCTTAAATCAGGTTATATAACTTGAACTCAAGCATGTTATTATTCATCACCTAAATTGCTATATTTAATGATCTACTTTTAATTCTGAAATTTCCTGAAATAGTTGATGAAATTATGAATTTTAGTAGTTGATTAGACCTATTTACATGAACTATAACAGTTAGAACTAAGGTCTAGAGCTTGAATATGATGTTATCACTTTATTAAAGTGATAAGGGGTGCAAGCACATAAGAAAGAACCTCCAACCTGATATGTTGATGCACCTACTTCACTAAAATGATATGGATATGATTGTATACCTTATGGTACAATATGGGGGTGTAGTATACACCTCTTGCACTATAGGGAGTCAAGTATAGACTCCATGCACAATACAAGTTTAAATGAATACTTATAAGTTGACATAAACCCTAATTTGGGTAACCCGATATGAGTAAAGAATAGAAAATGCTATTGCACGATATGATCATATAATATATCATTGGTACTTGGTATCATGAAGAACACATATATGGTGAATGATATGAACATTTAAGTAAACCCTATTGCACGATATGGTAACCTGATACACAACCCTAGTTGATGTCTAGCCCGCCATGGTGATGAATTGATACCTCCTAAACACCATAGGTGATACATACATGTATCATGTGCTGGTCACAACCAACCCTTACCTGACATGGGTGTTACTACCCAACATTGGATAGTCTATCCCGACATGGCTTGATGCCCTTCACTCCAATCGACTTGAATATTGGGTTGAGCCCCATATGGCAAACCGTAACCCGTCATGGCCAACCCTAAATGGTGAGCCACCCGATATGGTGATTGAATGCATCTCTAGACCGACATGGTGATGGCTTAATACCTCATGCACGGCATGGGTAACACAGACAAACACCTCTAGCCCAATATGAAAGGTGTTCATATACTTCTAGCCCATTATGGTGAGTGCTCATACACCTCCAACCCGATATGGTGGTGTCTATACAACTACAACCTGATATGGTAAACATATGTACACCTCTAACCTGAGACACCTTGTAAAGGTGAGGGCAAGACACTATTAGGAGTGATGAGTGTAACACCGGTAATGGTGTGGCTAATACCTTGATAGGTGAAACACCTAAAGTGATTAATAATGGACAACCTTATATCAACAATGCCTTAACCCGAGGTGAGTCCATATCATTAATGACAGTTGGGTAATTCAAGTGTGTGACTTTTGGCCAATACTTTAATATGATGAGATAGTGGATAACATGTTAGGATGGTAAATACCCTAATATAAGATAAATTGATGAACTTAAGTAAGTTAAAAGTGATGAGGGAAGTGATACACCAAGGCATGGTACATATCAGATCCATCACCTCAAGGAGAATATACCTTGATGCACCTTAAATCCAATATACTTGGATGAGTAACACATGAAGAGTGTCATGTCAATTGTTACATTGAGATGTAATGCACTTTGATAATTGTAGGCTAACATACCTTGAGAAAGGGTTAAGCCAAGATAATAAAGTATGATGTAATCAATATCCTAGAGAGGATGAGAGAGAAACTCATACTTTGTGTTGATTATCATTTAATGATAAATGATGAGAATAAATAAGTATGATTGAATACTTATGATATCAATGTATGCTCCTAGATGTGTGGAGTAATGAATTAGGGTTTGAATTAATAATATGAACTTGAAACCCTATTCGGATATCAAGGGAAACCCAAACCCTCATAATGGGAAAGTTGTATATCTCTTATTATATAAGCCTTATAAGGCATGTTAAATACTTGTATAACAAGTATAATGAGTTATGGCTTTGTGAGCCATATGAATAAGTTGTTGCCTAGTGAGAGGTGACAAGATGTGTAATGTCCTTGTGAGCCATGTGAATAAGTTGTTGCCTAGTGAGAGGTGACAAGATGTGTAATGGCCTTGTGAGCCATGTGAATAAGTTGTTGCCTAGTGAGAGGTGACAAGATGTGTAATGGCCTTGTCAGCCATGTTTATACTTGTACAATAAGTGAAATGAATACCTTGGTTTGAGGACATAGAGGTAATGGTTACCTATTATAGAGGTAACAATGTTATGTGATGATCTAAGGGTTTGAATACCCAGATCCAATAATCATGATAATGATGATATGAAGGGATGAGAATTCCCAGTAATGTGATAAGGGACTAAGATCCCAAGTATCCTATATTTTAAAGAGTTGAAAAGTGTGTGATAAATATATTACACCTTTCTTCATTGCATTTGTTGTGATTAATAATGATAACTTGTTTGATGTTAAACGAATGTTATAATACATGTAATACATCATTAGGAACTATAAAACATTGCCCTGACCATAGATCCATTAGTGTCAGGATTTGCTGAATGGTGAAATGGGTTCCACGCAGCATAACCTGGAGTCCATACTTTTGAGTATGTGGGGGCATAAGTACAGACGACCATGTGTCAGCCGATCCCCTTACGAGCCCGAGATGAATGGGGATTTGGCTATATGCCATATCCTGGATCGAGTACGACTTCGGTCGTAGACTCTATGTTGAGCACGGTGAACTGGCCCGTGGCTCAGAGTATGGTGTTTGTGTCGCAATGACTCAGTAATTTCATAACTGGGGATGGTTGTTAGTAGATGTTCCCCTAAGAGAGTGCAGTTGATGTTGTAGCTCTAAAAGCATGGATGCCTACGTACCCTGGCTCAACTATTTGCAGCTGACACTAGATGTCCTGCCAGAAGATGACACGAGATGTCTTGTTGAAGTATGTGTGGTCTCGTACTGACCGAGACAAGAAGAGGTCATGGCAACCGACTCTTCCATTGACCTTGTATGGTACCGACTTGTGAGAAGTTTGTGGTCAGTTGGAGATGATAGGGGTATACTTCATCTCCTCAGGGCATAAGTTTGCTTGCAAAATATGTTCCGCTGTGTAGCATATCTGCTTAAGGATCAAATACGAGAAACATTTTTTGATGCACAATACAGTTATACATCTTAGTGGATAGATGTTATTTATGTTTATTTACATTCCTTGAAAAGAAGATAGATGATTTACAACTCTAACGTGGGTAGATGAAATGTTCTCCTTAAGAAAGGAGATTACTTCTTTCTGGTTCATATAATGAATTATCCTTCCTGTTAATATAAAAAGAACCTCTACTCAATTTATAAATGCTTAATCTAGGATAATAATATGGTCGGCGGAAAGTTATGTCTCTCACTAGGACAATTGTCTCACCCCGTGGGATCCACATTTTTTTTGGTGGACATGCACAAGGTGGTGAAGATCTTTTTGCAGCAGAGGTACAACAGTTGAGGCAGCGGTGATAGCTCAGGTTGAGTGTACTATTTGTCGTGTTTTGTAGATAGAAGTCCTATGTGTCGTCTTTGTACTCTTAGGTCCTTGGAGTTGGTTCGTATAGGTTACATGAATGATATGAGATTTTGGTTTGAATTCCTTAAGGTTTTACGTTGCTCCAGTATGTGTTTTGATAGAGCAACTATTATATGTTGTCCTCGAGATGAGATGAAGAAATGTTGTATAATGTGAATCTTTATATGTATGAGTTTTGGATCTTTCAGTAAAAGTTTTCTAGACAAGGATCTCCTTGCAAAATGGTTTTAAATTTTAGTGATTTTTGTTATGTTTTTGTTTGTGTTTATTCCGCTTAATTAGTAACGATTTGTTTTTCAGTTTGGAAACTGTTGTTACATAGACTATCATATATTGCACACATAGTTTGCAATTAATCTTTAAAATTGAAAATAAACTTCACATAGAGTCTTAATTACTTTTCAAAATATTAGAACACGTTTGTGAGAAACTTACTTAAGTAAAACTTCTAGGGTTAAGCCATAACCCAGGTCAGGGATGTTACAACTATAGCTCCTATTTGCTGCTACATGCTTGTTTTAGTCACTTCCAAATACCTAAAAAGATGTGGTGAACGACAAGGGTGAGACCCACATCCGAGCAAGAGATATAGCCTCCAACAATGCTTATTGATTACAACATTTTAAATAGTAGATAACTGAGTAGTTGGAGTATTTAATAATCAATTGAATAGATTGAACAATTCAAGTGAACGAACCGCCACCAAACCAACAACCAAATGATTACTAATTATGTAGAATAACCTTAAACAACAGATTAACAAAAATCACTAAAATTTAAAACCATTTTGCAAAGAGATCCATTTCCTGGAAAACTCTTAATAAAAGAACCAAAACTGTAAATACATCAGGGTTCACATTATATATACACTGTGCCATCTCATCTCAAGGATAACATATAACAATTTCTTTTTCAGAACATAAATAGAAGCAACATAAAACCTCGAGGCATACAAGCCCAAATCTCATATTGTTTATAAAACCATCACGCGCTAAATCCGAGGACCTGAGAGTATAGAGACGACACATAGGACTTCTATCTACAAGACACAATAGATAGTACACTCAACCTGATCTGTTACTGTTGTCCCTACTATTGTAGTCCTTCCTTTACAGAACGGTCTCTACCACCTCATGCACGTCCACCAAAAAATTGTGGATCCCACGGGGTGAGATAATTGTCCCAACGAGAGATATAACTTTCCGCCAACAATGTTATTATAATAGGTAAATAGTATTAAACTGAGCAGGGGTTCTTTTATATTACTAAGCAAGGTTAATCAATGTGGATAAGCAGATTAAAACATTTCTCTTCACTTAAAGAATTGTAACTATCTATGATAGGGTAGTAAATCATCTATTAACTTTATAAGGAATATAAAGAATATGTGTAAGATTTACTTATCATACTATATCAACATCTCACGCTTATCATGTGATACTTATTATTATGGTATGACATCCATGAATCTGTGACATCCCCATATTTTCTAAAACTTAATATGATGTGTGACGTCCAAATTGAAACCTCATTTCAGCAAGAATCCCAATTTTAACATCCCACACGAGGCTAAGAAGAAGAAAATCATAGGAAGTCAAAAGGAAACAATCTGTAGCTCATGCACATGAACAATAATAAAACCATATACACATGTTCACCATTCAACATATAAATACAACATGAATTGTTATAACATTTGATATTACATATTGAATAGAAAACTTATACATATACATGTACTACCACTAAACTACAGGATCTTAAGACAATAGGTCCACTTGTACATCAACTCATCACAGAACTCTCAACTATCCTAGATCTTTAAGATCATATGTACACAACCTAAACAAAAGATTATATGTGGTACACGTCAGCAGAATATTCGAGAATATAGTACTAAGTACGTCTACATATCTTTTATATGTCTCTCATTACTAAACTTGGCAATCAGATAAAACTAATACTTGGCAGCATTAAACAAATATAAGAAAAAGAGTATACTTGCTCAAAGATATTCATTAACAAAAGAGAACACATTTTAAGCTCATTTTCCATTATAAGCTTGTGCATATGCCTACCCATGGGATAGATGCATTTAGGCCTCATGATCTTCTTACCAAAGAGATAGATCATTATACATGTGATCTGCTTACCAAAGAGATAGATCATTATACATGTGATCTGCTTACCAAAGAGATACATCACTCACTAGCACTATTCTTACCAAAGAGATATATAGTGCTTTCATATAATGGAACAAATATATTATGTTTCATGTGATCATTGCCAATTATTCTAGTACACATATAACACAAGCATATTGTATAATAAGACAAGAGGTAATGGTGTACCTTGATCAAGAGATAATCTAAACCATATATTCCTGATGTCATCTATATCTTGGTCAAACCCTGATTAAGACAAGATCAAATATTACTATCAGGTTTTCATCATCTTAACCCTAATTATATACATTAGGGTTTAGCTTAGTTCATTAGGATATGCACATCATTATTTGCATTCTTGTCTTAGATTTATCTTACTTATGTCATTTTCCAGATTATGGTTCATTATCTAAACATTAGGTTCCATATCCTTTTTGTGCACATATTAACTCTAGTTTACATCATTAACCTAAATTAGGGTTTTAAACCATGTATCGGTCAACTTCATATTACATGAATTTCCTGTATAAAACTGATCTCATATTTAAATCTGAGGTTCCATATACTGATATGAGCTTACTCTGTAAATTTCATCATTTATTGAGCATGTATTTATTTATTGCATTTTATGTAGGGTTAAAAGCCATACTTATCCATATGGATCAAATTACATGATTTCGTGCATCAGCATTATAAAATTTGACCTTACATGGATTATACATCCCATTTAGGTGTTAGTGGAACATTCTTATAATTTTAGGGTATCGTTTGATATTTATTATCCATGAAATAAACATTTCACAACTTACATAATATTACATACATTTAAACTTCAAAAACTGATATCATACACCCATGTTGTTCTACTCATTTTCCTAAGAATTTGGGTACTTTATTTGTATTTTTCTGACTTCGTATGTATTTACTATGCATTATACAAGATCTGAGATTTTGTGAAGATTTTATCTTTTTTGGCCACTCAAGTGTTGACATGTGTCCACCAAGGGCACGACTGGCTTGACCGCTGGTTGACCCAGTTCACTCCCTCTCTCATGGATCACGTTCACCATGATCGCAGAGCTGACACCCGCGTACGTCACTGCCACATAGGTGATCTCCGGCGATGAACTGGTGTCTCCCTAGTACTCCTCATCAACTTCTAACACCGTGAAACACTTCGCAAGGCCTCCCTTTAGGGAGCCAGCCTTTAGGCTTGCTGTTAGTGGCTCCTTCTCATGGATCTAAAGAGATCACTGACGTCAGCTGCAGCCACAATGGAAGGGAAAGGGGGAATCCCTCCAATCGATGAATCTTCACAGTAGCACATCTCGAGCGTCGCAAGGACCTCCGAAACACATCTGAGGCTCCAGAACCCCAAGGGAAACCCACCATAGTTGACCCCAAGTCATCCTTCATCTCTAGTGAACTCCAGCTCGTTGGCCCTACAAAGCTCAACAAAAGCCACCACAAACACCTGACTCATTCTCCTCTATTTCCGCCCTTCATACTGTCCTACTTCCTCATCCTTCATACTGCCTTCTCTACCTCCGACTTCTTCTTTTTCTCCTTTGCGCCACCTGCTACTTGCGGTGGAGAAACAAACTGAAGGGAGACATTGTTCTCCCTTAAACAGAGTCTAAAAGGCTTAGTTTAGGGGTCTTTGGAAATGTCCCTCCTCTGACTGCTACCTCTCTCACATGAAGTCTGCTCCTAAGCCACGATCAGGACAAGATGGTGACCAGAATCACTGGCTCCATTTTTTCCCACGATCTCTAGTTCAGTTGGAGGTATGGAGGTAGGGGATAAACATCTAACCATCCAAAGCAACCCATCCAACACTACCAAGGAGGCCACAATGTGAATCTGTGACTCCTAAGCCTGGGGTGCGTGACACTAACCTAAATAGGCCATAGTTAGTAAACTTAGGTCTATTTATCATCAACAGTGCATAATTTCATTAAAAACAAACCTTAATAACTTCCTCTAGGATAATCCAATTACCACCAAATTTTAACCATAGTTTCCCTATCTCTCAAGACACATTTTACTCAAATTTGGGGACAAAACTCCACCATATAATCATCAGCTTAAATACTTCAAAAAGGTATATAACTAAGGATCTTAATCATGATATCAACATCAATCAACAGTGCAACTTTACCAAAAGGCTTGTAACTCCCGATATTATAAACTAAACACATTGATCCACTTATGTCCTTGTACATTTAAGGATTTCAAAAGTGCACTTTATCACATCCTACACACCTTAAAAGATATTTTGTCCTTGAAATTAAGTCAGAAAAACCAGTCTGTCACATCATATACATCTTTAAAGAAATTTTGCCCTCAAAATTAAGCCATCCTCTTACTTAAAGAAAAACCAAGGTCTTCATCCATATGTAGGACATCAATCTAAGTGCAACATATCCAAAAAATAAATCTCCACAACTATATCCAAACCACTATTAGGAGGTTTTAAAACATCTAAGGTGAAACACCCCTTCATAAAAGATTGTTGCAAAGGTCTAGAAACTCAGATTAAGTCATGACATATCTCATATGTTAGAATTGCATTCTTATCTTTATCCATGAATTAGGGTTCCCACAACATATTAACATATTCTAAAGAAATTAGATAATGTTAACCCATTATATTAAGGTGTCATCAACATTTTATTGAGATAATTGTTAGAACATGTTCAACATTAACATATGCCTTTTAGGAGGGAGTTAACTACAGTTAACCCACTTTATCCATCTAGATCACACACAGGTGTCATAAACATTATGTTGTGCTAACTGTCAAACTATATTTTTCATCTTTATTAAGAACTAAGATTAACACATCATGTAACATGTTTCATTCATATGATCTATTTCATTTCTCATAATAAATAACAAAATTTATTAGTGATTTCATCACAAGATTAAGCAACAATATCAAATTATCATCATTAGTAATGTATATGGTTAACCATCTATGCATTGATATCTATTAAACCATCTCTAGGTTTCCATCATATCATGTCTATATATCAAATTTGAAGATTAGTTCACAGCCATACATATATATTATATCATGGTTATGCTAAACAAACTTATGAAAGTGACTTTTTAAACATATATCGAAACTTTATATAGTCCAATTGAGGTTCTCCTGACCCATATCATGAGGGTATTTCCATGATCGGTCTCTCTAAGCCAACTCAACTCTATGAGTATATCATATGCATATACTTTATCCTTCCTCTCTTATACTAGAGTTCTCAGATTACCTCATTGGCACTAGTGATATCTTTACAAGTACTAGCCACAAAAGGACCAACCAAACCACGATATGACATACTGTTCATAGGTCTCTACCCATGCCTTATTCTTACCCAAAACATTCTTAAATAGACAACCACTAGATTCCTATAAGGTACCATCAACCCAAGCTTGAGGCTTCACAGAACTAACATAGTTACCTCCTCCAAGGTCTTGGGCATCTCTCCCTCACCCAGATGGTAGGTTCTCATATTCATATTCACAATGCACATATAACCAACCTCTCTCTGTCTCTAGGATTTGGCCCTCCCAAGGACATCTAGGGTTCTACAAGATTATAGGAATCATGCACAAAGCGACTCAACTCAATCACTAAGGAGTAATCTAGTTTAGGACATATCATATCACGTATCTCATAATTTTCATATCTTGGAGTTTAGGTTCTCTGACCTTCTCCCTATGGGTCTCACTCTCTCTGGAGTTAACCTCAAAAGTGGTCCTAACACTAGAGGTCCTCCTTTGTAAAAGAGCTTGAGGCCCATGCTGATTCACATCTTGCCTAAACTTAACATATCTTATCTCATAAAAGCCTAGTTACTTGCATCATCAAAACACATCTTAGATCCTCAAAACTGAACGTAAGTCCTCCAAGACAACATATATCATCATAGACTATCTTATATATATGAAACTTAGATCATATCATCAAAAATTATTTCACCTATTCCATCTATCATATTTTCCAACAAGGCTCTAAACATCTAATCTAGAACTACTCTCTCTTCTAGACTGATGTCATTCACTTTCACTTAGGTTGCATGACTACTTCCTACTCATACTTGTGTGGGGACACATTTTTGTAATACATATATATAATAAAATATGATATAGTTTTTCTCTGATAAAATAAGCGTCATAGAAAACTATCAAGGTTTGATTTGATTGGAATCAAAAACCAAATCCAAGAAACGAGTGTCCCACACATAGTAGAGAGTAAAATGCCATGAAAACCAATGAAAAGGGTGAGAACATGGTGTAGACTAGTGTAGCTACCCTAGACAACGAGTGTGATATGCCTAGGATTTCTCTTCCCTCGATGTACGTCATTTCCAAATAATGCAATGTCCCATACTGATGCACTATAAGGAAACAACGACATCTAAGGACCTGCTATAGAACAAGAACCAGTCTAGACCTAGTTCTTAGACATCTAGGTGCTAACCTAGAGGCTCGGTCAGATCTAGTCTCTAAAATATGACTAATCTTACCCTAAAAGATTATTAAGTTCAAGGTTCTTTAGTTTTGCATTGCATAATGAGAAAATGTCAGGCATTGCTATTGTTCATGCTATGATACCACATGTGACATCCCCAGATTTTCTAAAACTTAATCTAATGTGTGACGTCCAAATTAAAACCTCACCTCAGCGAGAATCCCAATGTTAACATCCCACACGAGGCTAAGAAGAAGAAAATCAGAGGAAGTGAAATGGAAACAATCAGTAGCACATGCACATGAATAATAATAAAACAATACACACATGTTCACCATTCAACATATAATTACAACATGAATTGTTACAACAATTGATATTACACATTGAATAGCAAACTTATACATATACATGTCACTACAACAAACATACTCATTAGTGGCCTTTCAGAAATGCCACTAAAAAATGCTAGTAAATAGGTTTAGCGGCATTTGTTGACATTTAAAAAAATGCCTCTAGCGCCAATTCCACTAGGAAGATAGTGGTTTAAGT
This sequence comes from Alisma plantago-aquatica, assembly GCA_963693085.1. NCBI lineage: Eukaryota > Viridiplantae > Streptophyta > Magnoliopsida > Alismatales > Alismataceae > Alisma > Alisma plantago-aquatica. The sequence continues at coordinate 594,821,810 of OY856409.1, forward strand.
TGAAAATTCCACTAAAGGTTTGTCTTTAGTGGCTTCGAATAAATGCCACATAAAGGCCACTAAACCATCATTTGGCATTTATAGAAAAGCCACTATCCATCATTTGGGTTTTATACAAATGCCACTATTTTGTATAATGTTGTTGTATAAAACGGTTTTGATTGAATGTAGTGGCTTATGAAAAAATCCACTAATGTCATACTAGTTTTGCATTACTAATTTTTATGGATTTTCATCAATCCATTTGTAGTTCATGATCAAGTTTTCTAATTGAATGCCAATTGAAGCCAAACACATTCCAGAAGTATTGAACTTTTTTATTTATAATAAAATGACAATTACATGGGGAGGACATTTTACCTTACCCCTTGTATTGAATACAACAACATCACATATGACTATATATGGTACATATTGTAGACATGAACACTAACTGGATAAAAACTCATTTTGCACTTGGAGACCCCCCAAAGGAATACAAACTCATTTTCTTACAAAAACATACAGCTCCATTCTAGCATTCCAAGTAGTTGTGAGCTTCTATAGGAGTAGACCAGCTACACTGCAATGAAGGTTCATCCTTTTTCTAAGCTGCAATGATAGCATTACAGCCATATGGTCATCAGCTTCCTCAGCAGGTTCTTCCTTCTTCTCTTCCACCTTGACAGCCGAAGCAGCAGGTGCAGCTGCATAGCCGGAAGCAGCAGCAGGGGCAACGACAACTGCAAACTTGCTAGGATCCTGCAATGAAGTGAGTAAAATGTCCATAGCAAAAAGAACTTTATATATTTGGTATGTTATAAACAAAAAAATGAGATCTCACAAGTTCATATACAATATTCAAAGTTGCAGAATATATATATAACTTTAAAACGATGGCATAACAATGTGAATGATCATAACCCAAAGAGTTGAAAATTATGAGGAGCTGACCCTACAACTCTCGTGTCCTCAGTTGAAGAACTTTGAATAATCTACTTAGAGAGGAATGTTTAAGTCATGGAGGAAAACAAGCACAATAATTGCTATGTAAAAGAGGTTATACAACAAATTATATAAAAAGATCTATCAAGATCTATAGATATTAATCTAGAAGAGAAGGAATTAGTGAACTGTGGACAACTCAGGTATAACCTCCACGTCTTCCTCAAAATCAACTGCTTTCATATGAACATCCAACTGTGCATCCTTCAATAAACAAAATCATGACATTATATATAAAATAACACAAAAGGATGAAATTTGGGCGCATAAAACACGGCTGAATACCGAAGACAATAAAGATTAATTTGACTACTCCATATACCATCTAATAATTGCCAAGCAAAGGTTGTTGATGTTCTGAATGACATCTAAAAAATGAATGAAGAATCACATAGCTCAAAGAAATCAAGGATTAAGAAGGTTAGCTCTAAGGATACTTTTTATGGGATAAAGGGCAGGATTGATAACATTGTTATATAAAATAATATGGAGTGATGGACTATCAAATATCCAATATTTCCCAAGTAAAAAGTTGAGCAGCAAGACATACACAGAGGAAGTAGGTAAGAATGAAATCAGCTTCGTCCAACCTCCAAAGTAAGAGCTCTAACAAAACTGTAGATAGTGGAGGTAACAACTCTTCAAAAGCAACTTCTTAGAAAACATTTTGACGAGTCTTTTTTGTTTGGCCTCACATAGTAAGGTATCCTTATACACCTAGGGGTAGGAAATTCTCACACCGATCTTTCATTTAGCATTATGTGCTTTCAGTATTAGTGTTAGTATAATTCAATTTTCAAACTCTGTAGTAGCACCATGCACTTTCAGTATTAGTGTTAGTATAATTCAACTTTCAAACTCTGTAGTAGCAGGAAACATAATGTTGTACTTGACTCACCACCACATGTCTGCTTATGTTTCTTTTTTCATAGCCTTCATATATAAATCAATTCCTTCTTGTGTGTTGCATTCATTATTTTCTTCATCAAGTATCATGCCATCATCTCCTTCAATATCATTATCAGAATTTTCATCATCGGTCTCATCAATAATCCAGGAAGACTACATATAACAAGAATATGAGTAAAATAAGATACATATATACTATGTTATTTATAAAAACAGTTCAACTAAAGTAAGTTTCTACTGGTGTACTTGGTATTCAGATGTTCCTTCAGGCAGAAGCTTTTTTCTTATTTTCCTAGCTTTGTTGACAACATCAACTTCGGCCATCTCTGCTTCTGTTGGCTAAGGTTGACCAAGAGAAGCAAATAACATTTATAACTACAATAGTAGTATGGGATAAATAACAGTAGCTACTGGCTTCATGCAATGAGGATGCCTTTAGATATCCAAAAATGGTTCAAAAACCATTGCTAATGACATGTTCTTCTGTTATTTTGTTGGTTCTATTGAGAGCATCTCAATTGATAGGTATGTGATGTTGGATTCACATACTGATGGTTTCAGAGCTTCACTTCCTGGGTTCTTATTAAATGCAACTGTGATGAATGTGGGAAGGTGGTTTCAAACTGCCTCACAGCTTGGTTCTGCAGAAACCAAGTAAATTTCATAAATGAATGTCCAGTGGTATAGCTGACATCTCACAACTTAAGAACTTGGGATGCAGATTTGCATATAATGCATATAATAGGCTCAGCCAATCAGCCTAGAAGTAGCCTAAGGGGCATATTACAGGGTTCTCCAACCCCAACTAGAGTTATTATGGCATGCACATACTCTTTACAGTTATTAAGCCATGTCATGATGTTCTCTTGAATATGTGACTTGTTTGCAAATAGTTACTGGTGAATGATCTCTATAATATGCAAGATTGGGATGATGTGATCTGCAGTATGCCTTATTAGGTTTGATGATCTAGATACATGTCTTTATACTTGTAGAGTTTTTTTTCTGGGAAGGTCGACCGCTGCTTCTAAGTTATGGATTTTCTGATTCTGTATATATGATTGGTTTTCAATGAGGCTGAAGTTTGGTAACGATCTTCCTGTTGTCTTGATCTGGGGATGGCTAATAGTTCTATGCCACATGGTATGTTCATGATGATGGTCAAGGAGGTTGGTTTCCTGTAGGGGGTTTCATTTCTATGATGTCACTAAGTTCATACACCTTGTCATGTAATGAACTAAATATACAAGATTAATGTGGAATTTATAATGAAATAACAGTAGATCATCACCCCATGTTGGTCATATACAAGATTAGTGTGGAATCTATTATTTATATCAATGTACAAATCAAAATACTTCACTGAAGTGTGGAGTCAATACTTGCCAACGCTCTGCTCGTTCATCCACATCCAGCCTTTTCTGCATGCTTCCCATGTCCAATGCCATAGGGCCATTTCCAGTTAGCACTTTGAAGGAGGCCTAGAGCAGACCATATGAGGAACCATGCGAGAAGCATTTATGGGAGAGAATGAGTCTCAACCTATGTTCCCACATTAATTGATCAAAAGTAGGGAATTTTCGACCTAGGTTTCCAAATTACGCAATGAGTGGGATCACTGATGAAGGGAAAAATATTAACGAAACAAAAACAACCAGTAACAATAATTGTTCGACTACTACTCCACTAGCCAGGCCCACATAGTGAAACTAGCTAGAGAGAATATAATGGCATGGACTTCAGTATGATATTCTTTTGAATAGAACCCACCTCTTCTTTTCTAAGGTCTTCAGAACTGAGATTGACATGGTAAAGGATCTAAAACAATGCCTATGGTTTGGATAAGTTGTTTCCAGTGTTGTGCCAGGCGTTTCCTAGTATAGCATCCTTGAATCAAGCATCTAGAATGATAATAAAGCAACATCATTAACAATCATTGATTATAATCTATGTAATAAGGAAATTCAAAAGGGAATATGGTAATCCACTATGCATAAACAATGAAAGAAGGCCCACATAGTTAGATAACTGAAATATAACATGTTAGATTCGAATGATATCGATAGTCATGAAGCAAGTCACCTCATTAGCAATCCAATGCCTCCTTATCAAACTGATATCACGAGTACTAGAGAAAAGAGGAATCATAAAAATTCCATCCCAACTTTACACAAAGATGATAAATCACCAAATAAGGAGCAATAATTAGGGAGCCATAAATATATATTATAAAAACTTGTGGTGGCACTTTTTTGGTTGATTAAATCGTCAAATATGTTGTAAGTGTAAATCATTGTGGTTCATTTTAATCACACCAATTGGAAATCAATATACTCCCAAATAAAATACAAGAAATTTCAAGGCACATTACTCTCATAGAATCATTTGATAGTAGTAATAGCATGTTGTAGTCCTCCTACTCATATTGATAGAATCCACATGACTTTCAATAGACCAAAAGATGTAACTTAGTACACTTACATAGATTATAACTCCTTTAAAAACATGGGCACATGTTGCAGTATAAAAAGAAAGATTTGTAGTACTAATGTGAAGGTTACAAGTTTATATGTTGCTCAATTTCTCAGGAAACTCACTAGTTTGATTGTGGTCTAGTTCTATATCTGATTAAAATGATTGTGAGGATATAGTTGTGATGCTAGTCTACACATTTAAGAAAGTGTCCTGGATAGAAGATAAAGTTTGGTGTAAGGCATTCTAATTTGTTATGAATCTGTGCAAAAGAGGAGGCCAAGAAAAATATTTATGGCCATTACCGACCACCACATAAGCAAACATAAGAAATAGACTGTTTGCTTCAAATTCTACGTGATAAATCAATTGCTGATGCATGCACGACCTTACTGTCTTAAAAGTATGTACATGATAGATAACTTATTGATGACCAGACGAGATAGACCTCCACTCAAACGGAAAGGCTGTAACTGTCAATAACATGGGGTATCCAAACGGGGTACCTTGCCATCGATGTGGAGCCGGCAGTCCTTGGGGTCGTTGTGCTGGGAAACCTCCTCCAAAGTGAACACCTTAGCGCCGTCGCCACCCTCGCTGCTCATCTCTGTCGCTGCCACTCTCACTGCTCATCTATGCCTTTTAATAAAATCTTTAGCCCAACAGATGCTCTGCCCATTTACTATTGTAAATTTTGGGAGAAGTAAAGTAATACTTGTTTTAGTTAAAAAAAACTTTCTACCATGTTACTAACTTCACAAGATTACCTGCAAATCACGTATATCAACTTCTCCTTGCACTGGCCAGTTAGCATCAAGCTTGTTTGCTTCTATAGTAAGAGTTGGTTCAATAGGAACACTCATGTATTGCAAGATCCTTTCAACTAATATTATTTTGTTCTCAAGATTATAGAGATTCCATATGACCCATGACTGTATCATATTCAGATTGAGTCCATAAGTTACCTCTAGGCCAGCAATACATAAGAGGATAGTATGAAAAAGTAAATTCAGTCTTCAAGTATCAGGAAATTGATTATGTGTGTATGTGACGGTTGACATGGTCAAAGTTACATGAAACATTCACTAGTGCTTCAAAGATTCTTACCACTGAGCATTGAGTCACTTTGAAGAAGAGGAAAACTAGATTTTTTAAAGCATCTCATAAAGAGGTCAAATGAAAACCCAAGGGGTTGAGATATTCACCATCTTGGAACAGACCTTGGAATCACAAATAAAAGTGCAAACTTTCATTACTACTGACTAGATGACCAAGGGACTGACATAAAATGAATATTTCCAACTATATTCTTGAATTTATAAACTTGATTGTTTTCATTAAAGAGGTTGAGCTTTACAAATAGTGTGTGACTCGATGTTTTCATAAGAATGTAAAAAGAAATATGATTGTGTTTCATTAGCTTGATTATTGTCTACTGATGATGTCATTTCTCTAAATGATCTCTTTTTAATGTTTCATCACAAAACTTTCATAGCATAGCATGCAACATATGCGTAGGATAGGCATGAATCATGGGATATGATTAGAATGAGCTACATCCCCACCTCCTAGGTACTATGACAGTATACAGTAATCTATGACTTCTAAAATGCTGCCTATCCCATAAAATCCATGATACTTTCAAACAACGGTCTCTACCGTGCCACTCTAGCCCATCAACTTTTGCCTATAGTTAGCCAAACTTCTAAGAACAACCACACCTGTTGAAACATGAGAGCCCTTAAACTAGAGACTAATTTTTTTGTTTGCAAGGATGCCATCAAACACAGATCAATGACAAGTTAAAATTCTCAATAAATTGACAAAACATTTAGCAAATATGAAGGACTATTGTTTTTTGTGATTACATCTAAGCACAAGAGTGTTGATCACCATCATGTCCTTCTCATCTAACATCCTATCATAGAATGTGATCCATCCCAACCAAGTCCTTTTCACCCAATCATATGTGACCTCACGGCCATCATACTTTAATAATAATGGCAACCAACAGTATTAACAGCTACACTTGACACCATAATACACAACATCTAAATCAGTTCATATAATACCATGTAACAGATTGTGTAATTGTAGGTACATGTAGGTATACAATTGGTTCTCAAGGCAGCAATATGGCCAGACACATGCATAAGAAATGTTTGTTATATGCCTAATTCCAAATCAGTTACATTAATCTAAGTAAGATTTTGAAATCAATTGACATATATCAGAATTTGCAAATTTACATGCGTGGTTAGTTTGTATTCCTTTACCTATTTTTCAATCTCTAATTTATGAAGCTATTTAGGCATGTATTGGAAACTTCATATCTGTATTTTATATCAGTTTGTAATTCTTGTAAGATATTTTATAGGATGTAAAAATGTTATTTAATATCATTTAATTAACAATAACATCTTATTTTTTCATGTAGATTGATAAACATGTCTACCTGACTTGTAAACCAGCCTGTGAATTGGTGATGATAAAGAACTAAACAACTAGAAAAGAAC